>CANSZD010002547.1:0-292500 GCA_947648045.1 Beta corolliflora
CTCCTTAGGTAATGAATAACTTTACCATAAAAGGGAGACAACTTTCCTATAGACATGGATGTTCCCCAATAGGGTTTCTTGTCTGGGAAATTCCCAACATTATAAAAGCAGCAAGCCCAGTCAATGAGCAGGTATTCAATTCTCACCAAACCAAACCAGAGCATCTCTCTCTACATTTACTCACTTTCTCTCTCCACCTCAATCTCAACTGACTTGAGCGTCGGAGGGGCTTTCCCGGGAACACCCCCGGGCCAGTTTTCCTTGTTTTGCAGGGCTTCAAGTGACAAGACTCGGGATTATACTCCAGCTCGGGATTTTAACCTCACTAAACACACTTCACTCATTTGACTAATTTCTAGGCAGAAACATGAACCTTTCTCAAAGTTTGTGAGTTGAAGTTTATTTTTAACGTATTTTTCATAAAGAAATTTTGCGGCCCACATAGTATTGTTATCAAGTTTCCAGTATAGGCGCGCGAGACTAAGCTTATTAATGTCTAGATTTGACCAGCACCCAATGCCCCCATTTTGTTTCGGTTTACAGTGGTGGTTCCATGCTACCCAAGTGATCTTACTTTTTTCACTATTCCCATTCCAAAAGAATCTACTACAGATTGAATCAAGTTTTGTTGTGATATACTTAGAAAAATGAATCAGGTGCATGTAATATCTAGGAATTGCTTGTAGTGTAGAGTTTATAAGGATTACTCTCCCCGCTTTGGATAGTGATTGGGACTTCCACGAGGCTAGTTTTTTCTCCATTTTATCAATGATAAAAGTAAGCTTGCCTTTAGAAGGCTTCCTATGGCATAAGGGAAACCCAAGGTAAGTTCCTAAATCTTGGGTGCTCATGATGTTTAATTCTTGCTCAAAATCATCTCTCACATCCAAAGAAGTGTTTGGGGAGAAGTATATCATGCTTTTAGTTTCATTTGCTCTTTGACCAGAGGTGGAGTAAAATTTGTCAAGAATTATTTTCATGGTTGTGAGAGTTTTTTTTATTGGCCTCACCAAAAAGAAGGATATCGTCAGCAAATAAGAGGTGAGAGATTTCAATTTCTCCCCCTCTAACTCTAAACGGCTTCCAAGCTTTAAGGTTACATGCTTCATGGATTTGCCTAGAGAGGTATTCTAAGCAAATAATGAAAATGTATGGTGATCGGGATCCCCTTGACGAATCCCTCTTGATGGGCAAAAAGGGTGGGGTTCTATTACCATTCACCTGGATGGAAATAGAGGTTGAAATGATAGAACTCATAATAAGTTGAATAGTTGAGTCACTGAAATTGTACATTTGGAGGCAATGTCTTATGGAAGGCCATTCCAACCTATCATAAGCCTTTTCAAGATCTAGCTTTAAAGCAAAAAGACCATTTCTACCTTTCTTTTTCTTCATAGAGTGAGAATTTCCGTAGCAATAATAACATTTACCTCGGATCCTCGGCTCAATAGAAAACTGTTTTGATTTAGTGATATTATGTCACTTAGATGAGCTAATTCTTTGAACTAGAATTTTAGTAATAATCTTGTAGGTTGTATTGACTAAGCTAATGGGCCTGAAATTTTGAACTCTTAGAGGATTTTTGATTTTTGGTATAAGAGTAATTAGAGTGGAGTTTAGGTTATGATGTACTAAGTGCTCTTGAAAAGTTTTTTATGAGTTCATAGTAATCGATTTTTATATCATTCCAAAAGTGTTGAAAAAAAAGGCATGATAGCCATCGTCACCTGGTGCCTTAGTGCTTCTAATAGAGAAAAGTGCATCCATGGTCTCATCCATGGAGGGCACCTGACTACAATCAATGCAATTTAAAGAAGTGAGATTAGGGAGAGGGATGTGGTTCTCATAAGTGAACAACTCTTTATAATAATCCAAGAACATGTTTTCCATAGTTTCATGCACCATTGTACTATTACCATTGTACTATTGGAGTTTCTTCTTAGGATAGTAGAGAGATGAAAAAAATGAGTGTTTCGGTTACCTTGGAGAATCCAATTGGATCTTGATGCTCTAGTTTGCCAATAACTTTCCTCTTGGTCCAAGACTATGTTTAATTCATTATTTAAACGGGCCTCAAGGTCAAAAAGGAATGGATTGAGGGGCTCAGCTTGAAGCGCCAATTGGGCTTCATTTAATCGGGCCATTAGTTTTCTTTTCTTTTTAAAAATGTTACAATTCTCATCAACCCAATTTGTAATATCTTTAGACAAACTCGAAAGCTTAGTGGGAAAAGAAAAGTTTGACTTGGCCCAGCTACTCTAGACCTAAGGAACAAAGCCTGGTTCAGCAATCCAAAAGGGCTCAAATTTGAATTGACGATTTCAACGGGCTAGGATAGTAGGCTTAAGGGTTAACAAAATAGGATTGTGGTCTGAAGTTAATCTTGGAATCTTATTTGCCACTGTTGAAGAGTATTCAAAGATTCACTCAGGTGTGTCCCAACATCTATCCAAACGCTCGAAGATGGGCTTTTTCTTCCTTTTATTGAACCAGGTAAATTTACTTCCAATAAATCCTAAATCTCTTAAGTTGCAATTTTCCATTGTTTCCCTATATTTTCTCATTTTGTGCTCCTTAGGCCTATTGCCCCCAACTTTTTCATGGGCATGGGCAATTTCATTGAAATCTCCTAAGACTAACCATAGTAGTTGCACCTTTTTTCCAAAATCTTGAAGATTTTCCCACATTTCAAGCCTACCATTGTACTTAGTGTTAGCATAAAGAACCGAAATTACAAAAGGGTTTTGGTTACTAACTTAGATAACTCCATGGATTGCACGTGGTTCCTTAGCTATGGTGGTGAAAGAGTACAAGCCCTTGTTCCATAAGATAAGGATATCACCCGTGTACCCCATTGGCTCCACAGTTTCAAATGAATTGAAAGGCAAGCTATGAGCAGTTCCCTCGATGTTTGGATGCCCTACTTTAGTTTCAGTGATGACTATCATCATCGGATCATGGTCCCTGATTAATTGATTTATGTTGCAGCGGAAACCTTATCTAGCCACCCCTCTAGCATTCCAAAGTAAGATAGACATCCCCGGATTAATTGGTGGCATCATTAGTATCTCCTCCGTCACAGCAGCCGCGGTTTGAGAGGATAGCGTGACCATCCGCTGAGCTAAGGAACTGTAAATGATGTCCGAGTTTACCTTTACCTTTATCCCCGACATCCGTCCCTCTTTATTCGAGTAGCCCCATGCACACTTTAGAGTCATTTGGTTGCATGGCTTTGTGAGACTTAGCCACTTGACGTTGTCTGTTCCGCTTAGAGCTTTGTAATTGATAGATCCTTTCGTTCTTGCGGAAGAACGGGTACGGGATCGCATATGAACTCCAATTCCCATGGGATCGGGGTGAAGTTGAAGTCCTTCGTCATCTGTAAAGTCCACCATTGAAGCACAATCCCCACTACCTTGGACACACTTTCGACATCCGATAGGCTTGGTACATGGGGTGGAACCAGACTCATCGGATCCTCGGGCACCACCATTCTCATTTGGGCAAACTGTTGGGGTACGACATTGGGCTTCAGAAGGATTTCCCTTAGTAACCATGGGCTGATGCGACACCATTCGCCCAGTGTTCTTGGTAGAAATAACTAAATTTGTTTAACCAAAATTCCGAGAATGTCATATGTAGGCGAGTACGTGTAATTATTGATGTAGCTTGGGATAATATCACATGGATTGGTTTGGGATGGGGTGATGGGGGCATTATGAAACCCCTATTGAAGCTGGGGTCCGAAAGATAGCGTGATAGGTCTTTCTCTTGGGAAGGAAAGGGTGAAGCCATGGTTATTTTTATGGATCTCAAAGTATTTCTGGGTATGTGTTGGTTTCTTTTTTGGGTTACCGTTTATATGGGGAAAGTTATGATGGTTTCCAGGGTGGATTGATTGATGTTGCCGAGTTGGGTGGGTTCAGAGTCTGAAAAAGGTGGTTGCGAAAATCTTTTGGGGGGGAATTTTCCCATTGTTTAAGGTGATGGTATAGGTGGAGGCTTGGTTCTCTTTTCCCATGAGGCTCATAGGTTCAGAGTTGCAGAGAGCTATGAATTTGTTTCTCTCACTTACGTGTCTTGAAACTTCGAGCAGATTATTTGAGATGGGCCCTTTGGAGTTTCCATCCGAATGGGCTTTGCGGTTTTTAGACTGTATCACAGTCCAGTTAACTTCTTTTTGCCCTTTGTCGTTTAGTGAGACAATTTTTTGGAGGCTATCATGGTCTTTGTCTGCATGATGGGGTTTATCTTGAACAACTTTTGTTACTTGTGGCAGGGGGTGGTTTTTGATAGGGTTTTTGGAGCAAGTTGTTGTATGATGGTTTATGACGGAGCACTCATCACATAGGGATGGCCACTCATGGTAAACCAACGGTTGCTTAACACTACCCAGCCAAACGAAATCTTTTCTAACCATGGTTGTATCCATCAACACGAGTAATCTCGCAAACCTAAACTTATTTTCAACTATGGATTCATGTCTGTTTTGATGAAACTTCCCGGGCTATCTCCAATTTTTTCTCGGAATAGGCTCAACAAGGAACTCAATAGGGATCTCCCGTAGATTCAATCCATATTGGGAGTAAAGATACTTTGGCTGCAGACGCTCGAAAACCAGGGAGCCATTTTTGGACCGATATGAAAGTTCCGTTTAGGAACCAAGGACCTCTAGACAAGATTCTTGCGACTTCCACGTGGGATGGAAGTTTTGTTACGAAGAATCCTTTGCCTAACGATGAGGTTTGCGATGGGGATTTTTTTTGCCATAGTTTTGAGATTGATTTAATGTAGTAATCGGAGGAGAAAGATCCTCCACAAGATTTCGAGATGATTGCATTTGACCAAGGGGAGTAGAGATTTCTAAATGACGCATCTGAAATAGGAATGAATACATCCTTTGACTTATTAAAGGTGGCTAGAGGATTTAGGGCAGTCGGAGTTAGCCTAGAGAAACTTGGTGTTGTACCCAGGGAGTCTTTGAACGACTTCTTGGAAGAACTAGCAGCTTGCCTTTCAAAACCATTTCCACCATTGTTTGCCACGGGGGTACTTGCAATCACCAAAGAGTTAATTAGTATAATTAGAGGGGAGGGGGATCAGGGGGTTTATTTTGTGGTGTTGGGTTAACATTTTTGTGGGCGGGTGTGGAGGGTGATGGGAGAGGGTGTTTGAGAGGGGAGGGGAGAGGGGGAGGGAGAGAGCATTCTAGAGAGAGGGTGATGGAGTTGTTATGGGTGTTTCCAAGATCACTCATTGGAGCCAATCAATTGTTCATCAAGCATTATCAACGTAAGTGTCATGACCGTTGAAGCAAATACCATAGAGAAAGAGCTAGCAAACTTGAAGATGCTCATTCACAAACCTGCCAAAGAGAATGAAGAAAAAGAAGCACAAATCAAACTCCAGCGCAAACAAGTTGCTGCTTTGACAAAGAAACACGAAAAACGTCCGACTGATGAAAGTGAAGACGATGGTGAAAAATCAACCGCGAGTTCAAAGTTTAAGAAAAGTACAAAGAGTGCCAAGCCTCATGGAGATCCTTTGAATCCATTCACCATCCATGGAGATCCTTTGAATCCATTCACCATCCAACAACTCCATGAAATGATAGCAAGTGTCGTCAAACTTCAACTAGGTAGAGATTTTGGTAGAAATAACCACTACACCAGTCCATATACAAGGAGGATCAAATCCTGCAAATGCCTAGGGGTTATCAAGCTCCAAAATTCAAGCAATTTGATGGAAAAGGTAATCCAAAACAACATGTTGCAGCACGCTTTGTTTAAACATGTAACAATGTAGGAACCGAATGCGACCTACATGTGAAGAAATTTGTTCGTACACTCAAAGGCGTGGCACTCGATTAGTACACAGACTTAACTCCTGAATCTATCGATGGCTGGTCGAAAATGGAAGAGACATTCATGAATCACTTCTACAACACTCGTCGTACGGTGAACCTGGTTGAGTTATCGCACACCAATCAATTAGAGGACGAACCAGTCGTGGATTACAACTATCGATGGCGAACACTAAGCCTTCAGTGCAAAGATCACTTGTCCGAAACTTCTGCTATGGAGATGTGCATCCAAGGAATGCATTGGAACTTGACGTACATCTTGCAAGAAATTAGGCTCAAAACATTCCAGAATTTAGCAACTAGAGCTCATGAAATGGAGCTTGCAATTATCAGTCATGAAGATGAGTTTGATTAGACATCTACATCGATGGATGATCATGGCTGCAACCTTGTGAGCAAAAAAACCAATTTCATAAAGGAACAAAAATATCCAAAAAAAAATCACTCCTAAGCAAGAGTATAAACGGCAGAAACCCAAAAAAAAGCTCCTAAGCAAGCGCATAAACTGCATACTTGTAAAAAAAATGATAGAAATCGAACTACTTTTGGTTTGATCCAAAAAGGTGTATAATAACCACTTTATTTGGTACGTAGGCATTTTAAATAATTAAAATTCAAGGGCAACCACAAAAAAAGTAAGTATAATTTTAGAATTGTACTCCATCAAGTCAAAATATGTTTTTACAAAAAATGAAATACAAGCTTGGGGGCAGAGGTATTGTTCCACTTGGTCTTCACTAATCCACTTTGCCAGATGATGAGCATGATTGAAACTTTGCGGTTACCAATCACTCGAAGTTCTGGAGAAAGCTTCCAAGCACCAGAGATTCGCCAAAAATGTTAAGCATAGAGATTGGAGAAAGCATCTCAAGCACCAATAATTCGTCAAATTTCCTCGAAGTTCTGGAAAAAGCTTCGAAGCACCATAGATTCGCCAAAAATATTAAGCATGAAGATTAGAGAAAGCTCTCAAGCACCAATACTTCGTCAAATTTCCTCGAAGTTCTGGAGAAAGCTTCCAAGCACCAAAAATTCGCCAAAAATGTTAAGCATGGAGATTGGAAGAAGCTCTCAAGCACGGAAGGATAAGAAGAAATAAAGAGGGAGTATTTGATTATAATAAACAAAAATATTACTCATTTCGTTTCTTATTGATGTTCCTAGTTGGAATCTTGGCACTACTTAAAATAACATAGAATTTTCTTTTTATCCAATATATAATAAAAAATATAGTCATGTGATGTCTTGTTTGATTCGTCCCAATTACTACTTTGATAATATCAATATTTGTAATTTTACAAAAGATGTGCATTAGCAAATGTGCAAGTCAAATTATGAACATTAATAAGGAACAGAGAGATTAAGATAATATGAAAACCTTTTGAAATAATTAAGTATAATCTTTCCATAATTTTTAATTCTGATTAATATTTGTACCATTTAATTACTTTTCAACAAAAAAATATTTTACTTCCACTTCAAAAAATATCAAAGAAATATTTTATTATTGTAAACAATTTTAGTTCTTGTGTACGACAAGGGCTACGATCTTAGCAAGTAAAAACTATGAAAATTTGATAGTATTTTATAGTACGCATGGAGATGAATTTAACAAAGTATCATATCACTATATCTCTCTTTATAATGGTCATTATTTATGGTCAACGTGAGTTACCCATCATAGACAACAAAGGAACAGATTGGTCGACGAAAATTGGAATTCTAATTGTTTTGTAAAATTCGACATAAAAAGTGCAAGTATTACATTAATCAATATGGGAAGGGAGAAAGTATATATACTTCCTCCGATCTGTTATTTTCTATTGCAATAATTGGGTTTTTGCACTACTCATCCACCACCCTTTCACTATTTATTGTAGGAAAAATCTAATTTTGTAGGGTCTTGTTAGATTCATCGCGATATATGTAGTTTCAAATTTGCTAAAGACATACATAGTTAAAGTTGTGCATTGGCAAGCGTGAAAACTCAATTCTTGCAATAGAAAAAAAGGGAGGGGGTATATATATATATACATATATATATACATACATATATATATATGTATACATACATATATATATATGTATACATACATATATATATACATATACATATATATATATATACATATACATATATATATATATACATATACATATATAGATATATATACATATACATATATAGATATATATACATATATATATAGAGAGAGAGAGAAAGAGAGAGGTGGGAATGGAATCCACTGAAACACACGCTTAAGTTGAAAATTGAAAACCTTGCTCATTTTCCACATTTTTGCTCATTTTACACGTTTTTGCTCATTTGAAGAAATTGTTCCTTATTTTTACGTATTTTTTGCTCATTTTTCAAATTTTTGCTCATTTTACAATTTCTTTCTCATTTTACACATTTTTGCTTATTTTAAATTTTGCTCATTTTAAGAAATTTTTTGCTCATTGTTACGTAATTTTTGCTCATTTTTCAAATTTTTTGCTCATTTAACACATTTTTGCTCATTTTAAATTTTTGCTCATTTTAAAAAAAATTTGTTCATTATTACGTAATTTTTGCTCATTTTCCAAAGTTTTACTCGTTTTACATTTTATTGCTCATTTTTACAAATTTTTGCTCATTTTATGTTTTTGCTCATTTTAAGAAACTTTCGCTCATTCCAATTGCCCGAGTTATCAACACTTCTTCGCAATTCTCTCTCCTAATCACAACAATTCCAATCCAAATGAAAACACTAATCTAAACCAAATAGAAGAGAGATAAAATTAAAATTACACCAGAATAAATGACGGTTGGTAGATAATCTCCAATTACTTTACATTTTGCGCTACAAAAAAACTAAATCTTCAAATTTTCGTGAAATTCTGTTTGAAGTAGTCTACTTATAGTAAAAAGCAGACGAAAAGAAACCTAGCAGATTCAAAGGATCGAAAGTCACTGAAAATTTCTTCGGAGGTTGCTTCTCTTCTGGTTGTGGTTGACATTCTTCATCTTCGTAATCTAAGAATATCACGATTGTTGTGATTAGGAGAGAGAAAAAGAGCTTTTTTTGGGATTGAGGAAGGTGAAACGAGAAAGAAGAGTTGAGAAGAAGTTGAAAGTGCGATGATGACAAATTGACAATGGCGAAATCTAGTTGAAGAAGAGCGAGGAGAGAGAGAGGAGCAGGTGAGGAGAGGGAGTATGAGAAACTTCGCGGTGTTTTTTATGAAAGAAGGGAAGAGAGAGAGGAGCAGGTGAGGAGAGAGAGTATGAGAAACTCCGTGGTGTTTTTTATGAAAGAAGGGAAGAGAGAGAAAAGAGTGTCATTTTTTCCCAAAATATGCAGCATTAATACTGGTTGCGAGATAAAAAAATTAACGATGTAGATCATTTGTTTTCAGTTTTATGGGTGTTTCACAAGATCCAATCCCTATATATATATATATATATATATAGGAATTTGATCTTGTGAAAACCACTCTTAGGCTGAAAACTAAAAACAACAGATGTGGGCAGTTTATTATCAATGTGCGGAAACAAGCATTTAGCTTCCATCTCTATCTTCTAAACAACAATACCCAATTTTTTTTACCAAATACTTTCTATCTCCTGCTATCTCTTCAAGATCGTGCTTCTCTCCGTTAAGCTCACTTTTCCTAGCTCTGTGAAGCTCTTCTTGTAGCATTTTTCAACCTCCATTGAAGGAAGACCTCCATTGAAGATTAAGTAAGCTTTCAATTTCCTTTTTTTTAGGTTTTAGGTCTGTTTGAAGATTAAGTATCTCGAAAATTAGGGATTAGGAAATCAAAATTCGAAGCTAATAAATAAATTAACGTCTTTTGAAGCTTGATTTGAAAGTTCACATCACAATTCATTGGTTTCGAATGAAGAGGTTCATGGGTTTGGAAGGGAGTTTTGATGTTGTCGAGAGAGATAGAGAGGAGCGTACAATGTCGAGATGTGTTACTAATCTGTGCGAAATCTAATAGTTGAGATTAGATTGAATTTTCCAACGGATGACATGGTAAGTTTTGTTTCAACCTCTATTGAAGATCTCCATTGAAGATTAAGTAAGCATTCATATACGAGCAAAGATTTGTAAAATGAGCAAAAATCACTGAAATTGAGCAAAAACATAATGAGCAAAAGTCTCTGAAATTGAGCAAAAACATAAAATGAGTAAAAGTCTCTGAAATTGAGCAAAAAAAAAAAAAGAGCCAAAATCTCTAAAATTGAGCAAAAATATAAAATGAGCAAAAGTATCGTAAAATGAGCAAAAATTTATAAAATGAGCAACAACTTGTAAAATTAGAAAAAAAAAACCCCGAAACCCGAACTCTGAAACCCTGAACCCCGAACCCTAAAATGCGAAACCGAACCCCGAACCCCAAAACCCAAACCCGAACCCCGAACCCTAAACCCCGAACCCCAAACCCCAAACCCTAAACCCCGAACCCCGAACCCCAAACCCTAAATCCTAAACCCTAAACCCTAAAACCCTAAAACCCTAAACCTAAAACCCTAACCCTAAATCGTAAAGCCTAAACCTGAAACCCTGAACCCGGAACCCAAAAATCGGAACCCAAAACCTCTAAACCCGAAACCCTGAACCCCTACCAGAAAACTTGATCCCTGAACCCTCAACCTTGAACCCTCAACTCCCAACCCTCTGAACCCTAAACCCTAAATTGTTTTTTTTTCACAGTTAGAGCATGTTTTTCGTTTATTTACAAGACTATCATAACTTGCCCTTTTTAGTCCATTGTTGAAGAATACATTTTGAGTATTTTTTGTTTCTCAATTACATACACACATGTAATTTACTTCTTTTAATGGTCTTCTTTGTTTTGTTTGATACTTCCATGTTCTTTTCATGTTTATTTTCATTTTGTTGTGATTATTTATATAGTTTTTTGTATCTCAAGTATTATATGTTTATGTTCTTTTATAATTAGTTTACAAATACATCTCCACAAATGTCGGGTGAGGAATATGTTTCTTTTTTTATTTTATTTCTTAATGTAGTATTTCAGCGGAAATTCCTCCAACAAATGAAGTTAATCTAATGTCCATGTTTTTTGTGCGTTTTGTTTAGTTTCTTACGCGTTTTATACCGGGAGCGTGATGCTCTTGGTGGTCACGAGACCACCTACAAATTTGCGTGTTTTCCTCGTCTTTGTATTGTTTATATCAATTAGGATTGTTTAGATGTGTTTGGATGGTTTAGAACATGAGTTTGGATGGTTTATCTTGTTGGAATGGTTTCCATGAGTTAAGATGGTTCTTGTATTTACAAACATAGTTGTTTGTAACTAATGAGTGTTCTGTAAAAAAAAAAAAAACTAGTGAGTGTTGGATTAGTGTATGCAAGTGTTGGATTAATCTTATAATGAGATCGAATATGATAATAACAGAAGTATTTTCTAACCTGACCTCCTTTGAATTCGCTTAGTAGACTGTCCGTACTTTGGCACAAAGAGTATGATTAATTGCTTCATAATGTGATATTGTGATGGTAAATATGTGATATCTGCGAAACAAAGATGATGTCAAGTATGGGAGAGGTTCAGCCTGACTTCATCTGCTCTTTTTGTCTATTCGTGACATCAAATATAATGTTTTCTTAACACAAATTGTCTACTGCAATGAAGTGCTAATTGTGTTATTATTTTTATGAAGCGGCGAGTTTCACTTGTTATGCAAGTGTCATTATGTTGGCAGAAATTTTCTTGAGATCTGACATCGAGGATTTGATTAATCCAATGAAAGACTCAAAGTTCTTCAAATTCCTCAATGAAGTTTGCCAAATTGTAAAAAAAAGTAAAAAAAGCTGATAACTTACCGAAAGGTTACTTTGAAGGATCATCGGTCCTCGTGAAACTTGTGTGTCAATATTTCACCGAGGAGGTCAAAAGGTTTGTTTTGGGAGACACTAATTTTGACTTTTGTGCCGACGAAGTGGCAAAAGTGCTTGGGACTCCAGTTGGGGGAAAGAAGATAGATGAAGTGAAGGTGGATCTTGAGAAAGACAATAAAATTTGGAATTTAATTGAAAGTCTTGTGCAACATATTCCTCCTCCAGAGGAAAATAAGGAGGGAGGGGCACAAGAAAAGGAGAAGGAAAAGGCTAAGGTTGGGGCAAAAGAAAAGAAAGGAGAGAAAGGGGCAACATTCACCATTATGAGAGGAAAAATGGCAAAAGTTCTACGGCATATGCCCACTAATGATGATGAAAGTAAAGAAGTTTTCCAAAAGCTTCTTTGCTACTTTCTCATCGAGGACATCTTCCTAGTTCCCTCGAACAAAGATTGCAGGAAAAAAACTTGAAGTTCATTCATGATTTGAAATTTTTTGAGGAACTAGTTGTTGCACCGTGCGCCTATGCGCACGGCACCCCAAAGTAGTATATTTGCGATAATCGAATTACGTTGGATTTATTAAGCAAGATGATTGTGAAATAATTGTTCCAAAACAGTTGGTGCTTGCACTTGCTGTTAGGGTGTATGGGGGTAAAGCAACAAAAACAAGGTGCTCGTAAATAATTTATTCATACTACCATACTATGGGGCAGACAATATTTATTTTAGTAGTTGTTTGAAGTACAATTTGAAGCTAAAATCTAGCAATTTTAGAGTGCCCTCTAAAGTCTAAACTGGAACTTGTTGGTAACTTATGGTTATTTCACATGCCTTTGGAGTGCTTTTGAAATGGAGATTTGGCCTACTCCCACAAGATCTGGAAATCGATGTAGTTGGCGTGATATGGATATAAAAGTTTGATGTGATTATTCATTGAAGCGGGTGTTGAAGGCCTAGAAAGTAAATGTAAATGTACAAGAGTTTAGAATCTGTAGTATTTTTGAGATTAGCATGAAAGTGAGAATATATGCAAAATTGAAGATGTTTACATCGGTAGGTAGATTAGTAATATGTTCGGGTGACATTCTTAAAAGAGCTTCACATTCTTTGGTGAAGGCAGTAAGAATCGTTGAGCCAATGTCATTTGACGCTTTGATTTGGAGATGGATCCTAGGAGTAAAGGGGAATTCTCATTTTTTTTTCTTTTTTCCAAACAATGATGCGTAGTTATGTAAGGACTTGCATACCTAGGCACGGATAAACTCTCTTTAAAACAATTTGAACAGTTATATGGCACATTGCTTGCGAAGGAAACACGGTTGCCGCAAGTATTACATCCAACATATGTAAGCAAATCTGAATAAGTTGGTTTTAGAATGCGAATTTTCAACCATGAGCCTAAAAAAAGTATGATAATGGTTTTAGTAACAGAATGTAGGGGGCCGGGGAGGGATGTGTTTAAAGATTATAGTGCAGTGGTGGATGTATGAGTTTGTAAAGAAGTAAGACTTATAGTTTTCATATGTATCTCTGCTACTGAAGCTATTATATTGATTCCTTCCATCGCGAATACAATCTAGGTTTTACATATGTGAAGGGAAATGAAACAAAATTAGAAAGGGTATGATGCTAAGCAGATAGATATTGATTAGTAATATGACTTGAAATATGCAGGTCAATGAAAAAGTGAAGTTTATAAGTATAGAATTTGCGATATTCACTGTAGACTTGACATTCGAATTAGGCTAGATGTTTGATGCTAGATTAAATAAGTGAAAAAATGAAGTTTATAGGTGAAAAAGTGTGTCATCCCAAAATGACGTATTTGCGATATTAGAATTAGGCTATATATAATTAGCATATTGAATGTGAAGCTATTGCTATAAGATGTTTGATGCTTGCATTTGCAATTCTGGTTTTTATGTAATATGTTTGCTTTCTTCCTTATATCTTGCCTGTCTTTTCTAGTTTTCAATTATAGACATCAAAAAAGGGAAAATTAGCATCAAGTTTTATTCCTACCATCTTCTCCTTCTACATTAATTTATTTTGCTATTGAGTTGAATCTATTACACTCATTAATCTCTCATATATAATAAGGATGTTCATGTAATTACTCTTTTAGTTGAGTTGTATTTTTTTAATAAATTATATTTGCTTATTAAGATACAATTAACGTCAAATAACTCTTCTCTCCAAACTTGGCTCTTTCTTTCTCTCCTGATATTCTTATTTTTCGCCCTCCCTTGTTCAACCTCTCACACCTATCATCTTCCCTGTCACTCTCAACCACTCCTCTTCCCCCCATCTCCCTCTCCCTCCTCTCCTCCCCTTCTAGCTCCCTCCTCTATGTCCTTTTTTTCGCTCATAAGCTAAGTAAATAGTAAGATTTTAGTGACCCCATATAATTATACTAAGATTAAAGATAAAATATTTTGTAAGGTTAATTCTCCCCTATATACACTCATCAAATTTGAAAGCCCCTTCCTATATACCTTTATCACATTAGAAAATTCATAAACCAATTGTCTATAATTTTGACCAAGGTGACACATCAAAGGGTTCATATTACTGTATAAAACCAACTGCCCAAATTTTAGACAATAAGAGCATATTAATAGGTTATGTTTGCCAATCATAAGTTCGTAATGGTGATAGTGTGAATGTGTGATACTCATAAGCGTGATAGACATAACTCATAAGTGTATCGAACCAGAATTTATGTAAAGGATAAGGAGTTATAGTTAACAATCAGAAGTTCCTAACATTATCTGTATAACACATCTAAGCACTAAGCTAACTGGATGGGAAACCATAACAAAAGAAGAAATTTTTTCACATAACTAATATATAAATAAATGGAATCAACAAAAAGAAAAAGGAAGACAACAATATATTGACCTTTAAGGTGCCAATACATAAATTTCTCATCATTTTCCCTCTTTAAACATAACAAATAATAAACGATATACGCCTCTCAATATACAAATGCCCTTTTTTTTACAACAGCATCAACAGGAAGTTTCAGCATTCAAGGACACAATTTCTTTCCTCAACCCCCAACCATGATTTCACTGGATATGCCCTCAGAAATAGCAACATTTGCTATCACTCCACTATCCTGAATATTTCCCGCAGTGAATAGTGAAGACTCCGTTCGCTTCCTCAGGAACCTCAAAAGATAGTTAAGGTGAACTTTGGATATCTTCCTTCACCTCAGCACTTGCTTTAGCATTTCTAGCTTCCACTTCCTTTTTCTTTGGTTTCAATGTAGAGTTGATCAACTCAGCCCGGCCCGGCCCGATTTTTTTTTGGGCGGGTTTTGGACAAGCCAAAAAATACTTTTTAGTCTAATTTTTGGCCCGGCCCGATTTTGGCACTTTTTTGGCCCGGCCCGAAATAACGGGCTTTGGGCACTTTTTTTGGCCCGGATTTGGGCCCAGCCCGGCCAATGGGCAAATTTTTCATGGCCCGGCCCGGCCCATGATCACCTCTATTTCAATGTAACCTTTTTCTCTTCGCTTCTCGTATCAACAGATTCTCAAGGTTGAAGCTTTGAGTAGGATTTTTTAGCAGATCTGTTGGTAGATTCAGCACTTGTATCACCATTTGTATGAACTCTCTTCACCATGTTGCTCACACGGGGGCTAACACAAGTTGGACCTCCTTCAGAACCAGTGTTTGCTCCAATCAAATGAGCTCTTGTTTCTGCCAAGCTTTGGAGATTTTGGCCGAGTTGTGGGTATCTTAAATATATAACAGTATCAGAAACAGAAAAGTACGCAAGGGTTCGATTCGGTTCGATTCGGTTCGATTCGATTCGGTTCGGTCCGTCCAAGTCCAGTCAGTCCAGTCAGTCCAGTCCGTCAAGTCAAGCTGATCTGATTCGGTTGTTTTATACCGAATAGAACATGCCCAATGTCATACATCATTTACCAGCTTAATACGAGCAGTGACTACTCCTTAATGCCCTCATCTGCAGGGGAGTGAAGTTGAACTTCTCCTCCTTGGCCCACCCAAACGCCTTAAAATAACACTCTCTTTATCAAGACTCGAGAGTGTATCAATTTGAGTTTCTAAGGAAAAAAAAATGTTTTATAATAGGAAAAGAGCATGAGTAACTTCAACAATAAATCATGTTATTTCCTAATGATTTGGTGGTTCAAATTGGCTAACTTAGATCTTAAAGGTCAAGACAAGGCAGACAAAATTGGATGCAGCAAAAATTACAAAGTTAGAATAAGCCTATGTTTAGTTCACCTAAAATTTTCTCGATTCAACTTATCTCGATACGATCGATTCGGACTTATTTTTTACGATCGTCGATCCGAACGGGCGATCGATCCGATGCGAACATATCTGAACTTATCTTTTACAAAACATATTATTACTAATATTATTATTACTTTGTATTTCATTACTAGTATTACTATTACTATCATTTTATTACTATGCACAACTTTCAATAATAATAATAATAATAATATAATAATGATAATAATAATACTAATTTTATAATATTAATAATATAAATAATATTATAATAATAATAACAATAACAATAATAACAATAATAATAATAATAATAATAATAATAATTATTATTATTATTATTATTATTATTATTATTATTATTATTATTATTATTATTATTATTATAGCATAATTATTTTTTTTTTTTTTTTTTTTTGAAAAAGAGCACATTAGTATATGAACACACAATTAAAAATAAAAGACTAAGCGACTTTCTTGGGTCGATGGTATGAGCTTTACCTCCCACGCATGGGAGGCCAAGGTTCAAATCTTGGTGAAGCATATATTTCAATATTGTTGTGGGTGGGGGAGGGGGTTGGGGCTTGTTGGGTCTTTAGGTGAGTAATGCTGTGCGAGTAGCGAGAGAAAATTCATCTTACCACGGGATTTCCGAAAGGGGCCCAAAAAAATTAAAAATAAAAGAACACTCATGTTCAAGGTCCGTTAGTAATAAGAATTTAGGTAGTAATGAAAAGAACATATAATGATATTAAAAAAAGAATATATACTGAAAGAGCATATGAGATCTATTTAAAGAACACATTTTAAAAATAAAAGATAGATGTTATTTTTATATTGATGACATGTTTGGATTTAACTAACAACATGTTTTTTTTTTTTTTTTTTTGGTAAGTAATCAAGTAGTATTAACAAAAACCAAACAAAACACAAATGACAGGGACTAGACAAGCCTAGAACCCCCAACTGGACAAACCCAGCATTTACAAATTAGTTATCCAATGCCTATCACACTCCTTTACTTTTGTACTTATAATCTGAACAATTCTTTGCTTAACTATGTATTGAATTTCCTGCACAGTTTTATTTACAGTCATGATAACCTTATCCCAATAGGCAGTGTTCCTATTTTTCCAGATTAAGTAGACAGTTGCAGAAATGGCAGCCCAAACAACCATCTTCTTGCATTTTGACACTTTGTATCTATTCTTGACCCATAAGCACGTCTGCTGGATCTTTTTCTTGGTCCAGTGAACCCCCAACCAGCTCATCACTTGAGTCATGCACATCTCACTAAATCTGCAATCAAAGAAGATGTGCTTGATACTTTCTGGGCATTGGTTGCACAACAGACAAGTCTCATCATCACACAAATTCATCATCTTTAATCTTGTTTTAGTCTTCAATCTATCTTGCATAGCCATCCAAAGAATAAATCTGTGCTTAGGCTAAGTATAGCGATTCCACACAAACCTGCTCCAGTTTACATGCCTATTCTGCGCCCATCAGCAATTTATATTGCTCATTGATGCTGTACTGATTATTCAGCATCCATTGTCTTCCTTGCAACTTTGAGCACATTTCTTTTTTTGCTTGGCAAACATACTTCCAAGCCCAACTGGAATTACCAGTAGCTTCGTAGACATCCCAGTTGGAATTACCAAGATACACCCCATTAACCCAACGAACCCACAAGTTGTCTTTCTTTTGAGCTATTGCCCAACTCAGCTTACAAACAGCAGCAATGTTCCACAACCCTGTTTCTCTAAAACCAAGCCCACCAGCATTTTTTGTAGAGCACAGCTTACCCCAGGCAACCCCACCTGCTTTATCATCATTATGCGACCCACTCCACAAAAAGTTCCTGCAAATCCTATTCACTTCCTTCAGCACTCCTTTAGGAATAATAAACAATTGTCCCCAATAAGTGTGCACACTCATTAAAACACTGTTGATCAACTGGCATGTAGCAGCAAAAGACAAGTTTCTGGTGTTCCACACCCTAATCCTACTCACCATTTTATCAATCAAACTCTAACAATCACTAGCTTTCAGTTTGCTAGTAGACATAGGAACCCCCAAATATCTAAAAGGCAAACTCCCAACTTTGAAGCCACTCACATCAGTCACTCTCTGAATGACCTGATCAGAAATGCCAGCAAAATAAACTTCAGATTTATGTTTATTCACCTCAAATCCAGAAGCATTTGAAAACATCTGGAATCCTTGTAACAACAGGTAAATGGACCTAAAGTCACCATTACAAAAAAGAAGCAGATCATCTGCAAAGTAAAGATGAGTCAGCTTCAACTCTTTGCATTTAACATGATATTTGAAGCCATCAAGTTCACCAACATACATCAGAATTCTGTCAAGATAATCCATGCAGAGAGCAAAAAGTAATGGGGACATTGGGTCCCCCTGTCTCAAACCCCTTTGAGCACCAAAAAAACCTATAGGAGCCCCATTCATCATAATGGAAAACATGGGAGTTTTCACACACACCCTAATTATATCTCTAAAGAATTTGGGAAAACCAACACCATCAAGCATTTGTTCAATAAATTGCCAACTTACAGTATCATAAGCCTTCTTTAGATCCAACTTCATCATGCAGCAAGGTCTTGTAGACTTCCTCTTATAACCTTTGATGAGGTCTTGACAGATCATAACATTATGAAGAATGCTTCTCCCTGCTACAAAAGCACCCTGACTTGCAGACACAATATCAGGCAGAATTTGATTCAGTTTCGCACTTATCAATTTAGTAATGCACTTGTAGAGAACATTACAGCAGGCAATAGGCCTGAATTCAGTAACATTTTCTAGACACTTCACCTTAGGAATCAAGGTTAGAGTAGTCACATTCACTGCCTTTAACAACTTGCCAGTCTTGAAGAAATCCAGAACAGCCTCACAAATGTCATCACCAATCACATCCCAACTGTGCTTATAAAAACAACTATTAAAACCATCACTCCCTGGAGCTTTGTCATCCGGAATGCTTGAATATTATCCTCTTAACATCATCTTTGGTAAACTCGATGCAAAATTCTCATATGTCTTTCGAGAGAGTTTCTTCCCATTACTCGACCCAATGCTTGCGCAACACTCTCGCTTCCTGGACATTACTTTTGAAAAGATTTCTGTAGAAAACTACAAAGGCTTCTGCAACCTTTTCTCTCTAATTCACCCAAATGCCATTACTATCATTGATAGCATGGATTTTGTTTTGTCTTCTTCGAGCTTTCAAGGCTTGATAGAAGATCTTGGTATTATCATCACCACATTTCAACCAATTCAGTTTTGCTTTCTGTTGAAGCATACTATTCATCATTTTCTTGGCTCTCGATGCTCCTCCTTAGCTTGCTTCTCTCGCACCTGATCAAGTATATTATTATCTTTATCTAAGTGCATATTGTTCTGAGCACTTAGTAAAGCTTCTCTCGTTTTTACCACTGCTGCCTCAATGTCACCAATACCATTCTTATTCAACTCTTTCAACCCTTGCTTCACAAGTTTCAACTTCTGGAAAACTTTATACATAGGGCATCCTCTAATTGGTTTCCTCCACACCTCTTTGACAATTTCAATTACAGAGCTGTGTTGGCACCACATATTGTGAAACTTAAAAGGCTTCTTGACAGTACAATCATCATAGACTCTCACCAACATTGGGGTATGGTCATAATCACCTTCTGGAAGAAAACTTACTTCTGCCATTTCAAACATTTCCATCCAATCTTGATTTGCAAGAAC
The DNA here is from genome assembly GCA_947648045.1 of Beta corolliflora. NCBI lineage: Eukaryota > Viridiplantae > Streptophyta > Magnoliopsida > Caryophyllales > Amaranthaceae > Beta > Beta corolliflora. Next base: position 19,751 of record CANSZD010002547.1, read on the forward strand.
CCTATCAATCCTAGAAAACACTCTTTTATCTCCTTCCTGTTTATTATTCCAAGTAAACTGCCTCCCACTAGCTTTAACATCACTTATTTGACAATAAGTCATACACTCCAACATAGGAACAATTTCAGGTACTCTAACAATAGCACCTATTCTGTCATTAGTACTACTAACGACATTAAAATCCCCAAGAAGCAACCAGGGCAACCTATGTTCATCTGCAATCATTCTTAAACCATCCCATAACTCTTTCCTGCTATGGTTATCATTAAAACCATTGCAGAAGGTACATTTAAAAACTAACCCAGCACTAGTGCTCACAATACAATGAATAAACTGACTATTCACATGAGTTATATTCAAAGTAAAAGCATTAGGACACCAACCCACAATTATCCTACCATTATCATGACATGACAGATTATGAGTAAAACACCAACTAGGATAAAGTTTAGAATACAGCTTGCCCAAATTATGTGATTTTACTCTTGTTTCAAAGAGACTAAACAATCTAATGTTATGAGTGTGCAGAAAATTCCTCACCTCACTTTGTTTAGTACAATTGTTTAGGCCTCTAACATTCCAAGCTAGGATGTTATCCATCCTGGTCAGGGGGTGCCACCCCCTTACCTTTGTCAACCATTTGCAACACCTCACCACCTTGAGTATTTCTATCATTGCTCCCAGCAACGGCCTGAACCTTGCTGCCAGCACAGATAGGTGAGCCATCCATTGACTGCCTTGTATTGTTGCCATCTACACCTTTGTTGCCTCCACCATCAAACTGACTTGCACCCAACATTTCTCCAGCAACATTGCTTTCCTCTGCTACATTCTCAATTAATGCCTTTGAATGAATTACGAACCGGAATAATGTCTGCTATAGCCGTAGCTGGCCCCTTATTCCTTCCCACTACTTTAAACCCTTCATTATTAATGGCTTGCTTCTTCTGAACCCAGACTTTCCTCCCTCCATTTTTCCTGCATTGCTCTACATTATGTCCAAACCCAGAACATTTAGAACATTGAACTGGGCGCCATTCATATTCAAGCTTTTGCTCAGTCATACAGCCATGTTCATTGCAAAAGGAGATTGATTCTAGAAGAATATCCTGTAACTCCACTTCAATCATAACCCTAGCATATTGAAACTTTTCCTTTGCCTTAGTGGCTTGATCCATTTTAATGAATCTACCAATACATCCTGCCAGTTTGCTCATACTCTTTTCCCCCCAATATTTGAACGGTAGATTGGGAAATTTCACCCCAAATAGGCCTTTGTCTTAACGGCATCCTTATCAATAATCATATCGGGCTCCCAAAACTTAACTATAAGCGGTTTTTGATCAAAAAACCGATATCCATCAGTATTAACATTCAAGCATGCCTCCACAGTTGTAAAACGGACAATAAAAACCCCTTTACCAATCATGGCTATCTTATCAATCCCTAAATTCCCCCAAATTCTTTTGAAATATCCTTCCATAACCGTTAAAGGTGGATTAGCACCAAGAACATAGCAGACAATGGCAGAGGACCAATATTCTACTTCCTCTTGAATATCATCAGAATCAATTACAACAACATTCTTAGAATTACTTACTTGCTCGTTCAATTGCACGAGAATTTCAGCATCATCGGCCCGGGACATTCGTCTTCTTTGTAATTGGATCTTTTGACCCACTTTTCATAACATTCAACCAATCCAGATAATCTGACTTTCTCCACCGATTGTTGAAGATCCGTATGCACAGTCTTCGAAATCGCCATTGTTGCTTCCTCCACTTCATCTTCTAGCCTATCGGGGTTCTCCAGAATTGGACTTGGGACATTTAACTCAGAAACACCTATAACCTCATCTACACTCTTTGTTTTTCTTATTGGAGAAAATGACGGACCACTCTTTCCCTTCCCTTTACCTTTCTGTGCACTCTTCTTCGCTCCTCTTCCTCTTGCCATGGCGGCAGCACACGTTAGACAAGACGCCTTATCATGCGCTACGAGAGAAGAAGAAAGGAAAATCAACAACAACATGTTCTTTGTTATATCAATAAATTGTTCTTTTTATTATAAATAAACCTATAAATATATATAATCATATGATCTTGAACAAAATGGTTAAATATTCTTCTTATATTGTTGTCTTGTTCTATATAAACTTTGTTTTTAAAGATAAGTTGAAATCCTTTATAGGGAGAATTTTGAACGTGATGACAACACCATTAGGTTATCCCATGCTACTCATGTTTTATATAAACTAGTAATATATAATTTATATTATTTTACCAAAATTATTTTAAAAAATAAACATCATATACTATTGTCATGTTCGTTACCTGTACAACATCAAAAAGAACATCACATATCAAAAATTTTAATTAGAATAAATATAAAAAAGAACACTTACAAATGCCAAAAGAACATTCTTCTTCTTGAACACAAATAGTTTCAAATAGTGATATCAATGATATTTATAATAATAGCAACGACATTAATAATAATTACCAATATTAATAATTAATAAGTACAACAACGACAATAATAATAATCTTTTTGAACAAATGTACTAGTAAATAGTAATATTAATAGTAATAGTAATTGTATAAAGTAATAATAATAATAATAATAATAATAATAATAATAATAATAATAATAATAATAATAATAATAATAATAATAATAATAATAACAACAACAACAATAATAATAATAATTATTACAATAACAATAATAGCATTAGTAATACTAATAATAATAATAATAATAATAATAATAATAATAATAATAATAATAATAATAATAATAATAATAATAAGTTTTTAAATATAAGCATAATCTGAACTTATCTTATCTGATCTGAACTTATCTGATCTGATCTGATCTGAACTTATCTGATCTGAACTTATTTTTTCTGATCACGATCGATCGATCGATCGGTCTCATCTCGATTCGATTCGATCCTGCGTCCGATTCGAAATAAGCAAAAATAAGGTGAACTAAACATAGCCTAAGTGTAATAATAAATTGCTGAAGAAAATAAAGAGAAGGAAGCACGGAACCCACCAACAATCATCAGCTATCTAAACCTATTTAGATCAGAGTTCCAATGAAAGAAAGGTATCTTAGAGTTAAATTGCTAAAAATCTGCAATGATGAATTGCTAATGAGGAAAGAGAGGGAGGCTCAGATTTCCCCACATATAATTAAAATCATAGTTTTAAACTAATAAATAAGTTAAGGTTCTAAAATCCTTTCAAGAAGAAGCTATTGTTAATCCACTAAGGCTGATGTTCAAAATCACCAAATAGTAATGCCAACACAATACTAGTAAATTTTGGACAAATTTCAAAAGAACATTTGCCAATTAGAATATGGCAAATTGGCAACATCGAATCAAGTGCATGATTACATAATAAAGAAATCAGAAATCTCCTAGTTCACCAAAAAAAAAAGATGTCAGAACTCAGACAATGCAAAAAAATTACAAGGCAAGCAATCTTAAAATAGATTACAGTGCACCATAAAATATATTTCCTCTGTTCCATAATAAGTGAAACACTTACTATTTTAGAACGTTTCAAAATAAAAGAAACATACCATAAATGGAAAAAAGAAAGTGACAAAATGACAAGAGTACCCATCACAAACTTGTGTGGTTTACTTATCTCTCTCCTCCTTTTGATAATGAAAAGGGTATTTTATGACTTTTTGGCTTTTGAAAGTAATGTTTATTAAATCTTGTGTGCCCAATCCCTACGTTTCACTTATTATGGAACGGAGGAAGTAAAACATAAGAAAAGAAAGCAAGTTTAATACTAGTATCTTCAGTCCTATTCTTCTGAACAGGTTGCTTCAATTAACCCTCACTGTTCCAAATAATAAACTCAAGGAGTTCCGAAAAAAAGCAATGGACATGAGGTCAGCATGCAAGGGATGCAAGAAGTATCAAATGAGCAACAATTAAGGTAGTCCTCAGTTAAGGAACTAAGGAAAAAGACCTATGTGTAAATCTTGTTACTCAAAATAGCCAAAAAATCATAAACGACTTTTCCATTCATCGATAAAGCTACAACATCACATCAGGATTCAAACTGATCCGAGTCAAAAATGTCCTGCCAACAACTGCTCAAAATTCTACCAAAATATGATCCTTTGACCAATCTTAAACATTGTAGCCTACCCAGGTAAAAAAAAATAATAATAAATAAAAAAACAGCTAAAAGCGCAAATAAAGCAAAACCCATATCAAATTTCAACAAATTAAACACACCCAGAAAAAAATTACACCCGATTATGGTAAAGAACAATAATTAAAAAGTTCCAAAACCGACGTCAGCTCCTCAGTACCCAAGTTACAAAAATCAGCAAATACCCAGATGAATTTCATCAAATTAAGACAACCCAGTAAAAATCTACACCCTTTTAAGCTGTAATTATGTATTAGTAACATAATTAGAGAAGGAACAACAGAGAAATTAAAGAGAGAGAAATAACAATCTCACATTGCTTTCTTTCCAAGCTTGATAAACTCGCTTAGCCATTAGAAAATAAAAGACGCAGTGTGAAATACACCAACAGAGAATCAAAGATTCGTAACTTGTTGGTACAACAGGGATGGGAGTTGATGAACGATGATGAAGAGACGACTGAGGAACCCTAAAGGAAAGAGGGAGAAATGCGTGAGAGGTTGAGAGGAAAGAGAGAGAATGGGCTAACAAAGGGAGGTTGGGCTAAGGAGAAATAAGAGAGGAGGGAGACAAGAGATCGAGATTTTATTTGATGAGATCCTCCAACTGATCCGGGTACATATGAAGCCCAACCGAATGTGTTGAGAGAGAAAGGAGAGAATGTAATCTGTACACATAAATCACAAATACCCGGTCAAATAAATGTGTGAATAGTGTAAAAATCCAAATGATCCAATTATAGATAATCATGATCAAACAGACAACTATGAAGTATAAACCCTAAATTTCTATAACTTGAATCAACCCATATAAAGTAAAACCCAGAGTGATTTTAGATTGATTAAGCTTATTACCGTAAAAAGAAAATGAATAGAAGACATAAATATCATCATAAAAAACACAGCAAAAATTTAAGCCAAATTCAGAAGAAAAAAAAGTAGTTGTTTAGAAATTATTACCGAGATCGATTTCGAACTCCTCAAATTCATCATCGTCTTCAAACAGATCCATCTTAGCTTCTTCAGTAACTGTTTACGTTGTTTGTTTCGAACCCTAATCCCAACCGTGGTAGACGAGAATGTTTAGATGTTGATCCTAAGATTCATCTCTCCTCGAATTTCCTACTGGAACTCGCAAGTATGAAGACAGTGGTTGTAGATGAGAGAAAAAGAGTGAGGGGGTGTTTGGTTCAAAAAAAGAAGGTATGAGGTATGGGTTTAGAATGACTAAAACCTATACCTAGTGTTTGTTTGCAAAATTTAAAATTTCTAAACTCATACCTCAAACCCATAAGGTATGGGGTTTAGAAATCCAAGGGGGGAGGTGGGTATGACTCATACCAAACCTTCAAGTATAAAAATAAAAGGAAAAAAATCATTCCAAGATAAATCCAAACACATGGAATCAAGTATCAAGTTCCAACCCTATACCACCCTGGTTTCATTCCTTATTCCAAACCTATACCACTTCGTGAACCAAACGCCCCCTGAAGAGAGAAGAGGGAAGTGGGGGTTAAGGTTAGGGTTCATGAGAGGGATGAGAGAAAAAAGACGCGTGAGAGAGAGGGAAAATGAGGAATGACTTGGTTCAGTTGGCTGGCCTTATTAGGCGCGAAATGGGCCATGGATCAGTCAATTGATTCGGTGCTTGACCCAACAGAATCAGCTAATTGACCCAAAAACTTGTCCATTAAAATATTTAGTTAACAAATTCTGTTTCGATTAGCTAACTGTGTCATTTAAGGTTTTTTCCACTAGTGCAAACCACCATAATTAACAATTTGAATAAAAATATAATAAAATAAAACGATGACAAACAAATAAAGAAGTGGGAATTTCAGGCAAACAGAAATTACAGTCGAGTTTGAGAGATTGAAAAGGGATGGATTAGCCAAAAATGGCTTTAACTACCTCCAATTTTTTAGGGTTCTCGAAATTGAAGTGCTAGTACGGTAGTGTGTTGGTGCTAGAAACTGAGAGAAAAAAAATTAGGCCAACCTCCCTTATTTAGGAAATATAGAGAGAAAAATAGATAAAATGAAAACCCTAGAGAATATGAAATAACAAGCAATGAGATAAAAATAGCAGCATAACCTCGAACTCTTCTTCTCGGACATCGCCGGCAGGAACCCTACTCGCAACTGCGTCGATGTCTTCTTTGTCGATCGGCTCTTCTTCATCCAATAAAAATCGTTGTTTCTAGGGTTTCATCATCAAAGGGGGAAGGGTTTGGGTTTGGGTTTGACAGAGATTTCGACACCGGAATCTTTAGCGATCCTCTCACCATTTTTCCAGATAGATCAACGGCGATTTCACGAGAGAGAACGGGGGGTGGGAAAGGTTGTCACACGCATGAAATGGAAAGAGAGTGGAACCTACTCACTAATTCCGTATTTTGATTGTCCTCAAAGCAGCAAACTTTTTGTGAATGTAACCAACTCAATCTTCTTATTCTTGATTGCTGAATCTATATTTATTTATTTTATTCTTTCTTGCATACGGTTATAATAAGTACAATACTCCAATACGTCTAAATATCATACGTATGAAAGTTCAGGTGTCTTTAGTAAAACACTTATTGTAATATGGTTAACATTAGTGGCCCTGAGTGAAAACTGAAAAGGGGGCCCTAAACAATGGTCAAGTACTCCCTTTGTCCACACATGTTTGCTACATTTTCCTTTTACTAGTTGTTGGCTGACGCGCGATGCGCGCCGTCCCCCAAGGTAGAAAAATTTGAGAAAAAAATCAATGGTGTAACTATTTGAGCCAAATCATTTTTGTTATCATTTATAGTGTATTTGCGATATTCGAATTAATTTAAATGTAATTAGAATATTGAATGTCATCGCGCACGGCCCCCCAAGAAAGCAAAAACTACTATGAATGGCTTAATGCAAATATTGGTGAAATGAATTAAAAGCAGTGCCAATTATATGAACATGTAGGAAAGCTAATTAGGCTATCAGTTCATATTACATAAATGCTTTGTTAGTCCAAATAATTTGTGGGTTACAAAACATGCACAAGGTCTTGTGGCTTCTCTAAAATGTTCTCCAACTACTATATCTACTACAAGCACTATATCATGCCTAGCAGCAAAAAAGAGTAGTTTATATTAGGCAATCGTTAAATTGAGAGGACACATTGATAACAGGGAGCATCAGGGTGGTGCAGAGCAAAACAACAAGCAAAAGGGCTTCTTGGGTAGACGGTGCAACGATCTATTTATGTGGTTCATCAGCAGGACCAGCGGTTAGGAGATGACCAGACTGATGTGTAGCAAGTTCATCCACATAAGGGTTATAATCTAAAGCCTGAACGACACCTTATATCTTTGATAAATAAAATTTAGATCTTCAATTTCTGTTAGCCATCAGGGTTATAATCTAAAGCCTTAGCGTCGTCCCCCAAGGTAGAAAAATTTGATAAACAAAATCAATAGTGTAACGATTTGAGCCAAATTTTTTTTGTTATCATTTATAGTATTTACGATATTCGAATTAAGTTAAATGTAATTAATATATTCAATGTCAAGCTATACACTAAGATATTTGATGCTTATACTTGAATTTTGTTCTTATAGTTGTTTGAAGGTAGCAAAAATGATTGCGGACAACAATCGAGTTAGGGAAAACAAAGGCATCTAAACATGGTAGTCAAATAAGAACATAAGCTAAGTATATTAACATATATGTATATTGTTGAATTACAAAATCAATAAGGGTCTTTGCCAGGAACAAGGAGTCATGTGAGCCTTTATGTTCCTCTAAAACACCCTTGGATCATTGTTATATAAAAGTATTAACCATGCTATAGTAACAAAAGATGCTAGGTTGATCGTGAGTGAAGGTTCTTTCCATCCGACTATGAAAATGGTTGCATATTACTTTTATTTGAAGATCAGCTCGATTTCCACCATCATCAGTATAGTTGTGGATAGATTATTCTCCGAGGCCCCAACTGCTTCTTCAACTTCAATTTCCCCTGCAAAATAAGAAAAGATAGGGCTTGAATTGCAAGATAAAAACAAAAATACAGAAAAGCGTGAATAAGGTATCATCACCAATAATATCATTTAAAAAAAGCAAGTTTCATCAATTCTACCTCCATTCTACTCTCTTTTCTTGCGTTCCTTCTCTCATGTTTCTTTCTCCTCATATTTCTCTTTTTCGCATATAACTTTCCCCCAAAAATCTCTTAGAAGTGTTCTATATCTCATTCTCAATTACACTCTAAGATTAGTCTCTTTAGGCTTTCCATCTCTTCCTCCCTCTTATCTCAGCTTCCCATCTTCACCTCTGCATTGATCTTATTTAGTCTCTCTCAACCTCTCTGCTTGGCGCTTGCTCCCTCTTTTACTTTATGTATCACGCTTATTTAATTATATAGCTGTGAAAATTTAAAAATTCTCGCCTAATGTATCCCTCCTCCTTTCCAACCAATATATTTAGCAAGTTTTAGGAGATGACGTAATAGTGTTCTTTATATCTTTCTTAATTACAGTTAAATATAGTCTAAGTTATGACTATCTCTTCCTCCCTCCTCTTTCTCTTATCTTGACCCTCATATTCTTTCCCTCTCCCCTTTACCATTACCCCATTTTAATTTCTTCTCCTCTCTCCATCTTACTCCTCTTATGTATAAATTAACCTTTTCACCTTTTCTTTCTCTTTCTAGCAATTATTATTATTATTATTATTATTATTATTATTATTATTATTATTATTATTATTATTATTATTATTATTATTATTGCATTGACGTGTAACGTAGCTTGATTATTCCCCTCCCCCTTCTTTTGTCCCTCACACTCCAATAAAGTCTTCCTACTTTGTTTTTGTTTTCCATCAAACAAATCCTACTCTAAAGGTGCTCTAGTAAATGATAAATTTTTATCACTTTCTCAACTACACTCTAAATTGGTTTCTCGAAAGGGCTCGTCTCTCTCTCTCCATCCCTCATACTATGTTAGAGCAGATTTTATGCAGTGTTAAAAAATGGTCTCTACAAAGTGTTATTTTCAAATGGTCGCTTAAAAGTGTTCTCTATCTCTCTTTCTCCCGCCTCTCTTCCCTGTAAAAGTGAAAATAACTCAGAGGGCATTAATTTGCACAATAAAGCCTTAAATTAAGAGCGTTTGTTAAACGCAGGGGTGTTCATTTCGGATATCCGATCCGATCCGATCCGAAATTTCGGATATCCGAAAATTTCGGATCGGGAAAATTGCGATCCGAATCCGATCCGAAAAATTTCGAATCGGATCGGATATCCGAAATTTCGGATCGGATCATCGGATATCCGAAAACTAAAAAAATGGAATTTTCAATGGAAAAGTTCATAAAATATGTTTCGGATCGGATCGGATCATCGGATATTTCGGATATCCGGCCTTGAAAACGGATAATTCGGATCGGATATCCGAAAATATCCGAAAAAACCGAAATATTTCCATGTTTCGGATATTTTCGGATATCCGAAAATAAAAAAATCCGATCCGTATCCGATCCGAAAATTTTCGGATATCCGATCCGAAATATCCGAAAACTAAAAAAGCGGATCGGATATCCGAAAAATCGGATCGGATCGACCGGATCACGGATCGGATCGCCCGGATCGGATATTTATGAACACCCCTACTTTAAACGGTATAGTTCTTAGCTATACAGAAAGGTATTAGCAAGAAGCCAAGAATACACGGAAACCTGAGAACCATACAAGTCAAAAAAAATTGAGCTTCCAGTCAATCGATTCACTTACAGTTAAAGAAATCTAAATTGCAGATAGATAACTTAATGACTTTCCAAACCAACTTTTCAACTTTTAAACTACAATTTAAAAATATGTATCTTAGTCGATCTGCCTTCTTAGCACCAAAACCAGAGAAGCTAATCATGAACCCAAACACACAAGACATTGAAACAACAAAGAAGACAGTCGAATTGAACATGTATGCAGGTGGGCTCTGGGATGGTGGTCATATATGCATCCTCACCCATTATAAGAGAAGAGGGTGTTACTCAATGACAGCCTCAATATGCCAAAACAACATAGACTATGACACAGAGTGTCAATGATCAAAAGGACAGGTTGTACAGGTTACACATAATAGCCAGATGATTTATTAGAAAAAGTAGGATAATTTTTATTCACTTTGACCTCAAAGAGAATACGCAACCTTCAAGTTAGTAAACTCCCACCACTTTTTCCCACAACTCATGCTTGGAAAAAGAAAAATCTATCCATTTTCTAGTAGGAAGCAAACCTATTAATATCAAAACTCAGATCAGTATTTCATTTAAAAAATGCCAAAGGACAGGTTAGCTTACAAACCTTGCAGTCATCCCCGCCAGATACCAGCAGCAAAGGTTCAGTGCACGAAAAGTCCACACTCCAAACCTGTTTTTCATGCTCCTCATATTCTCCAACACCCTTAACAAAGAAAGTTAACATAATCAACATAAGTTGAGGTACCCTTTAATTTCCCTTCATATCATGATTTTCCCAAGGCTTCATTACCTTAAGTGAAACCTTATATTCATAACTCAGAGTAATATACATCCAATTCATCATAGCATGCCAATCAAAACTTTAACGAATAAAAACAAACCGTTACTTACCTAAAAGGCTAAAACACTAGAGCCACTAACTAAACATACATTGCCATAAACAACCACCATGTCCAAGGCTCCTCGTCAAAAACCTCACACTACTCTGATAGCATATAGAAACAACTAACCTGTAAAAATTAACTCCAGTAGGTCATAACATCTATTTATCTATCTCTTGACTCGTAATGGAAGGACAAAAGATCTCAAAAGTATCTAGGGTAGGGCCTAGAGGTCCTCTTAATACTTTGTTTTTTCTTCTGAGTTACTTCTACTCCTATTTCATAAAGACTAAAGACTCCCATTGTAAGAAGGAAATCACTGTTATTCTTGTATAATTCGTCAACATCACTGCTACATCTCCAAGCTCAAAAACATGGACTAATTCCAAACCATTACAATCAAAACTTGAAAATTAGCTAAACCCCATAAAACTAACTATTTTCAAAAAGAAAAAGGAAAAACCCAATTAATCTTTGCTTCTTGAAGAAAGTTTCACAACTCAGAAGTGCACCAAACCAAACCCACAAAATAATTATTTAAATAAAAAAAACCCAACAAGTAGCATAAGTAAATAGCTAAATTCAACACAAAAACAAGAATATAATCAAAAATTCATACCTAGATATCACCATCATTAACAAATTAAATCAATTATTACCACAAACAGCTGAGAAAACTGCACTAAAACAAACAAACCCACAAAAAAAAGCCATAAAACACTGGAAAAAAAACCCAACCCATAAATAAAAACAACCCACAAAATTAGATCAGATGACATAATATGAAAATTAATTCAGAGAATGCTAATAATTAATCAAGGATGTTCTAAAATATAAATCAATAAGCTAGGTAATGAAGCGAAATTCATGAGAAATTCAATTGGTTGCACAGATGAAAGGAATTCGAACAATAACAATCCATTAAAGTGGGGGAAAAATACGGAGAGAGAAAGGAAGGCGACGAAACCTGGCGGAGTTAGCGCCGAATTTCCGACGCTAATTCTGTCGGAGATTAGAGAATCGAGGGACGGGGTTTGGCGCGAGAGTGGGAGTGACGAGTGAAGTGAGAGAGAAACCAGAGAAAGGTGATGCAGAAGAGATTTGAACCAGAGAAATTATGGACGATCGATTATGTAGAAATCAAGGGCGAAACCCTAGAAATCGATGCTGATAATGTGACCTCCAAAGTGGAAAATTCGAACAAAGTTACAGAGGAGAGAGAAAACGCAAGCAATAGTGATGAAATTGATGCCGAGAAAACCCTAGAAAAGGGAGAGAGACTTTGTTCGAATCCATGGCAACTCATGGATAGAATGAAGTTGTGGAATCCATGGATAAGCTGAGAGAGAGATTGCAAAGATAATCGAAAAAGAAGAGAGAGAAAAAATGGTGAGAAACTGAAAAAAGAGGAGAGAGACGAAGAAGAATGAGAATGGAAGGGAGAGTTCAGAGTAGGGCGACAAGAGGATGGTCGAAGATGAGGATGGATAAAATGAATGGAGGAGGATACAAAATGAAGATGGAGGGTGTAGAGGAAAATCGAGAGGAAAAATAAAGAGAAGGAGGGTGAAGGGCAGAGCAGTGAATGTGAAAGTTGGCAAGGGTAAATTTCATCACTATTGACAGCAAGAGCAGTAGCAATATCACCAAAAGGAGCAGCAACAGGAAAGGACAATTGATTTGAAGCAAAGCACTGAGCCACTGATTAACTGACTCATGTCAGTACATGGTTACAAGATAATAACTAGAAAAAGACAGAAGGACAAAAGAAAAAGTCCTGAAAGCTGCAGGAACAATGATTCACAGAAACTATAACCAGAAAGCAATGGGCTAATTCTACGGAACCAACCAATGAATACTTAAAAGCATTTATGCACAGAAAAAGAGCATTTTTAGCCACGAATCACAACATTCAAACATCAATTTATCATCATATTAGCAGCCATAAAGTTCAAGATGCTTGCCACCATATCAATAGTGGAATAAGAAAGAGAACGAGAAAGAACAAGGAAAATACCCCAACCAAGCATCTTCTCTTCAACCTTTTTTAGTTTATGTTTCTTCCTTTTATCTGTTTGTTTGGGAACAAACTTCTCCCTTGAAAAAAGAGTATAAAAGCACATCAAATCATATACTCCCCGAGCATCTTAATTTGCAACCACCGACAGGTGTTGCCACATGGACATCACATGTCAAAGAGAAATCAGCCAACAACCCCATTATCTAAATAACTGCGTATTAATGCTCATATATACCTTTCTGCTCAAACTTAACTGGGGTCACAGTCATAGGTATCTTCCCTCTAAGTCGAAAAGGTGTCCCATCTAAAATTTGCGTTGCTAAGGCTACTGATGGCTCCTAATCAATGTTGAAAATATGAGAGCAATAATTGAAATTATGAAAGACTGGAATAGAATCATTGCATATTAATTTTAGTATCAACAATGATAAAACTTTGAATACCTTTAGATATGTAAGAAGTGCATCGCCCTTCTTTCTTCCGGTCTCCTTGTCAAAGTATAGTTTCACACGCGGGTTTTTTACTCTCAGGATCCTGCAGTGTATTAAATTACGTAAACAATGTTATCATGTAAAGCAAGCAATGAGAATTCCATAGCAAAATCAAAATTAAAGTTGTCGACATCTCTCATATCTCAATCAGAAAGCCAGATGTCATTATCTCATACCACCAGCCCACATTTCAAGCATATAATATCAGAGTAAGATAGTAGAAGCAAATGCCACAAACCAAGTATTCTAATTTATAAGTGATGCGGAAGGAAAGAAGCATATAAAGATCTCCACTTTGTTAAACATGCGATCAGTTCCACGATGTTAATTTAGTTGAAACTGAGGCCACTCTAAGTGTACAGATTATATAAACCTGAATCATAGTTACATCATATAGGCTGTCCCTTAAGTCAACAAAGTGATGCAAGCTAGTCATACAATATTTGCAAGGTTTCATGAGTTTACTTCTAAGCAAATGCTGCATGTGAGGACTGAGGATTAGATTGCCTTGGCAGTAGGATAACATCATGACAGTATGGGATTTTTATAAGATCAGCGCTTGTCATAATACAAACCAAAGGAAGCCCTTAAACGGTACTGTCAGAGATCCACCGTCACTTAAGAGCTCAATAGAGTTCTTCTTAATCCTACAAGAAATAAGATGGTAGATTCATGGAAGAGGCTAAAATTAGGAAGAGTTCTATTATCAAATTTTCAATGTATTTAGTGACAACTTACCAATGAAATTAGGCTATTCAGAGAAATTGGAGTACTAAATCTCTACAAAACAAAGAGAGGACTAAGAATATGTTCCCTAAATGACATAATTCTTATCGATTATAGTTGTAGGGTTGCTTTCTCATGGTTGACTGGTTTTGCCCATTATTGCTTATAGACATAGTCAATTAGTGAAGTAGTGTACTAAGCAAAGCTCGACCCTTAGAGAAGGACATAAGCTAAGTAGTGCATATAGAGCATGTCTGGTTCAACTCAAAAAAAAAGCAGCAAAGCTTAGATCTTCGGATATTTCTCTTTAAATCATAGGAAAAAATGGCCAAAGATTGCATTTTTTTCTTATTTTTCAAATATCTACTCCGATTTTTTGTCACATCCTCCCTGTGCATCTTGACTCGAAGAGAATAATAATATATGGAAAAACAAAACCAAGCACCATTGCATAGATACAAATAATGAGGAGAACTAAGTGTTTCTACTAATTCGTATATGCTTCGATTATGGTTAAGGGAATCCGAGATGGGAAACTTGCAAAAATCAAACTCGACAACCTAACACTAAGTGAATAAAGAAAGACAACTAAACCCGAATATATCATTGAAAGAGAGAAATGAGCAGTAGAAAGAATGGATTTGAGAGATTACATGGGAAATCTAAGTTTAGCGAAACTACGACATTTACGTAAAATAGATGAAGGTGGGCATCGAAGCTAAGTTAGACAAATTATCAAATGAATCTATACCGGCAGTTCCATAATGGTGCATCATTTATGTCATATCATTTGAATAAATTTTTGAGGCTCAAGATCTTAAAATGGGGGAAATACTTACTTTTGTGGAGACAGAGACTTGATCATTACGCTGAAATTCAGCAAGAACTGAAACAAAGTTAGATATAAGCAAGTAGGAAACATTAGGCTGAATAAAATATACCTCTACAAATCTCCAGTAATTAGGCCACTTGCTCAAGCGCCCACTACAAATCCCATATAAAGCAGAATTAGAAGAAATATGCAAACACATAAAATCAAAGGAAAAGGAAAGATACCTGATATTGTTAGAGAAGAAGGGTAGGCCTGAAACTAAAAAGAGGAAAACTTGTAGAATATAGCAGACTGCCAAAACTCAATTGCAACTGAGATTGCACACCTACCTCACAATAAACACACAAACACTAATCAAGAGGTAGTTAGAGAAATCCAAATAGAGGGATGTAACAATGGAGCCATGGAAGAATACATTAGGATTTAAATTTGGAACCATGGAAACAGAACTTAAACAAAAAAATACGATGTAACAATTAGGATTTAAATTTATTTGCACCTCCAATAAAAATGTCCTCTTCATTATTTCCATATATGGCATCTATTTTAGGACCCCTTTTCGAAGCAAATACCTATCTTACATGACTCATCACTGCCCAGAGCAGAGATATCTTAAACTCCTGAATTGCAACAATTTTGGTCAATAGCTTTCCATCATTGTAATTTAGAAATGGAATTAAGAGAAATGACGCAGTATCATTCAACATGAAGTACCTTTTTGAAGGTCTGTAGCTTGATTCACATAAAGTGTCTTTTTCAACATAACGGTGCCTGGAAACACCATAAAGTTGATTTTGCTCAAGCTTCTTTTCTCATCCTCCTCCATAGGTACGAAACCAAATCTAATTGTCCACGTTTCTACTAAATCAGAAATTGCAGCAACCATAAGCTTCTCAACTTTTAGGGATATGAGCATCTATAGCCAAATAAGATTAAAAATAGGATGAGTTTCCAAAAAGACATACGGTGATAAGCCACAGTAAGCAAACTTGGTTAGTATTAATCCTGATGAAAATGGTATTATACTAAATATTATTGGCATCTGCCAACTGCCGCACCTAGCCGCATGAAAAAGATATAGAGAATTGGGGAAGATAGAAACAACCCCACCATCAACCCAACACCATATAGAAGGCAGTCAGATACAACGTAAAATACCTTCTCAATACAATTTAGCAGACGTCGACACATTGCATGCCGACAATATTTGCTACAAGTTGCGATGAGTGGCATTTTCGCAACAGCTACTCCATGCACTCTGTGACATTGAGGTCCAAATTCTCATTAATTGTTCAAGTAAAATAAATAAATAAATATATATATATTGAAAAAGAAGACCATCTAGTTTGTGAACAGAAATAATGTATATAGAGATTACACAACGGTGGAAGACCAATCTAGCTATTGGATCATCATGAGTGGTGCAACTACATAAACAACTGAAACTTTGATTTCTCAAGATTAAGTCCAAGTGGCCTACATAACTCACAATATATCCCAATTTAGCGCTTACATTCAGAAATCCTTCAAAAAACTTTGTAGATATGAAACAGCAAGATTATACAATTGTACAGCCAATCCTTAGAATGGGAGCAATAACTTAAGCAAATGATCAAAGAAAACTACAAAATTAACAAGTAGAGTGAACATTTTGACGAATCACAGAAGATTATGAGAAGAAAGCGAGACTTACCTTGATACATTTGCAGACCACCATTGCATTGACAGATGATGTAAACCCTAAAAAGGACTGTAAATTAAGGCACCGAAATCACGAAGTAAATGATGAAATTGGTTAAGATTGAAAGTGACTGTAAGGGAAATTTTGGGGGGAAAATTAGGGTTTAGCGAAGAAAATGAAGAAGAAAGATGGAGAAATAGGGAAGAAGTGATGATTTTGATGGATCATACATAAATTACAATCACAATGCTGAGATATTGATGTACATCAACACAAAATCCGAAGTCCAAAAATGAAACAACAAAAATTGAGAAAACATACCCGGTCTAATCTTCAGGATGAAAGCAAGGATGAATAATCCCACCAATTTCAACTCCTTCCTCGATAACGACAACCACTATTCTGAAAACTTCACTCAGCTGCATAAGAAAGTAAACCCTAGATTTGGAAGAGGATCAAGTGAGATAAGATAAATAAACCCTATTTTTGAATATTGAAGAAATCGAAAAGTTTAAGTTTCTCCGACGAGAAAAAAAAAGGAGAGAGAAAGGAAGATAGAAGAGAAAAGAAGAATGTTCTTAAAGAGGAAGGTGAAGATGGGAGAGCCAGAGACAGAGAGATGCAGGCAAGTAGTTTTGAGAGTTTGGCAGGGTAAAATTGTCACGTAGCAAAGGGAGGGCAGGGAGGTGGTTAAGTGAACAAGGGAGGGTATTTCCGTCTCGTCACTGTTCTTAAGCACGGTAACTTGAACTCCTTGCTTTTTAATGGGTATAGATATGCGCCCATAAAATTTACTACATTTCCATTTTAAGTAATATGGTCCCCACAACTCCTTTATACTTTTTCTCATACCCCACATACAAAACAACAAAATTACCTACCCATTGGCCATTACACACAATCACTTAATCTATACATATTAAAAAGCGGGAATGAGGTTTTACCAGTTAATTCGCCAAAACATGAACAGTAACTCTAAGACGGCGTCGTTTTGAGAGTAGGCGATGTCGTTTCTTTGTTTAATATGACTGTTGCTGAAACGCCGTCGTTTTGAGGTTTGCTTAAGTGCATAGCCGGAGTATGCACGTTTCCGTCTTCGCTGGCTGTCTACGTCTTGTCTGCTTGGATGGTTGTCAGTACTTTGTCTAGTTCTCGGCGTCTATAAATATGCGGTTCCATCGTTTTCTTTCGTGAATTGCTGCTCTTTTTTCTTTTTGCTCTCATTTGCGTTCTCTAGAAAAATGATGTCCTTCGTTCTCGTTCTACTACTGTTGCTTCTCCTCCCTTTGTTGGCTGTTTTGATTTCACCTTTTGGGTGTTTCATAGGTGTTTGTGAGTGCTTAGATATTGATTTGATTTTGATGGCGTGTTTTTAGAGCTTTTGGTTATGTTTTAAGTTCCTTTTTGCATGTTGTTCTTCTGTTATGTTTTCTTGTGATAATTTGCTACTTTTGTTTGCGTTATGATATCTCCCAATATTTTTTTCGCTTGTATTCTTTAGTCTGCGATACCCATGTTTATTGTAGTTTGACTTTCTGTTGGTGTCTGCTTGTAGTTTCTCTTCTTTGTGTCTATCTTGATATTTCGTCTTTGTTAGTTTGTGTCTAATTCTAATTTTGAGTCCCGGGTTTTCCTTTTCTCTTAGCCTGCTCATTTTATTGCTTTTGTGTGCATTTTTGAGTCCGAGACCCATGTATTTTGTTGTATGGTTGCTTGTATGTGTTTTGTTATTTGGTCTTATTTGTCTGTGTTTGATTCTCATTATGCCACATGAGTTTTTCCTAAGTGTTTTGCCTTTACTTGTCTCTTTGAGTCTGCGTTCCATGTATCCTGTAGTTTGATTCTCTGTTGGCACTTGTGGCTTGGCTTCTAGTGTAGCCTTGTGCGCTTTTCTTTTCTTTTAGCCTGGATGTTATTTTGCATTAGCGTGTCATTTTTGAGTCTGCGACCCATGCATCCGGTCATTTGACTCTGTTGGCGACTCATTTTTAGAATATTTGACCTTTCATGTCTCTTTTATTTGCATTTGTGTCTTGGTTTGCTACTTACCTATCTATTGGTTTGCATCTCTGTTTGAGCCTGTCTGCGGTTTGGCATCATCTGTCGTATGGAGTGGTTTGCATGTTTTTGTTCTATTATCAAGACCATAATAAATCAAATCAAATCAAATCATGCTAAGATGTTAATACTTGGACGTTGACTATTAACTCTTCCTTTAAGTCTTTAAAGATCGAGTATCACATGTGCTCTATAAGGACTTAAATTACAGAAGTACATCTTAGCACAATAGTTTGGGTTTTGGCACTAATATTACATCTTATATATATATATAAGACTTCAGAAATTAGTTTTTCCTAAATGCAATTGAACTTTTATGTTTTATGTCTTGAAAAATGTTAAGAGAAGTCGTGTTTGTTTTCTCAAGATTACAATTCTACTTAATTTTTCTTAGAAAATTATTATGTTAAATATCAGTTGGCTAATTACCAAGTTCTCATATGCTAACATGTGCTTGTATGTGTGGAAAGCTGCAGGTCACTATGAATAATGTTCATAGATCTCGCTTCTTATTGTGGAAAAGCAGAAGCTTGCATACATTTATTTTTCCTTGCTACAGTCATTGTCGATTCATGTGATCCTATAGGTGATCTTTTTTCTTTGCTACAGATTGAGATGTGATTTAATGTTCTTTATTCCAATCTTTCAATGTATATTCTGAATGCTGGCCAGGTCCTACACAAGAACTAAAGATTGCTCTATGAATAATCAGAGTAAATGCATTCAGAATTTCTTTTAGGTCTAATTCTTTGATTTGTTCTCATTGCAACCAAAAACTTAACCCAGCAGTAGGAGTTATAAGAGTATAAATAGACCACCTCCCTCTAAGAGAGTGACAGCTAGCCTTTCTATTATCTTCCTAGGAAAGACAAAATAACAGCTACAAAAGGACAGTGAGTCATCATTATATGATGTCATACAATCATTCTTGGATCAGTAAAAAGGACAAGCACTAACATAGTGCTGAGCAACCACACTAGATAATTGTTGATGCTAGACTTCCTCCTTTTCACTCCCCCTCAAGCTGAGAGTGAGGTAGGAGAGTGAACTCCCAGCTTGGATAAAATGAGTTGATGCTGCTGTGTTGGAAGGATCTTAGTAAATATGTCAGCTAACTGGTCATTGGATGACACATATGCAGGAGAAATAACCCCTTCTTGAGCTTGGTCTCTGATGAAGTGACAGTCTATCTCAAGATGCTTTGTCTTTTCATGTTGGACTGGATTTGCAGCTATTGCCAGTGCTGCCTGGTTATCACACAGGATAGGAGTTGAGCCAAGAGATTATATCCCTAGATCCTTGAGCAGCTATTTGATCCACATAACCTCACAGATGGTGAGTGCCATTGATCTGTATTCTGCTTCTGCAGTTGATCTGGCCACCACAGTTTGCCTCTTTGCTTTCCAAGAGATGGGAGATTTACCAAGAAGAATGCAAAAGCCTGATGTTGATCTTCTAGTATTGGGGCAACCAGCCTAATCACTATCACAATAGGCTTGAAGAGTAGCTGTAGACTTTGATGCTAGTAAGATGCCTTGGTTAATGGTGTTATAAAGGTATCTTAACACTCTTTTGGCAGCTTGAAAGTGAGCAGAGGTAGGTTGGTGCATAAATTGACTCAAAACATGAACTGTGTATGTGATGTCAGGTCTAGTGAGAATGAGGTATATAAGTTTTCCTACCAATCTTTGGTATGGTTCAGGATCAGGGAGGAGAGAACCAGTTGAGTGTGTGAGCTTCACATGAGAATCCATGGGTAACTTCAGTTGTTTACAGTGTTGCATTCCATATTGATGCAAGAGATCAGTCACATATTTTTTCTGAGACAAGAAGATTCCTTCTGAAGATCTATCAGCTCCAATTCCAAGGAAGTACCTTAGTTCTCCCATACCCTTCATATGAAACTGAGAGGACAAGACATGTTTTCCAGATGCAATAACACTCCTATTATCACCAGTGATGATAAGATCATCAACATAGATTAGAATTTCAACATATTCATCCTTCTTTGTGAAGAAGGAATAATCAGTTTTACATTGAGTGAAATGGTGAGAAGTGAGGGCTATTTTGAGTTTGGCAAACCATTGCCTAGGGCCATGCTTGAGCCCATAGACACATTTCAACAATTTGCACACTTTCCCAGTGTTTTTAGAGTGTATGTCATCATTGTAATCTTTACAGAATCTGAACCTAGCCTTGATGTAACCAGGTGGAAGCTTCATGTAAACAGTTTCTTCCAAGTCTCCATGGAGGAATGCATTTTTTACATCCATTTGATGCACATTCCATTCTTGAATAGCTGCAACTGCAAGGAGAGACCTTACTATTTCCATCTTTGCTACTGGAGCAAATGTCTCCAAGTAGTCTATTCCATACTTTTGCATATTTCCAAGAACAACCAACCTAGCTTTAGCCCTTTCTACAGTCCCATCAGGATTGTACTTAGTTCTGTACAACCACTTACACCCAATGAGGTGCTTCCCAGTTGGCTGATCACATATCTCCCATGTATTGTTAGACTCCAGAGCCTCCAGTTCATCATCCATGGCTTGTTTCCATTTAGATTGTTTCACATCATCTCTAAAATGGGTTGGATCATGCTCCTCACTTAGTTTTGTCATGAAACAGAAGAATTTGGGAGATGTTACAGTTTCAGATATTTTATGGATTTAATTTGGTTTAAGATCAGCAGAGGAAGTGAGGTTTGATATGTGATAGTCTGAGTGCCAAGCAGGAGATTTGTGTTGTCTGGTGGATTGTCTCAGGATAGGTTGTGGCCTAGGTTGGTTTGAAGGGAGATCTTGTTCAGGTTCAGGGTCTTCTTCTTCATATGTAATAGGTGGTTTTTTGTGAGTGTAATGTTGTTGGTAGGTTGTGAAGAAGTAGTGTGAAAAATATGATATGGATGGATGTTTTCATGGAATTTCACATCCCTGGACACAAAGGTTTTTCTTGTGAGAAAATTGAACAATCTATATCCTTTCTGGTTTAAAGGATATCCAACAAAAACACATGGTACTCCTCTTGGTTGGAATTTATCTTTCACAACTGTGGGATTTGATGCCATTACAAGGCATCCAAATGCTCTCAAGTACTTGTACTTAGGTTTTTCATTGTACAAGGCTTCATAGGGTGTGATATTTTTCAGCACACAGGAGGGGAGTCTGTTGGTAACGTGCACAGCTGTGTGTACACAGTCACCCGAAAAGTGCAAAGGAAGGCCTGCTTGGAACCTTAGAGCCCTAGCCATCTCTAGGATGTTCATGTGCTTTCTCTCAGCTCTCCCATTTTACTGAGGTCTTTCTACACAGCTGGTTTGGTGGACAATTCCCAACTTTGCAAAAAATGGTTTACACTTCTTGTCATCAAATTCTAGTGCATTATCTGATCTAAGCACTTTTACTTTCTTTTCAAACTGTGTCCTACCATGTTAACAAAAGTTTATATGGCTTCAAATGCATCAGATTTGCATTTAAGTAAGTGAACCCATGTCACTCTACTGTAGTCATCTACCACAGTCAAGAAGTATTTGTATCCGGCTCTTGTGGGAACTTTGTAAGGTCCCCAAGTATTAATATGTACTAGGTCAAAGGCTTGCTTTGCTCTGGTTTCACTGGTAGTATAGGGTAATTTTGTGAATTTGGCTAGGGGACAGGTCAAGCACACTTCACTCTCATTGTTTTCTTTTATGTCAAGTTCTTTTATCTTCACAATCCTTGACATTGGAGCGAGTCCAAGTCTGTGATGCCATAGGGTAGTTTTAGTGAGAGTAGGAACATGAGTGAGCGTAGTAGGTATGTTGTTGTAACAGGATGTGGCTGTTAAGGCATTTTTGTTGGTAGTTTTTGTGGTAGTTCTGGTGTAGGGTGAGGTAACAAGGTGATTCAAGTCAGCAAGAGTTCTGTGAACAGGCTCATTCATCAGATAGTAAAGGCCATTAGTGCATTTTCCCACACCAGCAACAGTACTGGTGTTTTCATTTTGTATTATGCAATACTCAGATTGAAACACCACTTTACAATTTGCATCAATACACAATTTGTTTGCAGAAATAAGATTATGCTTAAATGAAGGAATATAAAGCACATTGTTAAGAATCAAGCCATTTCTAAGTCTAACCTTCCCTGTGTGAGAGATGACAGAGGTCTCACCAGTAGGAAGATTTATCTTAGGTTCATGCTTAGTTGCCACAAGATTAATCAACATATTGTAATCACCACACATGTGGTCAGAAGCGCCTGAGTCAACTATCCATTCACTATGCACACTTTCAGCAAGGTAAAAGGACACCATACCTGAATATGATGTATCCATCTCATCATCTGTGTCTGAGGGTCCTGTTTTGGAAGGTGTAGGAAGCATCCTGAGGAGTTATTCCAGCTGTTGTGCAGTAATGGGTGGTGTGGAATCAACACTCATTTCACTTTGATTTCCACTGTTAGCATTGGCAGCTACTCTTGAAGCTCCTCCTTGCTTGTTTTTGCTCCATCTCTGGTTCTTTCCAGCACCAGTCTTCCACTTGGGCTTGGTTTGTTGCCCTTTGTTGGGTCTAGGATGTCCCACAGGATATCCAACCATAGTCCAGCATTTTTCTCTAGTATGACCAACCTTATTACAAGCTGAGCATACTCCCCCTGTACCCTTGCTAAACATAGCAAGAGTTTCTTTCTCCTCTTTCACATTTACTAGGATGTCTCTCTGTGCTTCTTCTTGTTCCAAGTAAGCACAAGCTGTTTCAACTGATGGTAGGGGTGTCATCATGAGAATATGGCTTCTCTGAGCCCCATATTCTTCATCTAAACCATTTAGGAACTGAAACAATTTCAATTCCTCCTTCTGGTCAGTTAGAGCTTCAATGAATGTTGTAACCTCAGCTGTGACAGAAGTGATAGCAGGAAGAGTGTTTAGAGATTCTAATTCTTCCCAGAATGATTTCATGAGTGTATAATACTCACTAATGGTTTGCTTTACTGTTTTGTTTCATAAACTTCTTTGTTGAGTTTATATTTTCTTGATCCATTTGTGAGAGAAAATCTTTTCTCCAGTTGCAGCCATATTGCTCTAGCACTTTCAACAAACATCACAAACTTTTTGATGGAGTCTGAGACAGATGACAGTATCCAGGATATTATCATGTATTACATGTATCCCAAGCTTCACTTTTCACTGCATCTGTAGTGTCTTTCTTTACTGCACCAGTGATGAATCTTAGCTTTCTTTTAGATGCTAGAGATATTTCCATAGAACGTTTCCAGGATCTATAGTTTGCTATGCCTTGAAGATTTTATATTGGAAGGAAATTATTTCTATCGGATGGGTGAAGGTATAAAGGGCTTGTAGTTTCTATTTTGGTGCTCATATTTTCTGGGTTAGGAGTTGCAGATTTTAAGGAGTTTTTGAAGAGAACATAAATGTTTCAAGTAGCAGTCAGAGGAGGTTTTTATAACCTAGTTCTGATACCATGAAGACTGCTCTATGAATAATCAGAGTAAATGCATTCAGAATTTCTTTTAGGTCTAACTCTTTGATTTGTTCTCATTGCAACCAAAAACTTAACCCATCAGTAGGAGTTATAAGAGTATAAATAGACCTCCTTCCTCTAAGAGAGTGACAGCTAGCCTTTCTAGTATCTTCCTAGGAAAGACAAAATAACAGCTACAAAAGGATAGTGAGTCATCATTATATGATGTCATACCATCATTCTTGGATCAGTAAAAAGGACAAGCACTAACATAATGTTGAGTATACACACTAGATAATTGTTGATGCTAGACTTCCTCCTTTTCAATAACTCTTCGAAAAGCCCTTCTTTGAGTAAGTTGCAAGGGCACTTCGACCAGGCGGGGTTCATTGAAGACATTGTTGCAAACTCTCGTCAAATTTTCAAGGGCTCTGTCAAGTATGCATACACAACAGTCCCTACATAACCAAGGCATACTCTCTCACCCTTGCTTCTCTTTCTCCAGTCCTATCATTTATGCAGTATTTATATAATTACTTGTGCAAAACATATAATTCATTTTGAGGTCAAACGTCTGACTACGTGTGCTTTTTCCTTATTCTTGAAACTTTAAATACAGTTGCATCCAATATATACTATAGTATTTGCTAAATTGTTACTGAATATATCCTAACATGAGATGTGTTTTTCAAATTTCAGTGGGGTGATTGGCTTCATGCTTTGTTCCACTTAGGGTCCGCAAGTTGATTGTAGCCACAGCTAAGAAAAATTAATTTATGCCGAAGGGATGAATATAATTCATATGTAAGATTTGAAGTGGTTAATATGGGATTCACAGGCAGCCTATCTTCTAGACAAGAACGAAATCAATGGACAACATGCTTTAATTTAAGAGATGTTTTCATGACTATCTCAATACGTGGACAGCATGCTTTAATTTGATAGATTCCCATCATTGTTGTATCCTTTAATTTGACAGCTTTCATTGCCATTTCACTTATTTTGAACTAGATAAAATGTTCTAGAATTCTGCTCGTGATTGTTATGATCATTAGAACTTCATATTTCTACTATCACAAGTATATTCATGGCTCATGGATTCTTTGGTTGTTCTTCAGGTTTTGGACAAGGTAAATAACCTGTGGAAGAAGGTTACATCTGTTGGAAAGGAACATGCTTCTCTTTGTGGCAAGGTTGAATTTTTAATAATATCTTCGTTATGTTTATCATCATTTTTTCCCTGATTCATATATGTACATTTGACATATGTGTGGATAGGGAAGAATGTGCTGATAAGAGGCATGGGAAAGTCAGGGATAAACTTTCCCTGTCTAGATAAGGCATAGGGGAAAGGGAGAGAAGTGGTTGGATTTTCTTTTCTTCCCCTTTTAGTGAATGGGAAATAATCCAATGATGGAAATAATTAAATGGGAAATGCGAGCTCACTCTCTCTTTAGCATCGTTTT
Source organism: Beta corolliflora (assembly GCA_947648045.1). NCBI lineage: Eukaryota > Viridiplantae > Streptophyta > Magnoliopsida > Caryophyllales > Amaranthaceae > Beta > Beta corolliflora. The sequence continues at coordinate 45,279 of CANSZD010002547.1, forward strand.
CTTTTGTTCCCTCACTTTTCCTTCTCTCTATGTTTATATCCAAAAAAATTGATGTGTTCAGTTACCTTGCAAGATTGTTTGATCTTTGTTTCACTTTATGTTGTTGAGATATATTATTTTGCTCTATATTTACTATTGACTAGGGGTCGTTTGTTTACTCAATGGAAAGGAAAAAAATTTAACAAAGAAATTGTGGAAAAATAGATAGCAACTTGACAAGTCTTGTATTGTTTTCTTATCACTTGCTCACTACTGGAATCTAGATTTTCTAATCTTAGTAAAAAGTTCTGTATTCCTGAACTTTTTATATTTCGCTATATCTTCATAGTATATGTTGGAACCTAAGTACTTCCTGATTGCAATGTCGGGTGAACTATACTGATTTATATGCTTGTTTCACTTTTTATGCTTATCCCTATTTAAACTAAGAAGGCTCTTATATTGTTTTTTGTTAAATGAACTCTATAACAAGGGTTTTCCCAGTGTGCTTACTAATACTAATCATTTGTTTGTTTTATGTTTTCATTTGCTTGACCATTATACTTTGGATAATTGTAGTTATATTTACACTTTTACCAACGTGAGTAAAGTATGAGATTGATGAATGGTTTGATTGAACAATGTAGTTTAGCCTTTTAATTTTATTTGAGGGTCATCATAGGTTTATACACTTTTAGGGTATTTGATGTTTACATTAAAGTGGAGTTGTAGATCTTTTAAGTAGTTTGGTTTTAAGTCTAGAGTTTGCGAATGCCTATGATAGAGTTGAGGTGTATGAGGGTGGTTGAGGAGGAAGAAATGAGAATTTAGTTTGTTGATAGCTAGAGGAGAGTGATAGTGAGAGAAAGGATAGAGACTTAGGGTTGAGACATAGTATGTTATTTTCGATGGTTTCCTCACCCCAAAACCAATGAAGAAGAAGAATTCATTCTAAAAATAAAACAACCCAAGAACCACTTTGTGAAGCTTTTTCACAGCAAGACATTTAGAAAAACTAATACTGAATTCGATAAAGAAGGCCAATAACATCTTAATTCAATTCTTAAATATCCTAGCATTTCTTTCCCTTATAAATGTGGTAAATGTGAATTGTAACGACAAATGCAGGTCAATGAATCTGATGCTTATAGTTTTTTTTAAATGTGGGCATGATTTGTTTCTGTTGAATATAGGCGCAGGAAATGATCAGCTTCTTGCGTATAGCTAAAACTATTTATGGAGATGTGATTCTTGAGGCGTGGTGTCACAATATTGTTTCTAGTGATGGAATATGGCCTCATGATGTTGAGATGTCAGTACTTGCAACTTCTTTGCAAAAAGATAATCCTCATAGCCCATGGTTTGTATTCTTTAGTCTGCAACTTGTATGAGCTTCTTAGTGGCTTTTTAGTTTATTTTATTGCCACTGTTGGCAAGGTTTCTTCTATTTGAACATTAGATTTTAATTTTTGTACTCGATTGACCTTTTTATAATAGTAGTGCAATGTTTAGAGAGATTGTTGTGGGTAATACTTTGAAAGTATCTGTTTTGATTTCCTTTCACTGCTAATATACCAGATTTGTATTTGCAACTTTTTGTTCCATTCCTTCGTGGTCAATTTTGTTTCACCTTTATCTTTTGTTAAGCTACATCTTATAAATCATAATCTTAGTTTGGCCATTCCTTATAAATTAATTTTTTTATTGGGTTTTTTTAATAGAATACCCTGCTTAGGTTTGGAAGGGTGCTGAAGGCCAAAGAGCAGGTTGTTGTTGGTAAAATTTACCATCTTCTTTTAAAGGCGATTGATAGTTACAAGAAGACACTATATGAAGCAAAAGTCTGGGTTAAACCATGGAAGAACCTCAAGCAGTTGCAGGAATCTAAGCGTTCTATGGACATTCACCATTTCAGAATTGCTAATCTCCAGTTGTGCATGATAAGAGGGTGATGTGTATATTTTATTTACTGCCTTATTTCCTTGCTTATGTACACAATTCTCACTGCTATGGCTTTGTTGTTTAATTGTCATATTAGCACAAATACACCATGATATAAGCACAATTTGGTCTCTGTTTTGGGGGGTAGCATGTGCTGAATACTGTCCTTTTTCGTTTTGGATATGATCTAAAGTGTCTCCCTATGTTTTGGTTGAGTTGAGTGAGGATTTTAATTTAGTTCTTTCATTGATCTTTAATGTCCATTTTGTATACTAATATTCGTCATACACTATGCCGTATTTCTTGTACTCTTCGGCCTTTGAAATGTGGTTATTCAATTATTGAGCATCTATGAACTTGTAGATGAGAAAAGTAATGGAGCATGTCATTTTTTATGGTTTCGGATCTTAGAGGCCTTCTTCCCCTAATTTTAAGAGTTAGAGGTCACAAAGTGACAGAGTTAGGATGCTTGGACACAATAATTGTCAATTTGACACTCGACCAACATTTAGGGATGGTTTCCGTTTTTCTTTTTCTTTTTTTCCCTTTTTCTTTAATTTTGCCCCCCTCTAAGTTTTGGTTGTGCGTGTGAAAATGTGCTTCGGATTTGTTTATTATATGAACCTTGAACCCCGAACCCTAAACCCTAAACCCAAAACCCTAAACCCAAAACCCCGAACTCCGAACCCTAGAAACCCAAAACCCTAGACCCTAGACCTTAGAAACCTAAACCCTAAACCCTAAAACCCCTAAAACCTAAACCCCTAAAACCTAAACCCCTAAACCCCTAAACCCCCTAAACACCTAAACCCCTAAACCCCTAAAACCCCGAAACCCCGAACCCTAAACCTTAAACCCTAAACCCTAAAAAACCCTAAAACCCTAACCATAACCATGCCCACATCTACAATAAAACAAAATGATCACACGCATTAGACCATAACCAGACCCACATCTGAGATAGCACAAAAGGAACACGTGCCTTTGGACCAATAATGTCCCATATATGAGACTAGAAACCAAATTTAGATATTAATAATATAATAATAATCGTCGAGTTCTCTATACGATCAACTGCTGGATCCTGTTCTGTGCGCTGTTCTTGTTTTAGGTTTTGTACCTAAAAAGTACATTTAGTATAATTAATTCTCATTTATCATAAAAGTAATACTACTTAGAAACTAAAAAGAATCTATATCTAAAAAAATTGTATAATTATCTTACCACCTTTAAACACTACAATACGATATACAATAATTATATCAAACTTCAATGTGTAAACATTCAACCAAAACCCTATTTTACCTTTTACCTTTTACCTTTTGGTTAAAACCCTATTCAACCAAGTCTTCATTATTTTACCTTTTGGTTAAAACAAAAGAAATCTATATCATATTTTTGAATACAGCAAGATGACATTATGTTTTTCGCAATTCAATACATGGCACTATAGGGGGGATCTTTTTTTTTTTTGCATAGGAGTATAGGAGGTTCTTCATGGTGATACATCTATTACTTATTTACTAATTGTAAATAGCCATTAATTTTCATTTACCTAACAGTAACTTACTTAAACACGCAAGTTATGTTCAATTACCTACACATGTGCATAATCTTAGTATTTGATCTTCGGAAGTTGTAGGCTACAATAATATACTAATAAAAATATAGATAGTAACCAAAACTAATTTTTTACTTAATAAATGTCAATATATGCTTAATCTGAAAATAAGAAGACCTTCTCCTTTTATAGGAAATTATTCTCCTAAAATTCCCTAAGTTAGTGGACTTGACAAATATAAATTTCAGCATACAAACTAAGCTTAATAGAGCTTGCCCAAGATTATGTTCACACCAAGTTCGTGTTTCCAACAAAATTTAGATCTAAGAGACGAAGAATATGTCTATCACAGACCACAAATAACATTGAAACAAAAATAGAAGAACACTATCCTCCACGGCTAAATATTTAATACGGCCAAAAAACCAAAAATGCAATAAAATATGTGAAACAAACAAGAAATGAACACAGAATAAACTAGTTTACACTCTTAGAAATATCCCTCCTTTATTATTTTCTCTTTGTTTTTGCAAAGAATCTGTTGAAGATATGTAGGTGGAGGTGAGAAAAGAAGAAATTGTTGTGCTTAGTTAGATCTTTTGTATCCAAATTTTGCTTACATATGCAATTGTAAATGTAATAATAGACAAGCCCGTCCCCTGGCATTTTGGATGGAGGCCCTGGGGCGAAGTATGAATTAAAGGCCCTAATGTAGGATTAATGTAAAAATAAAGTATGAAATTAAGGTGTAAGTGTAATATATATATATATATATATATATATATATAAACTAATATGGAATTTTAAACGTTGGAGTGAGAGCAGTTTTCGTTCTTGAACTAGCTCTCAAACTGATTCTTGAACAAACTCTGAATCAAACTGGATACAAATGAGCCTATTTATAGACTCAGGAGAAGGGATACAATATTTCAGTAAAATAATTGGAGTAGACAAAATAATGACATTAACTGTTTACTGTAACAAACGTTGGACAGGTGGATGGAGTTTCTTCCGTAACTGTTGATAGTGCGCCTTTGCTTTGGACAGGTGGACAGAGTTTCTTCCGTTACTTTTGAAAGTGCACCGAAAGTTACTGTTCATCGGTCACTTTTTACTGTTCACTATTCATTTTTTGACGTTTTGGAATTTTAATGTTGGAATCCTTATCTTCGCTGAAGTTGAATTCTGGACATCTGGAACAAACTTATGGAAACCTTGAATAATGTCCCTTATTTTTGCCTAAGTGTAAAATATTTACACTTAGCGAGATCTTTTAATTTTGCTCTTTTGCCCTAACTTTTGCGTGAATAAATCCACCGAGCTAATATTATCATTTGAACGTTCGTAAATATTGAGGAAAATAAGCCTTGCTGTCATCAGATAAATATTTTCCGTGATATATATTGGATAAATATTGAGGCAGGGATTCTGAATGTCGAATTCTTGTAAGAAAATACTAGTTAAAGGAATTAGGAAAAGCAACAGTGGTGTTGCCATAATGGATAATAGTAACTGGGTATTCATGATGTTCTTGGTGGTTATTGAGAATGTGTGTCAAATTTTCAAAAATAGAGGAAAACCCTTGAGCTCTGGCTTGAGTGGGGTTTACTGGATATGGGATAAAACGGGGAGTACATCGTGGAGTATTTATAAAAATTAGGTAATGGGCTGGCTTTATTTTCCCATTATCCATTTCAATATTGGCACAGATGATTTCATCAAAAATCCATTCGCGCCATCTAATGGAGTATAAGGTAGAAAAGATATATTGTTGAAAATTTGTAAACTCTTAAATAATTCGGTCTGAGGATTTGGGATATCATAGAACTTTCTTACTAATTCATATCTACATGTGAGGAAGTATGGATTATTTTTTGTGAGGTCATTAACATAAAGTAAAAATCCATTATCGAATACCGGATTGACCCCATAAACGCCAAAGATAATGGCGAAAAATAGCATGTTTCCTCAGGAATTCAGTAAAGCATTGATAAATCTGGCTAATTTGACTTTGTTAAGAATTATCCGTTGTATGTCTTCAGGGAGTCGATCAATGTGTTTAAAAAGTTGGAGGGAAGAGATTTTGGGAATTGGTAAATGTTTTATGGAATGGAAATGGTGAGTGGAGAAAAGGATTTGGGATTTGTGTGTGAATTGGGTACTGTGTTTTGAGGTAGAAGGTATATTATGGAGTAAATGAGGAAATTGTTGAAGGTGGTATTTTGGAAGTTGTTTCCAAAATTTAGAGGTCTTAGAGGTCTTTGGTTGTCTAATCCTGGATGTCCCTGCAAAAATTTACGAGTTAGGAAGTCAGGAAGAGAGTTATTTGCTCCTCGTATAAATTCAATATCAAAATCAAAGACAGATAAAATTGCCTACCATCTAGCAAAATTTTATTTGGAAACAATATTTTGAACAGCTTTTTGGAGAATTTATTTGGCAGACTTACAATCTACCCTTAAAAGAAATTTTTTGTAATAAAGATCATCTTGAAATTTTGAAATACAAAGAACTATAGACAATACTTCTTTTCTGACGGTAGAATAACCCTTTTGAGCTCCTTACATAAACCAGAATGGAATCAAACTAATTGTTCTACTTTAGATTCTAATCTTTGTTTGAGAATACCTCCATAACCATTATCAGAGGCATCAGTTTCCACAATCATAAAAGCATTTGGATTTGGCACTCCTAAACATGGAAGTGTTTTGACTCTAGATTTAAGCATACGAACAATCTTAGTATACTCTTCTGTCCAAGGGCATGGGTTATTTTGTAATCGTTTGTATAAAGGAGCACAAAATTGACGCAAATTTGGAAAGAAATCAGAGATATAATTTAAACATCCAAGAAATCTTTGTAATTGAGTTTTGTCCTTAATTTCATCTAGAAATTTGTCAGCAAACTCAATTGCTCTAGCGATTGGTTTTATAGTTCCATGATAAATATCATGACCAAGAAATCTAACTTTTGTTTGGAAAAGTTTTATTTTTGGAGCAGAGACCACTAAACCATTTTTCTTAATAATTTGGAGAAATATTTGTAAATGTTTAAAATGTTGATCAATAGAATTAGAGAAAACAAGAACATCGTCAATATAAACTATGGTAAATATAGTATATGGATTAAAGATATCATTCATAATATTTTGAAATTCTGATGGAGCATTTTTTAAACCAAAGGGCATTACATTCCATTCATGATGACCAAATGGAACTGTAAAAGCCGTCTTATAACGATCATTTTCAGCAATTTCAACTTGCTAGAATCCACTTTTCATATCAAATTTGAAAAATATTTTTACATTATAAAGCTTATTAAGAAGATCCTTTTTTATTGGGAATCGGATATCGAATCCACTGGAGGACCTTGTTAAGCGGTTTATAATTAATAACTAGTCTTAGAGCACCTCTTTCCTTTTCTGCCTGATTCATGACATAGAAAGCGGCGCAAGACCAAGGGGATTTGGATGGCCTAATCAACTTCTTATCAAGAAGTACTTGAATTTCCTTTTTACAAGTTTCAAGTAATTCTTGTTTCATTTGAATAGGTCGAGCCTTAGTAGGGATCTGTTTTTCTGAAAAATCTTTTTCATAAGGAAGAGAAACTATATGTTTCTTTCTTTCTCAAAAAGCATTTGGAATGTCTGCACAAACTTCGTTTTGGAGTGTCTCTTGGAAATCCTTTATTTTTTGTTGAATACTAGGATTTTGCAATTGCTGCTCAATCCATTAAAAATAAATTTCTTCCTTTAAAAAGGAAATCTGTTTTCTTTTTAAAGAAATTAAACTAAGTTGTTTAAAAGAATTGGTATGGAGAAGATTGACATTCTTCTTTTGTATCGAAGTAGAAAATTTGAAAAAAAATTCCCTTCCAAGAATGGAAGTATGGATACCACTTTTATTAACTGAAAAACGGATAGATTTGAGTTAGAAATTGAGTACCAAGGATAATATTATTATTAATATCTTTAACAAGAGTAAATGGAGTTTTGAATCAATAATCATTATTGCAAACATAAGCTTTGGAAAGTTTGTACCTAATATGGAGTTTTTGACCATTAGCACTGGACAAATGTTCAGTGGTTTTCTCATAATATTTAGAAGGAATTAGTCATTCCTTAATGTAATTGAGATCTGCACCACTGTCAAATAATGCAACATCTCTAATTCGGAAATCATGATCAATAATCAAAGTAATTGGACAATACCATTTCTGGTAATGGACTTTTTGAATCATTTGAGAAACTGCTGAAATAGGAGGTTCAAAATTTTCCTTTGTTTTAAAGTCTTGAAATTCTGAACCCTTGATTGGAGAATCATTTTGCTCAAGATATTTAATTTGAGATTTTATTTGATTTATCTCTCTTGGAAGATCTTGGGTTTTTATTGAAGAAACAAAGGTTCTAGGTTTTGAAGATTCATCACCAGAGGAGAAGGCGTCAGCAATTTCCTTTGCCTTTTTATCTTTTTCTAGACACGTGATATTTTTGTCTATTTTTTGGAAATTCTTTTCAAAAGTGCTTTATTGCTATTTCCAATACCTTTTGAAACTGAAAAAACATTTGGAACGTGAATAAGTGGTCGGGAAATCTCGTTTGGAAAAGTTGGACGACTTGATCAAAAGAAATTCCATTTAACTTTTTTGATAAATAATCAATTTCTTTTGAAGATTGAGGATCAGAAGTTTTGGAAGATAAGGTATCAATCTAAGTTGATATTTGATCAACTTGTTTGGAAATTGTATGTAAAATCGTATTGGAAAAATTATTTTGTTCATAAACCTTTTTGATATCTCCTAAAGTAGGACCTGACTTTTTATCAGCATCTATTCCTACTTTATATGGAGCAGCTTCACAAGTTCCTTCATTAGAAGTAACCTGTAAACCTGTTAGTGGAGGATGAATAGATGAAACAAGTTCACCATTCTTAAGAGTTCATTTTTTAGCAATGTTTGACTTAACACATAAATCAGAAAATGGATAAGGAATTTTTAAATTACTTAAGTAAATTGGAAATCATGTGAAAAATAGAATATTTGTACATAATTCATTCAGTTTTGCATAGTACCGCTCACGAATAAATTCTGTGGCAGGTTTATCAAAATTGGAGAAAAACCAAAGTTTTTTTTCAAGATTTACTGGATCAGCAAATTCTTTTGAAAGCATTGTCTTATCAATTTGAAATCCTCCTCTAGTAAGAACATTCAAACTAGAGAACTTTAGAGGCCTCATCTCAGACTTAGTTGGTGATGGAAAATCGGTATCATCAACTATTTCTAGAATAGGAGATTTTTCGAAAACTTTGTAATTTTGAGAAGTAGATGGAAATTCTTCTGTATTTGGAAAAGTACTGGAACGTTCAAAAGAGCAAGAGGATCTTGCACTTTGAAAATCATAATTGGAAGAAGGAGATGGAAACTCCCTACTCGAATGAAATCGAATAAGAACTCTACCATATGGTTCTTCAATTATTTGTTCAACCTTTGATTCCTTCAAAGATTTTGGAATTGGTGGGGTTTGAAGTTGCCATTCATCTGGAATGGTTACTTTATCCCACGCAAGAGCTTCTAGAACATGTGTAGTTGCTTTGCCATGTTTGACTTTGAAGAGCAAAATGTATTCTACACCTTGGATTCATTTGAGTATTTAAAAGTTTGTAATAAGCACGATAAATAATGGAAAAGTTTCTTGCACCTTCAAATTGGAGATCTTTTGAAAGACTAACATCAAGAGTTAAAGATTCAAGGATAAAAGGATCCTTAAGGTCTTTACTCAAATTTGGAAAACAAATTAAATAAATTGGACCTTGACAAATATTAGTATTTGCCAAAGCTAATAGATAATCTTTGAAAGATTTAAGAGATTTATCCCTTAGAGCAAGCATAACTGGACAATCAAGACCTAATCTGACCATAGGCTTGACAGCTATTTGGACACAACCAAAATGGATATATCTAAAACCTTGACTTATATGTGTTTGGACAGACTCATTATCAAGAAGTTGGATAGACATTTGACGCTGATTGACACTAGTAGTGAATTCCTCTATGTGAATGCCTTTACCAAAATTAAATTCCCAACTGGATTCTTTGTCATAAATATCAGTTTTTGAAAGTCTTAGCATTTCCCAAACAAGTGGATCATCCTTTTGAGTAATCTGTTTCTTTTGAACTGGATTCTTACTACTACCAAAAACCTTTGAAAAACCTTTACTAAACTTACACTTTACCATTTTTTACCGATAAACACTACAACAATAGTAATAGCTTGAGGGACCAAGGGGACCACCTGAGGGACCACCACACCAGGACCAGCTAACCACGGCTGACCAACGGCTTCACAGGCTGACCAAACCCAGGATGACGAAACCCAAACACAGCCAACTGTAATAGTGGTATCACAGTATCAAACGTTAAACAGTAAACTTAGAGCAGTTTTACAATGGCTCTAATACCAGGAAGGGACCCATGACAGTTCAAAGCAGATTAGCTCTAAAGAACTGAACCTTTAAATGGAAAATGCAAATAAAAACTATAAACTAATATGGAAATTTAAACGTTGGAGTGATATATATATATATATATATATATATATATATATATATATATATATATATATATATATATATATATATATATATATATATATATATATATATATATATATATATATATATATATATATATATATATATATATATATACCTGGCAAGTGGACGGGAGGAGGGAAATTCGAGATCCCACTTTGCAAGGGGCAAGAATTGAACCCCTATCACAGGGGTGGAAGGAGGACAGGGGTGGAAGGAGGGCCTCCAACCAAGCAAGCCAACCTGAATTCTTAAGCAGAAAGTATATATAGGCTATATTCTTTTAGACTGAACTAATGGAAATTCAGCTCATTTAGACAAATTCAGTTCAGTTTAGTTCAGTTCAGTCCAGTTCAGACAAATTCACTTCACACAAATTCAGTTAAGTTCAACTCATTCCAAAAGAACATAAGTACATAACTATATAATATTGAAGAGATCCCTTATTATAAGTGAAACCATTTTGGAAAATTGTCTAAAGTTTTGATTATCTTAGGCTTTATTTTGTTCAACTTATGTTAACTTATTTAAGAAAAAATAAGTTCAAATAAGATAAGATAAGTTCTATTAAGATAAGATAATTAGTTCAGGCAAGATAAGATAAGATTAGATAAGATAAGTCTAATAGTACAAACATCATGAAGTTCAATAAGTTCAGATAAGATAAGTTAAGTTAAGTTAAAATAAGATAAATTTGATTATATAATATAAGTTCAGATAACATAAGATAAGTTTAGATACGATACGTTTAGATAAGATAACATAAATTCAGATATGTCAAAATAAGTTGGATCGAACGAACCCTTACTCTAGAGATTTCCTCAAGATATCTTTTTTATTTGGTACTAAAATATCTTCTTATTGCAAATGAGAAATTATAAATAAGAGTACTTTTGATGATATTCCAATTGGCAAAGTATAAAGTGAAGCATTATTTTTTAGCACAAAAAATATAGGGCCAATTTGTCAAATGAGTATTTTAAAATACACTTTTTAACTATATGGGTATTTTAAAAAAATATTCAGCAACATGAGGGTATTTTAAAAAGTCAATTTGCACCATATGAGTATTGTAGAAATTTCAAGTGACATGTGAGTATTTTAAAAAGTTTCGCTAATCATTTGAGCGCCTTCTTATGGATTTCAATTTTTTAAAAATTCTTATATTTTCTGTTTGTTTTTCTTTATATAATTTTTCATTACTTATTATTTCTTCCCCTATATATTAATTTATTGATGTCACTGATAAATATCCCAAAGAAATGTCAAATAACATTATTAACACATAACAAGAAGTAAAATTTTGATAAAATACCTAAACACTAAATATATTTATGCACCTCCGTTTATATATAAACATCATTTCAAAAGAGTTCTTCCAAAAGATATTATAAAAAAAATCATGAAAGATTTGTTGAAAATCAATCTATCAATACTTTATCTCTTTTTACTCTTATTTCTAACACTACGAAAAAAGCGTGATATGAATATTCAATATTTCAACGTGAAAACTATCACAAACAAACAGGAAAATTAAGGGAAATATGAGTGAGAAAAGGAGAAAATAAATAAGGAAAAATAAAAGAAAAATGATTAGAAAAAATTATTATATGGTACAAGTGCCCAAAATTGGAGTTGGGCTAAAATAAGGATTCATACTTGGACTTTTTTCTTAATACCCACATAGTAATTGAATATCTTTTAAAATAATAACTAGTGAGTGTCCCGGGCGATGCCCTGGGTTGTTACTTTTCGTAACTTTTTGTCAAGTGAGGATTAATTGACGTAATGACATGATAAGTAATTGCATTATTTTTGAAAAATAAACCCTTAAAAGTTTGGGGATAAAAACAATAACTTAACTTTCTACAAGGAATTTGAGTAAGAGCTTATGTCTATATATAATAGCCTCTTGTTGTTATCATAAAAAGGTTAGGTATCTAACTACTTGTGCAAATCTTTAAGGAGATATAATTATAAGACCTTATAATATTTTATTTTGAAATATTAAACAATGGTGTTATGTTGGATTAATGGTTGACACGTTTTCGTTTTTCATTTTAAACGTGTTCGATCGCGCATTCCGCATTTGCGTTAGGCGCTTATAGGAGAGTGCACGTACAAACTTTCTTAGGAACACCTTTTAATATATTAGTATAGATGTGACACTAGATTTTAGAAAAATACTTATATGATCAAAGGGTGGATTTTAAAACACAAACACCCACCTGACAATTTGGCAAAACTCCAAAGGCCCAAAGATAAAAGCACGATTACGTTGGCCATCCTCTCCATCCCTAACTTCTGAATAAATAAATAAAACAAAAGAAAATCTTAAAAAATCAAAGGCCGTCGGATTAATTTGACCGTTGGACACGCTCTTGGTCCTTTAAAAATTAGAACAGCCGCCCGTTATCACTGTAACACAATACAATACCCTATACTTCTCTCAGCCTCTCACAAAAACAACAAACAAATAAGAAAATCAAAAACCCAAAAGCTGAAAATTTCTCAAGGTAAAAGAAAAATCCTTTCTTGTTTTCAATCTTCAATTTCTTTTTTCCTCAATCTCAAAAATCAGAAATTTTTTTCCCCATTTCTTCTTGTTAATCTCTGTTTGTTTGTGCTGCAGAATGAAATCTGATCGGAAACCTCCGCTTGCAAAATCTCCGATGAAAATTAGTGGTCGTCGCCCCCTTCGACCAACCAACACAAACAACCCTTTACTCACACCAGGTATCCTTTAATTAAACTCACTATTTTCTTGGAATATTTTATTTTTGAAGTTTTTACTTTGGTGGGTTGACTATATTTTGTAAATCGAAACTTCCAATAATTTTTGCTATATTTGAATATTATTTCAGAACACAAGAGTATTACCAGGTTTTTTTTAATTAACCTATGCATATACTCAAAAATGTTACTTTTTGAGGTTTTTATTTTGGTGGGTTGATGATAATGTTTAATGAATAAATAATAATCAATAATCATACATTTCTGGTAATATTTAGAAAATTCTGAAATGGACCCAAGAATATTGGTAATTTGTGCTTTTTATGTATTCTATGTTGTAGTTATAAACTTATAATTGTACTGCTGAAATTATGCCTTAAGCTGAGTCGGTATATAAGTTGGAGAGGGATCAAACAAAAAAAATCTTGAAATGTAAACTGACATGTGCATATTTTTTGAACTGCATATATGTATATTATGATTTTCAAACTGCAAGTACATCTTCTTGAGAAAAGAGAAAAAAGGTTGTACATTAACTAAATAAAATGTACATGACAAAAAAAATATACAGTTAGGGTCCGTTCTGTTCAACTTATTTTAACTTATATAAGATTTTATAAGATAAGATAAGATAAGATAAGATAAGATAAAATAAGATAAGATAAGATCAGATCAGATAAGATAAATAAGATGTTAGACACACACAATAAACTATCTTATAAGATAAGATAAGATAAGATCAGATAAGATTTTATAAGATCTTATAAGATAAGATAAGATAAGATAATATAAGATAAGACAAAATAAGTTGAACAGAACAGACCCTAGTATAAAAGATATGCACAATCAGTTCAAAAAATATTTTCTCATCTTAAGAATCTTCTTACTATATGTTGAGCATAAAAATGTTTTATAGTGGGATTAATTTTTGTTTTTATTTCCATGAAAGAATGGAAATGGTAGAAATCTTCTAGATACTGATTTATTTCCTATGTTAGACCGATTCTGTAAAATCTTTTGAATTAAGTTTTTGGGGTGTAGATGCTGAGCATAAAAATGTGTTATAGTGGGATTCATTTTTGTTTTGCATAGTTGTTGCAGTGACGAAAACCCAGATGAAAGAATCTGAAAATCGACCAGAATATCACACAGCTTCATGTGAATTGAGAGCTTTAGCAAAGATGGTTCAAGATGAACTCGGCGCGATCAATGCGAAGAACAATGAATTTGGGAGCTATGCATCATCAATTGGTGGTAGTAATCTGTTTGAAAGGGGTAGGTACTACCAAGTTTATTCAGAGAGGAGGAATGAGAGGCTAAGGAAGAAACAGAACGAGTCAGGGGAAGATGAGCCAAAAACTGCTTACAATTTGGGTGTTAAAGTTGATTTTTCAACCAAGAAAAAGGATTCAAAAAAGAAATCTGAGAGCTTCAAGAAGTCCATAATGGCAGTGAATTACTCTGTGGATCGAAGCCAGCACCCGAGGTACTCGTTGAGGAGCACCACCAAGAAGCCTCCTCTTCCAGTGCCGATGTATGTCGAAGAGACAATGACGGCGAGGAAGGGTCCTTGTTTAAGGACTAGGAGAAAGTGAGGGAAAGGATATTTCTAGATTTAGAGGGGTGGAGAAACAAAAATGGGGGGAATTATTGATCTGTTGTTATTTTTTATGGGTGGTAAACATGTCATGTTAAGTTGATGATGAGAACATTCATGAAAATTTTATATGTTTGTAGTCCATCAATGGTAAAGAATCTTGAAAAGTGTAGTCCACCAATGGTAAACAATCTTGAAAAGTGTAGTCCACCAATGGTGGACAATCTTGAAAAGTGTTTTCAAGTCTTAAGCAAAATTATATATCTTGCTATAAACTGATGGTATCCTTTGCCATGATGCATGCAATTCGATGGTGCTGGAAAACTGCTGGTATTTTTTGTTGATGTTTTGGTTTCCTTAGTAGAGGGTGACGTTTTGATGATTTTGTTTGAATGTATTGGAATCAGGGGCTGACGAAAGCTTGAATTCCAATTGAATTTGTTTGAGTGGACTGATTTTATGCCCTAGAGATTGCAACTAACTATAAGCTCCTTTCTACAACACGTGTTAGAGTTGGACGAATGAAATGAGTTCCCGTTTTTTAATAAAATCCAAAATCCTATTTAACTTATCAAAAACCCAAAATAGTTTACTTGATAAATTAACTTTAAATATTACCATAATACTAATAATACTTATACCAATATAATTAGAATCCAAAATAATTTACTTGATAAACCGCCTCACCTTTCTCTCTCTAAACTTTTTCTCTCGCCTCTCTCTACTTTTTCCTTAGCCCAAGGGATTGCTCCTCTAGGAGAGCTTGCTGTCACGACACCTCTCAGCCACCAGCGAGCTCCCCTCTCAGCCTTTTCCATGGTAAGGTTCGTTGGCTCTTCTCCCTGTTGTAGTGGGTTGGCGGTGGCAAGTCCGTTTTGACCCATATATGAGTGAACCGACCTCCATACTTTTGGTTTTCTTTGTTCTTTGCTAATCTTTATTGTTTTTCAATAAGTCCCATCTATGTGATGGCTTTTTCCTCTATATGGGTTTCATAGTCATCTCCTTCATGGTAGGTTTGTCAGTTTAGTTTCCGTGTTTGTGCTGTTTAGTATCTCCAGTTCCGGGAACTTGAAGTTTTGAAGATATGGGGAATTGTACTCATTGGTTGAAGATCAAGAATATCAAGATTAAGGTCTGATTCCAGTTTACTATACTATCAGGCATAGAAGACATTGAGTCATCGAAAATCAAATATGGTTGGAATATTACCACCAAAGCGTCTATATTAGTAAATTGGATGAAAACTCTCAATTTGATGTTTTAGGTTATCTTTAATGCATGGGTTCCTACTGTTGTAGATGCGTATGACAATTTATGAATGATATTTTCGCAGTTCCCTTTCAAAAAAAAAAAATCCATATTAGATAGTGCAGGCCCTTAGCATCCAATCTGAAGCTGAGCCTGAAAGAAGCCGTGAGGATGAGGCAAAGTCTTCGGAGATGGTTTTAGTGGTTGGCACAAACAATACCAAAAACATTATAAAGAAAAGGAGGCATAAGAAGATGGGTAGAAGTGGTACTAATTATGTTCAGAACTTAGGAATCCTGGGAGCATAATTGGATGAAAAAAAAAAAGATGAGGGAGGGAGATGATCATGAGGACATGATGGAGACTGATGAGGCTAACAAAAGAAGGTTGTGTACGTGAAGGCTTCGAAGAACCAGGGACGTTGCAAGTAGCGGAGGTTGGTGACACCCAACCCTGCCAATAGCCATGAAAATATTCAGTTGGAACTGTCAAGGGGTCGGTAACCCCTTGATAATTTTCTGCCCTCCAGTATTATTGTTGGAGGGATAGGCCAAACACCATTTTCATTATGGAAACTCTACTAGAAGCTAAGGATATGGAAAAAGCTCATAATAAGTGTGGTTGTGAGGATGGTATAAGCCTTGGATGGGAGGGTCGATCTAGTGGTGTTGGTTTCTGGGGGCATGACATCAATGTTAACATCATTTCTAAACATCACTTCTTTGCTAAGGTTCTTGATGATGCGGATATGCCGATTTAGGGTGTTGTTAGAATATATGGTTTGTCGGATGATGTGCAAAAATTCCAGACTTGGAATCGAATTCTTGATATAAAACAACCTACCTCCCTTCCCCTTGTGTGTTTTTGGTGACTTTAATGAGATCGTCGATAACGCAGAAAAAAAAGGAGGGGTGGCAAGTGGAGAAAGAAAAATGGATGCTTTTAGAAAGACATAAGATTTGTGTCATCTCCGGAATTTTGGATATCAGGGGTCTCGCTTCACATGGCAGAGAGGGAAGAACTGTGAGAGAAAGACTTGATCGTTTTCTTGCTGCTGAAGAGTGGTGCAATATTTTCCCGTGGCCATCAGTTCCACATGGTCCAATCCAACAGATCTGTTATCAACCAAATGCACAAGACAAAAATTAAATGTAGGGAAACAATTCAAGTTTTAACCCTGGTGGATGTTTAATGAGGAGTGTGTGCAGATCGTTAAACAAGGGTGGGAATCAAAGCAGGTGGCAAGCCCAACTATTAAAGTCCAAACTTGTGCAGAGAGTTTAAAGAAGTGGGACTCATAGAATTTTGGTGTCCTGAAGAACTGAATAAAGGTGTTGGAAAAAGACCTCTCGAAGCTCCAAAAACAACCAACTTCTCTAGACTACAGATGTCGTTGTAACGCTATTTCTACTGAACTTGATGATTTGTGTCACAAAGAAGAATCCTACTAGTATATCACAGCAAGGTTAAATTAAATGAACTAAAAGATGGGGATAAGAATACCGCTTATTTCCACCACAAGGCAAATCAGCGTATAAAGATGAAGAGAATTACAGGCTTGTTTAATGTGAGAGGGAATGGAAAGAAGGAAAAACAAATAAAGATGGGTACAATTATGGAGGAATTCTATCTTGAACTTTTAACATCCAGTAGTCGTAGTGATTTTGATCACGTGGTGAAAAAAGTGGAAAATCGGGTGACTGATTAGATGAACCTCAATCTTGACAGAGAGCCATCAGGTAAAGAAGTAAGAGTAGCATTATTCCACATGCACCCAACAAAAGGCTCGAGACCGGATGGTATGCATGCCTTATTTGACCAGAAATTTTGGCATATCGTTGGCCCTGATATTATAGACCACATAAACATAGCACTCATCCCAAACATAAAAGACCATTAGATGGCTTCTCATTTTCACTTTATTAGCCTATGTAATGTGCTTACAAAATTGTTTCGAAGTTATTGGCTGATAGACAGAAAGTGTTCCTGCCTCAGATTATAAGTATGAACCAAAGTGCATTTGTGCTAGGCCGTCTAATTATTACAGATAATGTGTTGTTAGCTTTTGACATTTTTCACGCAATGAAGTCTCCAAGTGCAGGTGGATGTGGTACTATGGCATTTAAGTTGGACATAGCAAAAGTGTAAGATTTTTTTGGATCGATTTATGGCTCGGCTGGGGTTCAACTTTCCATAAAGACAGCGGATTATGCGATGTATAACAAGCACTTCTTTTGCTTTAATGATTAATAGTGTGCCGCAAGGTAATGTTATTCCTTCTCGTCGGTTGCGTCAAGGCGACCCCATATTGCCTTACCTTTTTCTATTGTGTGTAGATAGTTTCTCTTCCCTCCTATAAAGTCGTAGATTAGGGGTCATTACATGGAGCACGTGTTTATCGCAATGCTCCACCTGTTTCTCACCTCTTTTTACAGACGATAGTGTACTTTTTGCACGTGCAAATCTCCGGCACTGCTCTATGTTAGCTGATATTATCAGCAAGTATGAAAGAGCTTCTGATCAGAAAATAAAATGTGGCTATAGAATGTCAGGAAGAAATTTCACACATGTTAGGAGTGAGAGGTGGAGAAGCATGACAAGTTTGTAGGAATCCAAACAGCCATTAGGCATTCCGAATATAAAGCTTTTGCAAATGTGAAATGCCGAGTGTGGAAAGAGATCCAAGGCTGGATGGAGAAGCTCTTAGCAAAATCGGGGAAGAAAATTCTTATAAAAGCGGTAGTTCAAGCCATTCCTACATACACTAGGAGAGTTTTTCTTCTACCATGTGGCCCGGTGGATGAAATAAATTCTATGATTGCAAGATTTTGGTGAGGATCAAAAGAGAATGAGAGGAAAATTCACTGGAAGGCTAGGATAGTTTATGCAGACCCAAGAGTATGGGGGATGGGATTTCGGGACATTAGAACGTTTATTCTGGCTTTGCTTGCAAAGCAAGGTTGGCGGCTTATGCATGATACCTCGTCACTTCTTGCCCATACTCTGAAGGAAAAGTATTACAAAAAAAGTACATTTTTGGAGTCGTCCCTTGAGCACCACCCTAACTACTCATGGAGAAGCCTGGAGTGCAAAATCGCTAGTTACGGAGGGAATTAAATGGTGGGTTGGCAATGGACGGAATATAAAGATCAAGAAGAGGAAATGGTTACCTCATACTCAATCATATGCTTCTCCTAAACCTCAGCATGTGTTTGAGCCTAATCTTATGGTGTCAAATCAGATACATGATAACTACTACTTTTGGGACGAGGTGAAATTGTGTGAAGTTTTGTGCCCCGCCGAAGCTGATCATGTCCTTCAATTCCCCCTGAGTTTTTTAATGCCACTGGACTAATTAATTTTCTGACGGTTGGAAAAGAATGGCTTATTCAGCGTGAAATCTGCTTATTGACTCGGGCACTTGGGTCATACTACACAGTAGGAAAGTACTCATGGGTAGCCCTCGGCATGGGCCGAGCCAGGCCTGTGCACGGGCTCGGCCCGCGGGCTTGAGGAAATGGCGGGTCGGGCTCGTGCCTCATGCGGGCCTAACTCGTGTTTTATATTATTTTTTTGGATTCTTGGCAGTTTTAGGCTAAAAAACAAAGAAAAGGTGAGTTCGGCCTGCTGGCCGGCCCATGGGCCATATAAGCGGGCTTTTGCAGGTCTTGGCTCCGAAATAAAATTTCTTGACCGTGGAAGGCCCACGGGCCACGGCCCACACATAGAGGACAACGGGCCGGGCCTCGAGAGGCTCCGGACCAGGGTCGACCGCGTCTTTGCCGGCCCGGCCCATACCCACCTCTACTCATGGGTGCGAGATGTCGAAAATCTGGAAACAAATTTGGAGCATGAATTGTCCACCAAAACTTAAAACATTTTGTGTGGAGAGTCAATTTCGAGTGCTTTGGGCTGTTAAACAAAGACTTGGTACCGGACATATTATTCCGAGGAGAAAAGTTGTCCTATCTCGCCAAGGTTAGTGACGAAACGATTTTTCATGCATTGTTTGAGTGTCAATGGCTTCATGACTTTTGGACAAATTCTTCTTTTGCTTCTTGGTTTGAACAATTTGCTGCATCAAATTTTCAAGAGCTTCTTGCATGGTGTTTTGAAAAAATAGAAGTATGGGAGATACGAAACTTTCTTGCAATGACCTGGGTTGTATAGAACTGCAGGAATGAGAAATTAATAGTTAATGGTGTTCCCAATCTTAAGAAAATGGCTAGTGGATTTGTTCGTTTTGTGGTAGATTATTGTCACTATGGACATAAAGTATTTTCCAGTAATGTGAGTCCATGTAGTGCTTCTTCAACATGGTGGAATGCTCCTATTGGCAATATAATAAAGCTAAACTCTGATGCTACATTAATGGATGGTGGTATGGTTGTTGGACTAGGGGCGGTGGGCAGTGATTCTAGTGGCCATGTTGTGGCAGCAACAACTTCTCGATGCAGGAATGAGTAGAGTGATTCTTTGGGTGCTGTGAAGAAAGTAAGTTCAGTGGGTGTAGGCAAATCTTACGAGGATCTCATTCAGGGCCGTCTTAGTGATTTATGGGGCCCTGTTCTAAAATCGAAATTGGGCCCTATACATATATATATTCATTTTCAACATAACAAATATCTTTTTTAAACACCAAAATATTCAAATCTTTATTCAAATCAGTAATAGCAAATCAATACAAATTAAACTTTATAACAACCTTCTATCTAAAAAGTGCGGTTCTCGTAGTATTCTTTGAAGCAAAATTATCAATTAAATCTTCATATTCTATTTTCTCCAAAAAAATCATTCTCAATTGCTATCAACGCCAATCCATTAAGTCTCTCTTGTAACATTGTTGAACGAAGATATGACTTCAATAGCTTCAACATTGAGAAACTTCTTCTGCAGATGCAATGATTCATGGGAATAGTCAACAAAATTCTATAAGCAACACTTGCATTAGGACACCAATACAAATCTTTCACTAAGCTCAAAATGTCAAGAGGTCCCTCTATGTCGTCGGACAAAATTTCTCTAACCAACTTTAAGTCCACAAATAATTCATTCCCATCAATATCAGATTGATCATTAGATTTCAGTGCATTTTCAAGTTTAATACATGAAGACTTTAAACTCAAATCATCCAATGACTTCAAATTATGAGAAGTGAATAAGAAACCAAATATACTTTCATATTCCTCAAATTGCTCAAACCTCTTATTAAGAGAGCTGATTGCTTGATCAACAATGTAAAGAAAGTAATTAACTCTAAAGGATTCTTGTGCAGATAATGGAACATTTGATGATGTGCTTGGATTTTCATCAAAATGTTTTTTTCTTCGAATTTCACGCCTTTGAGGAAAGATAGGATCAATATCCATTTCCACTGCAAGTTTTTTAGCACTATCCAAGGCATCTTCAAAACCATTCTCTCTATACTTCTCAAAAAAAAAAAGTAAACCCCTTATTTTTCTCATAGCCACATCAATTTGCATATCCTTTGATTGTAAAAGCTTGCTTACCGAATTAATTGCACATAATATGTCATACCAAATTATTATTGCAATTAAAAACTCAAAATCACCAAGCTCATTATTTGCTAAGGATTTAGCTTCACTTTTTATTTTGGAATCATTATCACAATCACCTACTTCAAGTAAAGCTTCTCGTAAGTCTGACATTTGAAATCTAATAGCCTCAACACTTTCTAACCGACTCTCCCAACGAGTAGAGGATAAAGATTTAGGAGTTCTTTTTTTTACATCGTCTTTCAACATTTGCCATCTCTTAGTAGAAGCTGCAAAAATTGTATATATGCGATGAATGACTCCAAAAAAATCTCTAGCTTTACTACATGAGTTGGCCATGTCACATAATGTCAAGTTTAGGCTATGACAACCACAAGATGTATAAAAAGCTCTAGAATTCAAATCCAACAATTTCTTTTGAACTCCTTGATGTTTGCCTTTCATATTTGATCCATTATCATAACCTTGGCCTCTCACATCCATTACATCAAGATCAAGATTTTTCAACTCATTTATTAAAACATCAAAAAGTCCTTGTCCAGTTGTATCATTTACATTCAAAAATCCTAAGAAAGATTCCTCAATGCAAACAAGATTTGCAGAAACATTGACATATCTCAATATCAAAGTCATTTGTTCTTGATGGCTAACATCAGGAGTACAATCAAGTATCACTGAAAAGTACTTTGCTTTTTTAATTTGCTTAATAATTTCAGTTTTAATTGCGGAACCGAGTAAAAGTATCAACTCATTTTGGATGGTATGACCAAGATAATGATATTGAGTCTCATTATTAGTAATACGCTTGACATGTTCTTGGACAATTGGGTCAAACTCCGCCAACATCTCAATTAAGCCCAAAAAATTACCATTACTTTTTTGGTAGAGTTTCCCATTAGAACCACGGAATGCTAAATTATGTTTAGCCAAAAATTTGACAACTGAAATAATTCTTTGCAGCACTTTTTTCCAATGATCCTTTTCTTTCTCAATTAATCTTTGAGTTGTCTTATCAATAGTTTGATTCTTTTGAAATCTTAGACGCAACTCATACCAAGTGGTCATATTTTTAACATGATCCATGCTTGCCTCGTGTTCTTTAAGTCTTATCCAATCAGAAAAGCCTTCATTTGTTAATTGACCCCTACCAATTCCTTTTTTAAATAATTTGCAGCAAAAACAAAAAACCCTATCAAGCTCTTTTGAATAAACAAGCCAATCCCTATCACATTTCTCACCATTTGATAAAACTCTAGTATATAAATTAGCGATAATCGCCTAGAGAATTTATCTTTAGGACCTTTCACAATAGAATAATCTCTTTTAGGTCCCTTTTGCACTAATAGATCAATCATTTTAGAATCGAGACCATCCCAAACTCTTGGATCATATATATCAGGCATATAACTAGTCTCACATGGATTGACATTGTCATTATGCATATCCTTAACATTTTCACGATTGACATTATCATTCTCAATTGGCACATCATCAACATTAGGAGTATCATTAGGTACATTGCCAAAAGTAGGATTATCATTAGGCACATTATCAAAACTAAGATTATCATTAGGCACATCATTGACATCATTGTTCACAATAGGCACATCATTGACATCATTATTCACAATAGGCACATCATTGACATGTTCAACATTAATATCATTTTCAAGATTTATTGGAGATTCAACATCAACATTTTCATTTTCAACATTATCATTAGTAACTTGTGGTTCTTTGATGATGAATTTATCAAGAGCTCCTTTTTGAGACTCAATCAACAATTCCATTTTTTTTCTTTTCTTACGCTTTTCATATCCACAATCATATTTTCTAGTATTAGGGGCCATTATCTACAAACTCATAAAAGATTTCAGCAATTTAACAATTAGATTTGAGTTCCAAATGGATTGATATAACCTGGAGAGTGAAGTTTATATCAATAACATCCTCTGATTAAATTTCTCCAATCTCAAAGTCACGTCGAGTCCGTTCAAACAAAGTTAACCTTCAACACAGAAAATTAAAAGATCATTTTAGATTTGCATAAATTCAATCGCATAAACATGTATAATATAATCACTAAGACGGCCCTGCATATTATAGTCGCATTAAAATTCTCGTACTACTTAATTGCAAATTCAGTCGCATAAAAAAAATTTGCAGATTTGCAGAAAATTTATGTCAATTGAGGTGCTAACTGATAAATTCTTATACAACTTAAAAATTAAACTACTTAAATCCAAGCATAAAGACACGCATAATTGCAGAAAAATAAAAATCAGAAATTAAACTAAATAAACGCATAGAGATGAAATAAATCAGAGAAATTAATTAAAAAAAAATGTAGCAGTACCACTGTAAAAAGCGCAAAATATATATCCAAAAAAAAAATGTAGCAGTACCACTGTACAATTACTGAAGTCTGAATTACATAACAATAATCAAATCTTCAATATATACACCAGGCACTTCGTCAATGAGAGTCTAAATACATATATGCCAAACAGATTTCTACCGAAAACCAATTGGTTATCATCCATCTATTTTCAACATATAGATTTATAGACTTATAGTATTATGGATGGGAAGAAAAGAAGAGGCCAAATTACTATATAAATGCTATAGCTAAACCAAAGCCAGAAGATGAATCCAAGTATACCAGTAAAAAGCGCAAAATATATATCCAAAAATTTTAAAAAAAAAGAATCAATTGCATATGGTAGCAGAATAAAGCATATTAAAAATCCATCACTAGCAGTATATCTTTCACTTGGAGATGGCGGCAGTAGAGAATTTAAGTTTTATAAATTGACTAATGACAAATTGGTGATTCAAGATTTTAGCATAAGAACAATGATCAAAATCAAAATTAAAAATTAAATCAAACATATTCTACTTACTCAAACTCAAAATTAATTGCAGAAAAAATAATCGAATTCAAAATTAAAACAGAATCAAGCATAGGACATATAATTGCAGGAAAATTAAAATACTACTTACTTGAATTCAAGATTGTCAATTGGAGATTTCGAACTTGAGAATTGAGATGATTGAGTCTTGTATATTCCACTTCCTTTTCACGTATCGATTGAGAATTGGGAAGTAGATGATTAAATTCTTTGAAGATTACTCCTTTATATAGGACGCTAAAAAATTAGCCGTTTGATAAGAAGAAATTAGGAGAAATTAACATTGATTGTTGCTTGCCATTGATAATGAATGACAATCTCAAATTGGGTAAAGATGATTTTTTTCCCATTAGAGAGAGAAAAAAACCCCAACTTTCCATAGATAATAGAGAAAATTGATGAAGAGCCGAAGAAATTCGAGAAAGAATTGAGGAAGAATCAAAGAAGTTTGAAAGACTTGAAGATTGAGGAAAGTGAATCATGAAGAATGGAGCGTGAATCAAGACAGAGGGAGGAGTTTGAGGAAAGTTGCTTAATTAGTGGCGTGAAGATTGAAGCGTGAAATCTGAAGATTGAAGGTGTGAAATCTGAAGCGTGAAATCTGAAGATTGAAGGCATGAAATCTGAAGCGTGTAGGAGGACAAAGCAGTGGGCTAGACTTTCCTTTGGGCCCTCTAAATTAGAACCAAATTTTTTTTAGATTGGGGCCCTGTGCAAAGGGGCACTTTGCACACCCCTTGCTACGGGCCTGATCTCATTGTTGAAGATATTACAAAACTTCAGAAGACCTTTAATTCTTGATGTTATTTTTCTCATGTCAAAAGAGCGGGAAATATTGTTGCTCATCTTATGGCTAGAGTCCCCCCCTAATGTAGGTAATGGCCATGTTTGGTAAATGACTTTTTCATTGGCTTTTGGCTTTTGACTTTTCAATTTGGTCAAACAGCCAAAAAAAAGTGTTTGGTTATTGGCTTTTTGGTTGGCTGAAAAGTTGGCTTTTAAGCCAAAATGAAAAAGCTGCCTGGAGCAGCTTTTTGGATTGGCTTTTGGCTTGTTCGTCCACAAACTCTCTAATAAACAGCCAACAGCCACAATCAATTTTGCCAAACACTTTTGCAAACAGCTGACTTAAACAGCCAACTTAAAAAGCCAATACATACATCCAATACATACAGCCAATGCTTCCAGCTAGTCAAACAAGCCAACTAAACCAGCCAACAGCCAACATCCGATTGCTAAACAACCCCTGATAGTATCCTTCTTGGAAATTTCCCCCCAATAAATTATTTCCTTGGCAAAACTTGATTTACTCCCTCCGTCCCATAAAGATCTGAACACTTGTTGGAACACGTAGTTTAAGGTGATAAGTTGTGTGGTTATCAAATGTTATTTTATATAGAAAGTAGATGTGATAGGAGTTGGTGGGGGTATTTTTTATTAGAGGAGAGAAAAAATTAGGTAACTTTTTATTGATAAAAGGTTGAGTGTGGGCCAAAGATGTGTAAAAGAAATAATATATTAATGGTGGAACCATGCCAAGAATGGAAGTGTTCAAACTAATTTGGGACAAACATAAAAGGAAAGTGTTCAGACTATTCTGGGATGGAGGTAGTAATTAATTTACACTCGCTCTTTTATTAAAAAAAATATTAAAATCCATATTATTTAAACAAAGTTTGAAAATATAATAACATAACGAAGCTAGTAAAAATAATTAACTTGTGAGTAAATGGTCATTAAATGTTATTTGCTACATATAAATAAATTAAAGGGTTTTTCTACGTAGTGCCCCTGTGTTTTACGAAATTCTACGCTGTACCTGACCTTTTTGAACTTTCCACATTGTACCCCTAAACTTTCTAAAGATCATACAAAATACTCTTACTAATGGAACATCCTACCCGGAACCCCACTCAACCTTCAATATTTGAGGATCATGCCCCAAACCCCAGTCAACTAACAAGGCTCAACTATCCTATCCTATACCCACGTGGTAAGAAAATCCCACAATCTATTTCTTGGTATTTTGTGTAAGGGTATTATGTGTAATGTTTAGAAAGTTTAGGGATATAATGCGAAAAGACCAAAAAGGTCAGTTACAACGTAGAATTCCGTAAAGCACAGGGGTAATATGTAGAAAAAACGTAAAATAAAATATCAACACCAATAAATTCATAGAATATCGTTCGTAAATATTAATATTTCAACTTAAGAAAAAAGAGTATGTAATATATAATTGGAAAAAATTGATAGGAACAACCCCAACAATGGGCGTTCCGCCATTTTCAGTCCCAATTAAGGATTATTTCTGAGCAGTGCCAACTTTGGGGTATATTTTACAAAAATGGTCCTAGTTGACTGGTGACCATTTTACCGGTTAATTTTTATTTTTACATTTTTTAATCTGTTTTACTACCTTATCCCTCCTCTTTCTCTCTCCTTACACAGTGCAATCTCCAAGTTCTGTAAAGATGAAGTGAAATTAATGCCGGAGGATTACAGCGGCCATGAACATATGGTTGATAGCTTCGAATGTCAGGATTATCCACCAAAAGAGGATCGAAAACCACCACATAAACCATAGGAGACATCGGAAGAAGCTGCAGTTCTTGTTCTGACGATTTTTCCATCGATGGCGGAGGTTGCGGGCTCCCTCCTTCCTCCCCTGCAATCCTTTCCTCCTCCCCGCCACCCCCGGAATTTCGAAACCCTCCCATCTCTCATTTCCGACCACCAACCCACCGGCCACCTGCATCTTCATCTTCAACCCTGACACCCCTCCTCATGCCATACAACGAGAGACAAAAAGAAAGAGACCAACATCTTTAACTGCATCTTTCAAGCCATTAAAATTTCTCTCGCCATTTTCTGGATGACTTATTTTCCATAAGAAAATTTGTAACTCTCGGGGGTGTGTCAAGTTTCTAGATTCATCTATATGGCTATGGGGGGGTTTTAGGTAAATTATGAGCTACCAAGTTACTGATTTTATTAAGAATTGTCCATTGTTAGGAGGGTCCCAAGTGTTAGGTTTTAATATGATTTAATCATATTTCAGAAACAACGTTTGATTCAGGATCCATGTATAATTCAAATTTATTACTATTTGTCACTTCTTCCCGTGGGCCCCACTAGTTGGGAGTACAAAGTCATTCTAGCAGCGAATGAGTAAAGGACACACGATCCTTTGCACATACTTGCTTTTATTTATAATTTGTAACTCCTTTTTGCAGAAAAATGACAAAGTAAAATAAAAAAATTACCAATAATGGTCATATTTTTCATGATCTATATTTTGACAAACTTCCAAAAATATATAATCTCTCTCTATTAGAAACAGATTCTAAAATGGTAATTTTTTATATTAAAAAAATATAATTTTTACTAACTTTTTATTCTATACATTATGTACAATTTTTTTCATGTCATGAGTGGGAAGCATTTATAATATTTGTTCATAAAACATGAAAAATTTTATGAGGATGAGAGAGAAAATGGTAGAGAGAGAGGGATGACAACTTTTTTAGTACATGACAAAGAATGCTCCAATGTTGGACATATAGTTAATTTTTCTTTTGTTATCCATACTTGTAAGAGCATGGCCACCAATGACCCAATAAAAAATGTCATCCCAAGATGTTCTCGCGTCCCCCGTTCGAGCTCTCGCGAAGCCAAGTCAATTTCGGGCCACCAAACCCCTTTTATTTCATAAACTTTCTCTTTTCATCTTACACAAGTTGATCATATCTCATGACCTATTTTTGACAAATGCACCCCACTCATGACTAGAAGTACCATCATCCTAAAATAAAATCTCAAGTTTGTTAAATTTAAAGAGAAAAAATGATAATTTTAGAAGTGTGTCAAAATATAGTAAAATGGATGTCATTTTCTAGATCTTAAAAAAATAACCTTTAGTAAAATTTATATATTTTACTTTGTAAGTTTAAATAATATTTGTCTTAGAGAGAAACACAAAAACCTAAGCGTGCGATTTTAGGGTTCGCTTCTTCGCAACCGTCAAACCCTAAGATTCGACGATCGCCGGAGCCGCCTCGGCGCTCCCATGGCGGCCGTCGAGCCTTCGTCGTCATCAGCGTTCTTCTTTTGCTATGTCTTCCGGTTTATTTTTCATCTTCGCACCAGTTTCCCCCACCCCTGCTTTTCACTGTCGGGCCTATCTCCTCTTCATCTGGTGGTTGGTCGGGCTTCCCATTCCCCCTCCCCTAATTATGCGTCGGGCTCCCTCTCCCCCTCCCCCTTTGTGCGTCGGGCTTCCCCCTCCCCTTCCCCTGGTTTTCGGTTGTGTCGAGTTCCCCTTCCCCTCCCTTCCTTGGTTTTGTTTGGTGGTTTGGGCCTCCCCTCCCCCCTCCCCTGGTTGTGCGTCAGGTCTGGTTTTTTGCTAGTTGGGCTTCCCTTTCCCCTCCCCTTCTCGTGCTCGGTTGCAGCGTTTTAGTTTTTTCTTTGTGTCATCTTCTGGCCGTAAGTGAAGGAGGGGTCATATCGTGCGGCGGTGAAAGTAATCGGTTAAGGCTTGGGTTTGGTTTTAGGTTTTTTCAATAAGTCCCACATGTGTGGTGGGTTTAGTCCCCTTTATGGGGTTTGTTAGGTTTGTGTTTGTGGCAAGGATGGCGAATTGGGTTCGGGATGCTGTTCTCGGAAACCAATCCTGCAAGATCAATCCGAAGGCTATACTAAGTTGGATCTCCGATGAGGGGGATGTATTCAAGGCATTTAATTACAGGATATCGGAGCAGTTCGTTAGTGGAGTTAATAGTTTGCGGGTTGATTTTACTTGTATTGCTTTTCGGGTTTATGTTGTTTGTAATCATGTAATGTTTTATGATTAATGAAATCATCCCTCCCCTATTCCTAAAAAAAAGTTGAAATAATACTCCCTCCGTCCCAGAATACTCTTTACACTTTCCTTTTTCATCTGTCCCGGAATACTCTTTACACTTCTATTTTTGGATATAACCACTATTATTTTAATCCTTCTACCTTTTAAGCATTGGCCCACATTCTCTCTCCTCTAAATAAAATAATATCACTCCTACTACCCACCAATTCTAACCATGGCCCACATTCTCTCTCAAAATAAAATAATATTGATTTGTC
The DNA here is from genome assembly GCA_947648045.1 of Beta corolliflora. Taxonomy (NCBI): domain Eukaryota; kingdom Viridiplantae; phylum Streptophyta; class Magnoliopsida; order Caryophyllales; family Amaranthaceae; genus Beta; species Beta corolliflora. The sequence continues at coordinate 74,474 of CANSZD010002547.1, forward strand.
CGTAACAAAAAAAATGCAACATTTGCCATTTTGGGACGTTTCACAAAAAATGCAACAATTTAAAACTTACTAATTTTAGTAAAAAAAATTCAATATATTTACAACAATGCCATTACTAAAAAACCCTAAATTATCATTACCACTCCCTAACCCACAATACATTACTAACCTAAGTGAACCCACCCCTTAATGATTCCCACCAAAATTAATCATCTAACCTATCAACCCTTCCCAAAATCAGAAATCAAACCCCCAACCTTCAACTAGCCCCATCTCCCATTTAAGATCTTCAATAAATTCCCCCAACTTCCCAGATCAGATGCCTGCAATTTTTCCCCCCTTTAAATTACCCCAATTTCCCGAAAATACCAAACCCTAGATCTACTTTCCTCTTATCTTCTCCCTTAGTCGGCGAATTCTCTATCTCCTTCTCCTCTCCATTTAACAGTTTTGTTGTCTCATAATTCTTCGCTGAAAATGGTGAACCTTGAGCCCCTTAGAACAGTGCTTTTAATGGAAAAAGATCCTGATAGGAAAAATCTCTTGAATCTCAGTGTTCAACTTTTTGAAGCATCGCATTTCGCGCACTTCACTCGCCTGTACCAAAGTGGCGAGGCTGCAGAGCGGTTGAGTCCCGAAGCGGTTGCGGCTTTAGGGGTTGCCATTGACAGCATCAATGAGGCGAAGAAGTTTGAGTGGAGTGTGGTTTGTGGTTTGCCTGCGGTGGGTCACTCGGAATTGGTGTTTAGGGAGCGTAGATCTGGGGGAAAAGGCAAGAAAGCGAAACTTGAGTCCCCAAAATCGACGCCTACTCGGTTTTCTAAGTGTTCGTACTTGCGCAAAACAAGAGGGATTGGGGTGAAAATTGTTGAACCTTATTCACCGGTGAATGAGAAGGAAAAGGTGAAAATTTTGGAATCAAGTGACGATTCCTCCATTCAAATTCTGGGATCTATGGCTAAATCTGATTCTGTGGGTTATGATTCTCATAATCCTGTTTTTATTCTGTCATCTGATGATGAGTCCCCCAACAAATCAGAGACTATCTGATTTACTTTGCCAGAGGAATCCAGATAAGTTTAAGGCTGATCTCTAACTTTCCTCCTGTTTTTTTATTATTTTTGTTCGATTTTTTTGTGAATTGTTGTTTATGATATTTGCATGTGGGTATTCATGTGTTGGGTTACTGTCGGCTTACTTTGTTCTTCCTGTTGGATGGCTGGTTGATAGTGTTGGATTATTATTTGTTATGATGTTGGAATAATTTGTGTGGGTCTTGGATTATAATTTGTTATGATGTTGGAATGATTTGTGTGGCTGTTGGATTATTATTTGTGATGGTGTTGGATACATATTTGTTAGTGTTGGATTTTTATGTGGCTGTTGGATTTGTATTGGTGATGTTGTTGGATAAATTTGTGTAGCTGTTGGATAGGATTGGAGGATGGAATTTGTTGGATATTGGATTCATTTGGGTTGTTGTTGGATTATTATTGGTTGTTGCTGTTGGATTTTTGTTGTGACTGTTGGGTTGTATTGGTGGATTGAATATGTTTGCTGTTGGGGTTTGATTTGTTGCTGTTGGGGTTTGATTTATTGTTGTTACTTTTGCATATATCCCTGTATGTGCTCCTGTTGTATGAGTCCCTACCCTTTGAGTTGGAGAAGCCATTGTTGGATGATGTTGTGTGTGTGTGCATGTAAGAATACAACCTCAATGACCATAGGGAGAGGTTTTGCACTTGAGTGTTCGTGTCCCTTTTGTTGGTTTGAGTCCTTTATGTGTTAATGTCCAAGTGATGAAGGGACTCAACACAATTGGTTATGATGTTTGAATTGCTCTGTTTACAATAATGGACCTATGCTGGTGCTACACCATTGACATTAGTCCTTGTTGTGAACGTTGAGGTAACAAACATCATAAGCTTCTTTGTGAAAAACCCTAAACCTGATGGACCTAAGGCTGTCAAATGATAAGACCTATGAAAAAAGTAAGCTTGCATGTAATAGGATTATAACAACACATTCTTTTCCAACCATTGAGTCCCAATAAGAATTGGCAAACATTGACATAAGATACCTTCCATAAAAGTTGAATTTTTACAATTAGGATCACCAAAATAAGTGTAACTAGTGACTGCCATCACATAAATACAAAAAGGACCTTCTAACCACTACAGTTAACCTAACATAAAGGAATGTTTAACTAGAAGGCTTAAAATCTAGGTAAGTGAACAAAAAGGGGCTTACACAATTTAGCTTAGCCTTCATCAAAAGTGGTTAAAAGGGGCAGTCATATTCATGCTTCATTTAATCTGCATCAACTTCTATGTCTTCTTCCATTACTTCTGAAAAATCAGTTGTCACAACATTAAGATATGCAACAGCCTCATCAATGACTTCTTGTTCAACTTCAACATTCTCCTTTAGTAACCCCAACCTTTCCAACCTAGCCTTCCCCACATGCGGATTCTTGTAGTTGTTCCCTCCCTTGACCTTGAGAGCTTCTACCATTACATGTTGTAAATGAATCCATGTGTACCTAATCAGATTGGGATCAAAGTTTACAAATGCTAGGTTGACTTGTTCAATCAACTCATCCACATTTTTAGGAAATGATTGGTATTGCAAACTTTGGAAATCCCTAAAAAGAGCTAAATCTAGGATGTTGAAATCAGGAGACTGTGGTGGTTGGAAAATTAGGTGAATATTAAACCCATTTTGGCTTGCTACATTTCTGAATTCTGCATCATCATCACTTAGGTGTGGCCTTGCATTATCCTGTTTAATGAAGATGTCGCTGCACATCCCTTCTGGCCATTTCCTCATGATGCTTGGTAGCACATTTCTGATCAGCATATCTCTGATGACAGCCTTAGTAACATTTTGTATTGCCTTGGTCTCAAGTGTCTCAACTTCTCTGTTTTTGCTTCTCTTCTTTGCTCTTTGCTTGAACACAAATGGGAAAATTCCAAATTTCCCATCATGTACCATCACCCTATGCTCATTAAATAAGGGTCTTGATGTAACACCCATGAACATTGCCTTGATCTTGTACCTTTTTGACATGCATATTCTGTATGGATCAATTACTGATGGTAGCAGATAAAACCTTCTCTTGTCAGGCTTTAAGTAAAACCATTTTTCATCAATATGAACAATGTTGTTCATAGGGATGAAGCATGGCTTGCTACCCTCTGTTTCATAGTCAATGTGCTTGAGTACCCACTGCATTCTCTCTATCTTATGCTTGTCTGTCACTGCTGGGTGGTTGTTGCTTGTGTGGATCCTTAGCTTTCCTGCCTTCAGCAGCCTGAAAATCTTCATGTGTGAGCACTTTAAGTACCCTGCATATGCTTTGTAAGTACACCTCAGATGAAGGGGGGCTGATTGTAGCCACTCCTCAGAAACTTCTTGTGCTTTCCTCCCTGACTTGCCCTTTTTTTTGGACTTGACATCAATGGCTTCTCCTCTTGCTCTTTAATGTTCTACTTCTTTGAAAATTCTGGATATTGTACTTTTATGCACCCCAATTTGCTTAGCAACCCATGAAATTTTCCCCCATGGTAACTGTAACACCCCAGAATTTCAAAGGCGGAAAAGAAAGAAATAATAATATAATTAATAGGACGATGGCGGAAACATCGTCTTCTGGGAATGTCACTACTACAAGATTATTGTTTAAATAACTAAGTGATAAAAACAAACATAAGTAAATACTATAAGTAAATTAATTACTTAGATTAAAATCAAAATGAGAAAACTATCTCAAACTAAAGAGAAGTCTAGAACTAAAACCCTAATAGATTATTTCTCGCATCTCAACCCGAGCCCAAAATCAAAGAAAATCCCCATCAACAAAACCTGCAAAATATACAACAAATATCCACAATCAGTGGGGAGTAACTAGCAGTTCTCCCAGAACAATAGCAATCAAAGCACGATTCAGAAGAAGATTATTAAGAAAGGAATAACATGCAATCATTACATCAATAGCATGCACATAGAATCATAAAGCTCATAGATGAAACAAGTGATCATCAACAATAAGTAAACATGATAGAGTGAGTGACATAATTCTAATATATATAAATAATAATAAATCAAGAATTCAACAAGTTATTGAGTCAGAAACCGAACGCCGGTGATTCGCAAATCACTTCCTAAGGTTTGTCGGATCGCAATCTCCGTGTCGCCTATGGGCTTACGTTCCCCCACTGCCGTGTCTAAGAATGGCCAAACTCCCGATGCGGGGTAGAACACGCGAGAACTCCCCGACCTCTCGGACGACAACAATTAACCCAGGTGTACCCCTAGTTCGCAAACCAGGTGGTTGGCATGTTCTTCACCGGGGACTACATCTATCCCACCGGATATTCTTATCTCAAAATACAATCATGCATACAAACTAAGTATCATTCATCAAAAATTATTCATCAAAAGGGGGATGCCACCCGCCTTATACCCAGATTCATCAAACAGTTCTTCATAATTCCTCAAAATAAATCACTTATACAATAATCAACAAATAATTCTCACAATAACACTTGAACATTCCCAAACATCAAAATTGACAATATACTGGTTTTTACAGCAACCACTCTCAATCACAAATGCATCACCAATTAACTCTAAATCATATTCATTAAAAGAGTAATAACAAGTAAATCATTTTATTCCATAAATCAAACCTAAACATGTGGTTACCAAAATGATGCATACTGTATACTACTGAAAATCAGAAACCCAGAATATATTAAATCATAAATTATATCTGATTTACAAGCCTTCAAACAATTTAAAAGTGTATCCTCAATTTCATCACAAAAACACCATAATAATTATGAAACTAACAAATTCGAGCAGTAAAATCACACAAAAATTATCAGACGACCCTAATGGCCCTAATGACATGTTACAATTTTTATTTATAATTTTCGGACTCTAAAAAGTATTTTAACAGTTAATATACAGATTCCTCAAATAAGCCATAATAATAATTAAAAATATAAACAGACGCCCAAAAATTACCAAAAATTCACATAACATGTAAACACTCACGGAAATACATATTATTCAAATAAATAAATTTTTCTGCCTCTACAAATAATTTTCATGAATTATATACTGACAGAACCGAAATTACAAAAACAGATATATAAATTAATTAAAACAGTAAACAGTAGATAAAAATTATTCTAAGGCAAGGAACACATTATACGCATGTTACATGATCTAACAAAAATGATTTCATCAATTTCAACAGTCGTTCAATAATTATTATGAAATTTAGCCAAAAACGCACAAAATACTAATTAAATCAAATAAATATTAAAAATCATGCAAAAATTATTTTTCTCTACACAGTATTCACATAGCATGTGTCACGTATGTTCAAGTAAAATTTCGTCAAAAATATCATTCAAAAAGTATTTTAGATAATTCCTAACGTAGTAATCTAATACCGAATTCTACTCTAATCACTATGATTCTAGGATAACAACTAGTTACCTGGATCGTCGGGAGGAGAGCTGAGTCTAAAGAGACAATCACGAGTTAAGTATGCAATCCAAATCCTCTTCTAACCCCAAGGCATAACAAACGAGAATTGTAGCAACATGTCACTAAGCATTTCTTCTTGAACGTTGAAAACTCTTGTTTCGCACTGCTCTGTTACGACCATGATTCCCGATGATCAAAAGCTCAGATTATAAATCGCTCCGGTCATAATGTAGAACAAGACGTTATAAACATTGTGTCCAAAAATGAAGACGATCCAACGGTTAAATCTCCGGCTACGGTTATTTTCGTGAAGGTGCGACAGGAAAAACCGGGTTGAAACTTTCTATTCTTTTCCTCTTCCTTTTCTCTCTTCCTTTTCTTGAAAAACGGTGGGTGATAAATGCAAATGATGCTGAACTTCTATGAATAAAAATCAGAATTTTATGGATATTTAATGGTTGAAATAAAAGGGTTTTAATGAAGGAGAATGATTAGGGGGTTATAGGAGTTACAAAGCTACCAAGAGTCACAAGGAAAAAAAATAAAAAGAAAAGAAAGAAGAGAGGCTCTCCTTTTCCTTCACTTGGCCGGCTGTCAAACCCAACACACCCACAAAAATCTTCGGCCCAAAACAACAAGGGTCCATGCTTCAAAAACCCGCTACGCGATAAAACGATTAATTCTTAAATCGCGCCTAAACTTTGAAAATACTTAATAATGAAAATAATTCTAATAAATTATATTATAAATATAAATATAATGCACACATTAACACACCATATAATAAAATAATAATTCGGCTCCCAAATTATAAAGAATAAAAATCATTGATCTAGAGAAAATAATAAATTATTTATTTCTTTACGAAAAGAATATCATTTTAAAATAAACTAACACCAAAAATAAAGGGTGAAAATTACGGGGTGTTACAGTAACTTCCAATTTTCCATCATACCAAGGAGTTGAAAACTGATGTAACCTCTTTGATTGTTTGTTAGATTTCCAAAAAAAATTCTTATAAATGCATTGACCCACATTTCTTCTTCTGTAGGTGTAGGTGCTCCTAACCCTTCTTCATCAAGTAGCTGATCTAATCCAAAGAATGCATCTGCTTCATCCATATATTTTGGCTGGTTTTTGTTGTTAGGATGAGGGTGCTACTGTTGCTGCTGATTTTTTTTTTTTGGGTTGAAAGAAGATGTACAGTGTATGCAGTGAGTAATTAGAGAGTTAACTTAAGCCATTGTGGGCTGATATTTTGTGTATTCAAAAAATTATTTTCTTATGGGTTGCTTTCCTTATATAGTGGGAGGTGTAATTAGGGGTGAAACAATGGCAATTGGTGGCAAACTTTGAATTTTACTTAATGACTAAGGTTACAAATTTGGGTTGCTTAAATTTTTTGCATAAAATGGCTCCAAAAATGGCGCCTACCTTTCAGTAGCCAAAAACTTTTGGCGCCAAAATGTTTGTCTGCTTTGGGATTTATTTCCTCCTAACACTGATTAGAAATGGGGGGAATAAAAGGGTCATGTATGGGCCTTTTTTTCTCTCTCCTAAAAAGTAAAAAGGCAAAAAATTTCCCCCCTAAATTTGCTCCTAAATGCCCCACATGGGCAACTAACCAAATGGTCCCCTCCTTTTTTCTCCCTCCTACTTTTTACTAATTCACCCCATCTATCTACAAGGGAAAGGCTACACATACACTTGCTGCATGTAGGCCATACATACATTATGACGTGGCAGTGTATGAGTTGGTCTTTAATTTGGGCCCCAAAAATGAAATTTTCAGAATTTTCATTCAAATGAAAATGAAAATTTCTTTTTAAATTTCAAATCTGATTTGTATTTTCAAGGCACAATTAATGCTCCCAAATTACCAACTACCCCATTCTCTCTCCTCTCATTTTTTTGTCAGTAAATTTTTTTTGTCCAATTTTTTCTCTCTTCTTTCTCTTCTAATGTTCTTCAAGTTCTTATTGCCACTCAAAAATCGGAACAAATAACTGAAAATCGGATTATTTTTCTCTTCTAATGTTCTTCATGTTCTTACGGTAATGTTCTACATGTTCTTAATTTTAATTTTTTTGCACGAAATTTTTTTAAAAACCGAAAAATCTGATTATTTCCATCTTCTCTCTCTTCTAATGTTCTTCATGTTCTTGATTTCAATTTTTTTGTACAGAATTTTTTCTACATTGAAGAATTTTTGTATAATGTTTCACGAATCTAATTTTCTGAGTTTTTATCAATTTGTTTGTTTTTACATAAATTCACGACATATAATTTTTACATAATTTTTTTTTAAATTTGTGAGCTGTTCTATTTTGTTTAATTTTTTGTTCTGAGTTGGATTTATGAGGTGTTCTTCAGAAAATTTCTGAATTCTTTAGAAAAAATTGAGTTGTTCTTCAGATATTTTTTTTTGTTTTAAATGATTTGTTCTTTATCTTTGAATAAAAGATTTGATTTATGAAGTTTTCTTTGTTTGGATTTGTATGAATTCTTTGTTTAAAGCTAAAAAAAAAAATCATTGTAATTTTCAATGTTCTTCAGTTTTCCTAGATGTTCAACATCAAAGTTTCATTTTTCTTGATGGGGTGATTATTGATTAGTAACAGAAGATGGACATTAAATTAACGGTATTTTCACCATATACCCCTGACAAATTTTTTTTTGCACCATATACCCTTTCAACTTTCCAAATTCACCATATACCCTCCACGTTTCAAAAAATACATCCCCAAAAACCACCGCAGCCCCCCACAACCACCGCAGCCTCCCCCCATGACCCCCTCCCCCTTCCCCCGTCGTCGCCTGCCCCCCCTCCCTTCCCCCGTCGCCGCATACCCCCTCCCCTTCCCCCGTCGTCGCATACATCCCCTCCCCTTCCCCGTCGTCGCGCAGCCCCCTCCCCCCTTCCCTCGTCGTCGCACGGCCCCTCCCCTCTCCCCGTCGTCGCTCAGCCCCCTCCCCCTTCCCCTTCGTCGCTGACCCACCCTCCCCTTCCCCCATGAAGTCGCAGCCCCCCCTCCCCCTTCCCCCGTCGTCGCTTGGTTCGGGCGTTACGTATTTGGCGTTTTCGATTTTTTTTCATTTCAGGGGGGGGGAGGGTTGGGAAAGGGAAGGGGGGATGGGGAGGGCAGGCAAGAGGAGGGGGTTGCGCTGGGTCGCGGAAGGGGAGGGGGAGGGGAGAGGGCTGGGCGACCGCAGGGGAGGGCCCTGGGGGTGGGGGAAGGGGGAGAGATGGTGGTGGTGACGGGAAGGGCGGCGGGGAGGGGGTCGGTGGGGGAAAGAGGAGGGGGGAGGGGAGGGGGCAATGGGGAAGGGAGGGGGGGGGGAGGGGGTGGTGGTGGTGACGGGGAAGGGGAGGGGGAGGGGGTGGTGGTGGTGACGTGGTGGTGGTGACGTGTTGGTGGTGACGGGGTGGTGGTGCGGTGGGGGTAAGGAGTGGTTAGGGTTAGGGCCCAAGTTAGTGGTTAGGGCCCAAGTTAGTAGTTAGGGCCCAAGTTAGTGAATTGGGTTAGAGTTAGGATTAGGGTTTGATTTAAGTTAGTTAATTAGGGTTAGGGGAGGATTAGGGCCTAATGACTAATGGAAGTCTAACACCGTTAGTCAAAAGGGTAAGTGGATGTATTTTTTGAAACGTGGAGGGTATATGGTGAATTTGGAAAGTTGAAAGGGTATATGGTGCAAAAAAAAATTTGTCAGGGGTATATGGTGAAAAAACCGTTAAATTAATCACAATGACAACACATTAAGCTCCTTGATTCATCACAGTAACAGATTAAGCTTCCTATTTAGAACCAAACATCAAGATTTAGAATCCAAGAAACGTTTGAAATCCATGAAACTTACAATCGTTTCAAATTGTTATGTTATTAAAATAATTGATTTTTTTAATATATATAATCTGTTTTAATTTCAATTTTAATTATCATATAATGGATTGTTTATACTTACTGGATATTAAACATTAGATTATTGATGGGGGGAAAAATGTTACAAGTTACAAAGTAAAAAGTCCTTACTACAAAATTAAAAAAAATGGGGGGGATGTGGAAGTAATAGCAAGCATGGGGTTCGAACTCGAGACCTAATAGCCAGAAACGCGCTTTCATGTTTGCAGTTGTAACCAAGTTGACGGGATATTCGACCGTGCTAACAAGTTGATACATTAAGTATTTATTGTAACAACATCGTTATATGGAAACTATAATATAGGTCCTGGTTACTATTTAAATGTTTCTTGTATCACAAACTTACAATCGTTTCAAATTGTTATGTTATTAAAATAATTGATTTTTTAATTATATATAATCTGTTTTAATTTCAATTTTAATTATCATATAATGAATCGCTTATACTTCCTGGATATTAAACATTAAATTATTGATGGGGGAAAAATGTTACAAGTTACAAAGTAAAAAGTCCTTACTACAAAATAAATAAATAAACAAAAAAAAATGGGGGGGGATGTGGAAGTAATAGCAAGCATGGGATTCGAACTCGAGACCTAATAGCCAGAAACGCGCTTTCATGTTTGCAGTTATAACCAAGTTGACGGGATATTCGACCGTGCTAATAAGTTGATACATTAAGTATTTATTGTAACAACATCGTTATATGGAAACTATAATATAGGTCCTGATTACTATTTAAATGTTTCTTGTTACCAAAAAAATCAATTATTTACAATCGTTTCAAATTGAGATGTTATTTATATAATTGATTTTTTTAATATATAATCTATTTTAATTTCAATTTTAATTATCATATAATGGTTTTTTTTAATATGTATCAACTTGTTAGCATGGTGAATATCCCGCCCACTTGGTTACAACAGCAACACTGAAAGCGTCTGCCTGGCTTCTAGGTCTCGAGTTCGAATCCCATGCTGCTTGCCATTAGCTTAATACCCCAATTTTTTATTTTTTTTATTTTCTAGTAGCACTTGTCTTTTTACATTTTGTAGTGGCACTTTAGTATTTTCAAGCAGCAAGTTGTAATAACATGTTTGTAGTTTTTACTTAAGAGATAATATTAATATTAAAGAATAAGATCACATATAGTAGTAATGCTAATGAGTAGTGAATGAATTGTTTAATGAAACAATTTACTAATCTCCTTACATGATTGGAAAAAAGGATAATAAAACGAATAATAGTTAGAGATCTTCTTACAAAAAGCAACATAGTATGAAAAATCTAATTTTTATTATAAATATGTTACTTGAACCTTTTGCTTCATTTGTATTTGTTTTCACATAACGCTACATTTTTTAGTAACCGATAACTATTATTTGAATTTCAATCATTATTCTTTATAACCCTTCGGTTTTTTATTTTAACCCTTCAACGTTTAATTTTAACCATCTGGCTTAAGCTTTTGTCGTTATTATTGGGTGGTTGTATAGTAGCATAGAGTATTTCGAGGGTTACCCCTTAGTTGGTAAGTATTTATTTATACATAATATCAATTTTAGGTGAAACAATCGATCGAGATTTAGTATTTGTATATTACAATATTAATACACAAGTAGTGCCTTATAACAAAAAGTCATCTAATAATAGTATTATGGAGCATAATTTCGATTTTTGGTCAAACAATTGATCGAGATTTAGTAGCTCTGTTAATATTAAGGAGCATAACTTCAATTCTAAAGGCTAACAATTGATCGAGAGTTAGCATTTGCGTACAACAAGATTAATAATTGTTGTGACTTATAGTAAACCATAAACAAAGTATTTAAACTTTTAAGTTTTATTTAAAAAACATTATAAAACTTTTGCTTAAATTGCATTAGTATTTGTTAATTTTGACAAAATGTTGTATTTAAAAAGAACATGATTAGTGAGAATTTAAGCTTTCGGTTTATAATCAAACATCAAGCTTTTCCATCCGAAAACGTTTGAAGTCTATTAATATAATAATTAAAATTGAAAGTAAAACTTATTATATATATATATATATATATATATATATATATATATAGATATATATATATATATATATATATATATAAATATATATATATATATATATATATATATATACAACCCTTCGATGACTAGTATTTGAAGTTCAATCGTTATTCTTTATAAACCTTCGCTTTTTTATTTTAACCCTTCAATGTTTGATTCGAACCATCCAACATAAGTTTTGTCGTTATTATTGGGTGGTTGTAGTAGTATAGAGTATTTAAAGGGTCACTCCTTAGTTTGTAAGTATTTATTAATGCATAATATCAATTTTTGGTGAAACAATCAATCGAGATTTAGTATTTGTATATGTTGTATTCCATGTTTTGATGATGCCAAATACTTAGGATAATTTTACTATATAGTTTTTATTTAGCGAAAATTATAAAATACCAAAAATAATGTAATGTTTAATTTTGCATTTATATCTTGTGGAGAAAGATTAATTATTTAATCTAAGTCAAGATATTTATTTTATGCACTTTGAATTTTTATAATATGGTATGTTTAATATTCTAGTAACTTAGAATCTTTGAATAAAAGATTCTTTAAGTTATTAGATAATTTTGTTGCTGTTGTTGTGCGTGAAAATCAGTTGGAAATTGCGTGGCTGATTTTGTGGAACTAACTCCTTGAAGCTCTCTAACAAACTCCATGAACCTGCGTATTACTTGCTAAAAATTCTCCCACTAACGGATAGTGGAAGGTAGTTTATTTCCGTTGCAAAAAGTGTGGAGGAAGTGCAACGAAAATAAGGCCATGATCTCCATAACTCCACTCACGCTATTTGAGGAGAACATGGAGCACAACGTGTACAGAAGAAGAAAAATTGCAGCAGCTATATAAGGAAGAAATTACTTATTGAAAACTTATGACTTTCTTGAGCGACATTTAATTATCTACTTAGAAAGTTTTCATGTAATTTCCTCTTCAATACAACATACTTATTATTGTAATATTCATAGTGTGTGGGTGAGAGAAAATTCAGAGAATATCGTTGTATTCAAGAGAGAGAAAGAAAGAGAGAAGAGCGAGACGACTTCGAGTGAAGTCAAGAGTGAGTGTCATCAGTTCAGGGGGAACTGAGTGACTGGGGAACAAGTTCCTAGAGGAACAGAGAAGGTCCATTAATAGGTTGTAAAAGAGAGAGTCTTTTGGCCTATTATAGTAAAGAGAGTTTGAGTCAAAATCCCTCGTGGTCAAGGTTTTTCTTCCTATTGGGCCTAGGAAGTTTTCCTTGTAAAAATCTCGTGTGCTTGTTTCTTTCTACTTTTAAGTTTGTTTTAATTCCGCATTACAAATAGAAAATTTCTCCTCAACTACAATTCACCCCCCCTCTTGTAGTTGGTCTAGTGTTCATACTAGAATAATAGTATATTACAAGATTAATAATCGTAGTACCTTATAACAAATAATTATCTTCTAATAATAATATTATGGAGCATAATTTCGGTTTTTGGTAAAACAATTGATCTTGATTTAGTAGCTGTGTAAATATTAAGGAACATAACTTCAATTTTAAAGGCTAACAGTTGAACGAGAGTTAGTATGTGTATATGACAAGATTAATAATTGTTGTGCCTTATAATAAACAATAAACAAAGTATTTAAACTTTTAATTGCATTTGTATTTGTTAAATTTGACAGAATGCTATATTTAACAACAACAGATTAGTAAGAATTTAAGCTTCCGGTTTAGAACAACACATCAAGCTTTCCAATCCAGGAAACCTTTGAAGTCAACGCTGTTAGAATCGCTATCCGAATAGTAGAATCGTACGATCCTAATATGACCAAATGATTCGAACCGCTAGGATCTTTCAGGATCGGTTGGAATCGGTATAGGATGGGTAGGAATCTTATAGAATCGTAGGATCGTTTCATAAGATCGGTAGGATCGACCGATCCTACACACAACTAACCTATTGCTCTTTTTCTTTCTTGTTTGCTTTTCTACATGTATTTTGTCATCCAAATATATGAATTATGCATCTAAAATGCAAAAATAAGCAAATAACTTTACTATTATCACTTTGTTATTACTTATTAAGTTTTTTTAAAATTACTATTATCACTTTGTTATTACTTATTCAGTTTTTTTTAAATTAATTTTAAAAGAATTTTTTTAATATTATTATATGAATGGTAACGTCTGTGTACAAACACATTATTATCTTATAATTCAACCCCTATGTTAGCTTTAACAATCTAATTTGCACTTTTTGGATTATTCTCCTCAAATTATGAATCATTTGGAACATATTTAGATTATATTTTATCAAATTTTAGTTATTTTGTAGGATCGTACGATTCTACGATTCGATCCAACGATCTGATCCTATATGCCCTCACCGATCCAAAGTACGATTGCGATCCTGATAACCTTATTTGAAGTCCATTATATGATAATTAACATTGAAAGTAAAACAGATTATATAAACAAAAAATATTCAATTATATAAATAGCAAAGCAGGTTCAAATGGTTTTAAGTTTGTAATTTTTCTAGTAACAACGTACGTTTAATTAGTAATCATAACCTTTATTATAGTTTGCAAATAACGGCTGTGCATACTATAATTATTTAATATATCTACTTTTTAGCATGGTGAATATCCCGCCCACTTGGTTACAACAGCAGCAATGAAAGCGCTTTTCTGGCTACTAGGTCCCGAGTTCGCTTGCCATTAGTGCCACGTTTTTTCCCACATTAAAATGTTTTTTTTTGTATCGTGAAGAAATATTAAATTTGTTAATACAATGAAAACATTTGAATCCATTATTTGATAATTAAAATTGAAAGTAAAACATATTATATAAATAAAAATATTCAATTATACTAATAACAAAGCGGTGTTTAGACGATTTTAAATTTGTAATTTTTCTAGTAACAACATACATTTAATTAGTAATCAAAAACTATATTACAGTTTGCAGGTTGGTGGGGGTTAATATGCATTAATAACAAAGAAGGTTCAAACGATTTTAAGTTTGTAATTTTTTTTAGTAACAACATACATTTACTTTGTAATCAAAACCTATATTACAGTTTGCAGGTTGGTGGAAGTAATATGCATTAAATGCAAGTTGGTGGGAGTAATATGCATTAATGTATGTTGGGCGCCAACAACAATTTGTCCTGCCACACATGCTTTGTGGCGCCATTAGCCAAATTATTTCCCCCCCATTTTTCCCTCTCTTTTTTTGGCTAGCAGCGACGTGGCAATACACCATTGGAAGTGTATGTATGTCATATATACACCAAGTGTATGTGTAGCATCTCTCTAACTACAATTACCAAATTTTGACTAGGAGTCCGTGCCCATCCCAAATGTTGCAATATTTTCGTTATTTAGGAAGATTTTTAAGAACTCCTAACTCCTATCACATCTACTTTTCAATAAAATAACAATTGATAACCAAATAACAACTTATCATCTAAAACTACGTGCATTAATAAGTCTCAAGAAAGATTCCGGAACGGAGGGAGTATTTAAATTACAAATTTTGAATTATACATTGTACATATGAGCCCGATTGCTCCATGATCCAACCTTCACTTTGCAATAGAATGACTCATTTTTTTCCCATCACACTTCATGACATTTTTGCATGACCCAAAAAAATACATGAGTGGATATGCTCTAATAACTCTATTTTTTTTTTCTATCCTTGTAATCCATACATTTGGCATTCCCTTAAGTGGAGAGTGTCCTAAGATGTTCTCACTTCTTACGTTACTTAAAAAAAAAAAAAAGAGAATGATACCCAATTACCCATTGATGTATAAAAATAGATGAACCGGCGGCTGCTCCAAATTTATTAAGCCAGAAAACACTTCCACTTTCCTTCTATAGATTACCAAAAAAAGGTCTTAACTCTTAACGTATCTTCCAACAAAAACAAATTCCATTTACCTGCTACTAATAACTATAACCTTCGATATCATCGATGGAGGGATTAGTTCGTTGCTCCGCAAACTACGTTCCTTTGACTCCAATCAGCTTCTTAGAGCGCGCAGCACTTGTATATGGAGACCGACCAGCTGTTGTGTATGGAAATGTAAAGTATACATGGAGAGAGACTTTGGTCAGGTGCACTAAACTTGCCTCCGCTCTCACCCACTTACCCATTTCTTATGGAGATGTTGTAAGTTTCTTCTCAATTCCTTTTTGCTCAATTTTACTCATAAAACATTCAAATTTTTGTTTTGTACTATGATTCTCTTCATTTCACTGTTTATGTTTCATATGATTGATACAAAAAGTTAGGGTCGGGTCCTATTTGTTTTATTTAATCCTTCCATATGGTGATATGGAATCAAAGTATAATAATGTGCTTTTAGTTATTTACTTTATAGATTTTTTCACTTTTTCAGCCAGTTAATCATATGTTACTCCCTCCCTTTCAAAAGGTTGAGCTTTGCCCAATTCAGAACCGCTCTATACTTTTTTTTTTCAGATCATCAAGAAAAGTAATATACTCTAATAAATGTTGTACATTCAATCAATCTCTATTATATAAGGGAAGGGGAGCAATGGTGTCCTTTTTTGAAATGCCTATTTTGCCCCCCCTTCCCTTTCTAAATTACAAAAGGAATGTCAAAATCAAAATCCTAGACTCGTAAAAAACTACCGAAAATTAATTTACAACACTCACTCACAAATCACTTAAAAGAAGAAACTTTACAAATCACTCATACATTTGAGAAAATCACGTTATAAAAATCACGCAAATCACTCAAATAATCAGGAAATTTTATTAACACTTAAAATTAACATACAAACTAAAACTAATAACCTAGAACGTCAATACATACAAAAATATTTACAAAAATTTACTTACAAATCACTATTCTCAAGAACCATGCACAATTACATACTCACAAAAGTTACCTATAAACACAAATCTGAGAAAAACATAAGATTTTGACAGCGATATCACACATTCATCCATCGGCAATTTGCGAACTTCCAAAAAGGTACATGATTCTTTTAACCTTCAAAATTATTTCACATTAGTTGAAATAAACAATAGCAACTTAGTCGACTGTTATGTAGTTAAAAAAATGGAGATGATAGCAATGAGTTCAAAAGGGCTTTTATACAATCAGACTTAAATTTAATTCATTTTCATATAAAACAAATTTAGTTTATTCTTAAAAAATGCCAATATTAAAATTTTTGCCTAAAACTTTTGCAAAAAATCCATGTTCAGAAATAAATATTGAAAAACAAAACAATATCAAACTTTTTGCGAACAACTTTTGCAAAAATCCATTTTCTGGAAAAAAAAACTACATTAATTTGCGAAAAGAAACTATTTTTGTTTTTCTAAAAAAAATTCCAATATCAAATTGTGTATGAAAAATTTAAAATTTCATTTCAAATATAATCGAAGCTCAAAGTGTTAAAATTTAGAAAAGGACAAAATTTAAAATGATGAAAATTTTAAATATCAATGTGTGAAAACAGAATTTAGAAGTTAGACAAGGAAAAAAACTGAAATTAGTTTATACTTTCCGGTTACAATTTTGGGATCATGGAGAAATTACTAAAATATATGATTTAAGAAAGAAAATCGACCCAATTAGATCTACTGCTGCTTAAGACTTGAAATGCCTGATATTTTTTTCAAAAAAGGATGTGCATAAAAATTTTGGCGTGCATAAAAAAGGATGTGTTGGAAAGGAACGTTCTCGGGAAGGTAATTGCTTATGTATATGTGATTGAATTCCAAAAACGAGGTCTTCCACAAGTTATGCATAAAAATATCATCGCACGCATCGCGTGCATAAAAAGCTAGTAAAGTAGTATACTGGAAGTCTGGAACCAAAAATGTCACTTTGATAATATACCCTGGTCATATTTTGGGTTTCTTTTGTATAAATATACTACCTTATGTAATAAATATTCTATTGTTTTTGTTGAATATACCACCAAAAATTGTTGTGAACAAAAAAATTTCACAACAGTTCTGATTTAGGCATTTCTCCTAAATTTCTTCCTGGCTTCCTCATTCCTTGAGGGAATGTTTCCTTATATGGGCACTAAATATTAGAGTATGAGAAAAGTATCAGAAAGATACTAGAAAGTAAGACAGAAGCTCCTAAAAGTAAGAGAGAGAGATTGCAAAAAGTAGATTTTTTAGTACATTTAGAAATGGAAGGAGTATATAAACTTATTGATAAGCGAGAAGAAAATAGATGTGATTGGAGATAATGAATACTATTATATTGTGAAAAGAGATAAAGAGGATATGACTAGAGAGAGGTGTGCCCTGTTGATTTCATAGATTAACCAAGCAAAGTACCTCAGATCTTTGATTGTATATTCAGCAATTACTGTGCAAATATTTGCATCTATGCCAATATATACTTGCGTGCTTTAAGAATTGAATTTTTCAAAAACGAAAAAGGAGAATTGCACTTCATAGATTGAAAATTCAATAATTTTTGACTGTATATTAATTTCATTTTGATTACAAAAATGGCACTTGATGTAGTCATGACTCGTGGAGAACAGATGGGTAATAGAGGGCAAAAAGAGCTTCACATGCAAGAGTAGATTGTGGATGGTTTAACTTCCTAATATATCCTTTATTGGAACAAAAAGATGGATTGAAGATTGAAAGTGAGGTTGACTAGGGTTTTTTTACTCCCCCATTTCTCCTTCTTCTAGTGTTATCTGATTGTCTAAATGGGGGAGTGCTTGTTGTTTGTCCTAGTTCGCCCATCCTTCAAATGCTTAAATAGAAAAGATTCAATGACCATGTCCCAAGCCTTCTATTATCTTGGAATGCATATGATGTTGTAATGGATGTCTCGACTGAATATAGATGGTGCATTCAAAATGTTTCGAGTAATAAATACTCATCGGCTTCTTTCAGATTGTAATGGAATATATCAAATGTCTTTGTCAAATTTTCTCATGTTCTTGACATTTGAAATTCAGGTTGCTGCTCTGATCCCTAATGTACCAGCAATATATGAGTTGCATTTTGCTGTCCCGATGGCTGGGGCAGTCCTCTGCGCCTTTAATACACGTCATGACTCTCAAATGGTATCTGTCTTGCTAAAACATTCTCAGGCAAAAGTAATCTTTGTAGATCATCAATTTTTTTAAGGTTGTACGGGGGCACTAGATATTTTGTCCAAGTCAAACTCAATTCTCCCTCAAATTGTCTTAGTTCTCGATGACCAGTCAATGCCAGTCAGAATTGGCATGCCTCCTTCTAAGACCTTGGAGTATGAGAGTTTTTTAGCAACAGGAAAACCTAAATTTGAAATTCGGAGGCCAAAAGATGAATGTGATCCAATTGCGTTGAATTATACTTGGGGACTACTTCAAGCCCTAAAGGCGTAGTTTACAGCCACAGAGGTGCATATCTGAATTCCTTGGCAACAGTTCTAGTGAATGAAATGCTTATAGGGTCTGTATATTTGTGGACTGTCCCTATGTTTCATTGCAATGGTTGGTGCTTTACATGGGGTGTAGCAGCTCAAGGTGGGACAAATATCTGCCTGCGCAATGTTATTGCAAAGGATATATTCCGTAATATTACTGAGCACAAAGTTACCCATATGAGTGGTGCACCAACAGTTCTAAACATGATCATAAATTCTTCGGATGAGGATAAGATGCCTCTTCCGAACAAGGTGGTGGTCATGACTGGTGGTGCTCCACCTCCTCCACAAGTACTCTTCAAAATGGAAGAAATTGGGTTTGTAGTAATACATGGATATGGGCTGACAGAAACCTACGGGCCTGCTACAGTCTGTGCTTGGAAGCCTGAGTGGGATACCTTACCTCCAAATGAGAGAGCAAAGATTAAGTCTCGGCAAGGAGTGCTTCATATTGGGCTTGAGGAAGTTGATATAAAAGATCCTGTGACTATGAAAAGTGTGCCTGCTGATGCAAAGACAATGGGCGAGGTTATGCTTAGAGGGAATACCGTTATGAATGGGTACTTGAGAGATCTGAAGGCTACTCAGGAGGCTTTTAAGGATGGATGGTTTCATAGCGGTGACTTAGGGGTCATCCACCCTGATGGTTATATCGAACTAAAAGATCGGTCAAAGGATATTATAATTTCTGGGGGCGAGAACATTAGCACAATTGAGGTGGAATCTGTGTTATTTAGTCATCCGGCTGTTCTAGAAGCAGCTGTTGTGGGACGTCCTGATGATCACTGGGGAGAATCACCCTGTGCATTCATAAAGCTGAAGGATGTATGTGATAATGTGACTGCTGCAGATATAATTAAGTTCTGTAGGGATAGCTTACCTCATTATATGGCTCCTCGCTCAGTTGTTTTTGAGGATTTACCAAAGACCTCAACTGGGAAGACGCAGAAATTCATTCTCAGGGAGAAAGCAAAGGCTATGGGGAGCCTTTCTCACAAGAAAACCAGCAAACTTTAAGATATGATATCCTATTTGCTTTGTTAACTCCTCTGATCGTAATTTCTTTGTCCATGCATTTTATCCAGAATAATACGTTTAATACATAGTACCTGTATATTATGTTCCTTATGTTACCAGTGTCAGTAACTAATAAATGATTAATTCTCTTGGGGACCTCCTCTATCTTTGTCAGCGTTTCCATTCTTGAAGTTTTGTTGCTTCACTAGACACATGGATTTGAATTTTGAAGAGTTAGGAACAATTAATCAGAAATTACTTGCTGCTCAAATGCCAAGTCAGTAAAAAAAATTATGCAAGTCTTCAAAACCATTGCTTCAAAACAGGAATGATTTTCTTCTTAGAAATACATGGTCTTTTCTTCTGTTAGATCAATATCATCTGCAATTATAATATTATATATAACACAAATGAGCAGCGTACAGGAAAGTTAGTCCAAAGCATTAAGGAATCATTCCTCGCCTATTCTATGTAGTGGGAGTGAGTTCATGATGATCATTATCCTCATTCATTATAAATACATGCCAAATGCTTGAGTACTGAAAACATGTCATCGACTGCTTTTTTTTCTAATTTTCTTAGACACATAATGTTCCACTACAAATTTGTGGGTTGTGACTTGTGACAGCATGTGTGTAGTGATCTGGTGTCAGTCTCAGCTAGCGCTGCTCTCTAAAGCACAGTCAAAACAACGGGTTCTTGGAAAATGATCTGTGAGACTGTGATTGCATGAGGTAAGTCCTCTGTTTCGCTGATGTCAATCTTCTTCATTACTGAGAGAATTTATGTTGAACTCTGATTGTAATGGTCTTTTTCTTTCTTATTTGGGGCAAAAATCGGTATGAGAACTCTTAGTTCATATAACATCTTGTGATTTGTTAATCTATTATGCAGTGTGCCCTTGGTCAAATCATTAGTAAAGTCGTACAAGGTGTCTTTAGAATTCAGCATTAGTTTCCATACTCTGGAAGATTGAGTAGAGAATCTTTCAAAATTCAACGAAGAAACTTTAGTGGAGCAGTAAGTATCCTCTGTTTCTCTTAGTATCACATTCTGTATCATCCTACCTCGTGATTTTGCTCACTAAAAACCTTATGGAGTTGATATTTTCTGGTTAAGAAAGAGCCGTGATTTGCCAAGTGATGCATGTGTCCTACATATATACTTCGTTCTTTTTCCTATTGCAACAATTGAGTTTTAACGCTCACAATACACAACTTTAACTCTTAATATCTTTAATTACTTCTTAATAAAAATCATAAAATTTTGATATTTAGAAAGTACATATCCAGGCGAATTTAACAAGTCCCCACGTGACTATATTTTTCCTTACGTAAAAATTACAATAGATAGTGAAAGGGTGGTGGATGAATAGTGTAAAAATCCAATCATTGCAATAGAAAAAGAACGGAGGCAGTATATAGGAACATGTGTACAACACCCTATATTTTTTGATGTGCCAGGTAATGTAACTAAACTATGTGGCAAGGAGATTGTTGCCTAAAGGAGGCATAATAGTAATAGTAGTATAAAATGGATAATGCTGGAGGTTAGTTTAGAAGATGGGCCAACGGAAGTTCTATGGAAGGTTGAAAAGAACGACAAATAACAGATGCAATTGAATTATTTTAAGTAATAAAATTTTATAATTGGCTATTACAAACACTGTGGCCCTGTTTGTTTGGCAATTAGAGGTTAGTTGTTGGCAGTTAGCTGTTATTGGTTAGCTGATTGCATTAGCTGGTTTAACTAGTTGTTTGTGTGAAAGTGTTTGGTAGATTGTTAGCTGATTGGTACTTTATAGATGAAATGACCAATGAGGATATTGGAATAATTTATTGGTAGGTTTTTTTTGGGTAAAAGGTAATAAATTTGACCAACTTTAGGATATATTAGTCATTACACAACTAAATTCACAAACCTCTCTTCTAAAAAGCTGCTACTAGTAGCTTTTTCAAAATTAGCTTTTTGGGCTCAAACCTCTATTCTAATCCTCTTTCAATCAAACACTCTCATTAGAGGTTTGTACTAGTCAAACCTCTCTATTCATCTCAAACCTCTCTTTTTACCCCAAAACTCTCTCAACCAAACTCCCCCACAATCTTTTTTTTTCTAAATATATGTATGAGATATCATCTATTTTATTAGATCAATGAAAAATTCTAACATCCGGAAACTTAAAATAGCAATGGACAATGCACAGTACGTAGTTGTAGTTACAATTAGGAGATCATCGAAAAGTTGGATTGGAGGTACTTATCACTTTAGCCTCAAGCTAAAAGGCCGTGGAAAAAATATCAATAGAAATAGGTGGTTGAGAACCAAAAACCGCATTATCAATAGTAATTAGACCTGGATTCTGGCTACTAGAGGTGCAAATGGCAAAATCAGGAGTTTTACCACCATTGAGCTGAAAGCAATTGACCTTGTGGGAAAACAAACACGTCTCCTTTCTTTGCGAAGAGTATATTTGTATTGTGGTCTGCTGGATTAGATCTCACAAAACCCACATAGATGGTACCCTCTAATACCGTGAAAACCTCAGTGGCACGGGGGTTGTGTATGGGGAGCAATTGAGGCCATATGGTGTGAAGTAGACCCTTGCAATTGATATTCCGGGGGTGTTGAGTCCTGGCAATTGTGCAGCAGCTACTGGAATGGCAGCTGATCCTAGCGTATTGTTGGTGTCACCAGGCTTATCTAGCCCGTTGGTGAAGAAACCTTCTGCCTTCACCTCAATTGGGTTCTTGCAGAACAGCCCGTTCACGAATACTGAGATATTAACAGAATATATTTGTGTCAATGGTTAAAAAACCGAAATATATTTTATACTTGGATGGCGATAATAACTAAAGTTCTTACATCCATTTTGACGGTCATCTAAGGTGAGTGGCGATGCATTAATCTTGGAGCTGCATTGGATCATTGACATATGCTCCAGAAATAGTTACAGCTAGACGGTAAAGTATGTAAAGAATTGGTAAACTGCCATGTTTTGAAAATCTCCTTAAATGTGTAGTTTCTTGTGCAATGAGCTTTTGCGTTCCGTTTTGGGGACTTGTGATGGCTCTTTCAATGGGAAGGCCCCTTTTATATTTTTAGATAATGGACTGTTTTGGAGTTGAATTGGTCATGCATTTCTGGAGTACGTTAAACTTGTCGTGATGGATCACTGTTAATTACTAGGTATTTCCTGCCAATTTCTACGTGAAGACAACAAATCTCACAAATCAACTGCCATAGGACTTTTTTGTAGTTATCGTAGTACATAGTCAGCCTACTTGTTGAACAATATAGTTAAACCAGATTTTGTAGTTTTACTTTTCAAAGATCTTAGGGAACATACGACAGCTACATGAACAAAGTGGTCGCTTAGTTAGACCAAAGAAGTACCAAGCTAAGCTTGGTCTAGTGGTTGGGATTGTGCCTTGCAACCTTTGAGGTTGGGGGTTCAATTCCCACTAAGGGCACTTTGAGGATAGGGATTTCCCCTACCATCCCCCTACTCTCAAAATGTCTAGCCCGCTAACCTGGGCCGGCTTGACCTGTGCGAGGTTCCGGTAGGGCAATTCATATTACCAATCCAAAGAAAAAGAAAAAAAGTTAGACGAAAGAAGTTACAATTCTTGTAAATTTGGAGCTTGCCAATTATTCTTTGGAAAAGAAAGATATGATTCTCTAGTTAGGTACATAAGGGTTGGGAGAACTGTGAAACCGAGAGAGTTATATACAAAACCTATACTAAACAAATGGAACAAGAATTTAGTTGATGAAGACTTAGTGAAATAACCATACTCTTTTGAGAAGGGTAGGCTGATGAAACTCGCATGAGCTAAAGAATTTATGACCTGACAAGTGCAGACTGTGTAGTGTCAACTGTCTAGAGTCTGGTGCAAATATTTAATGTGCAGCAGCAGAACAAACTAAATGGAGTTTTTTAATTTTAATTATAGTAAGGTATAGTAGCAGCAAGTAAGCAACTCACAACATAGAGAGGTGAGGTACTGAGGTTGAGAGTTGAGAAATTGAGGGTTTCTCTTAGAGCTGAACTAGATTTCAGCTTGATTGAGGGACAAACCAAAATTTGGCACATTGTTCCTGCCATCCCAGTCCACATCTTCAACGGTTAAATTGGCATTTTCTGTTCTATAAGTCGGCATTTCTAAGTCAGCCATAAATTGTCCATAATTGGTGTTTTACCACCTTTAGGTGATGCTTATGGAAGATTATTATTTCAAAGTTATTCTTTGATGTTTGTAGTACCTCTAGTATGATTTAGAGAAGACAATTGGTGTACCCGCATATTTTATTGATGGTTAGTGGAAGAGTGTAGTGCCACTTAACAGTCCCGTGGTTTTCTCCATTAATTTGAGTTTTCATGTAAAGCATTGTGTGCTTTTATGATATTGCTTGTGGGCTGTTTACCATTGCTTTGTTGTTGTGTATATTGGATTGTTTGAGATTAGTTGTAATTGCCCAGTTTTACAACACAAGGAGAGAAGTGTGTATTTTGCTTCCACTCGATATTGTGTGTGTTCCACTGTTATGTGACTTCTTTTTCAACCCATGATTGGAAGAGAGAGACTAATGGATGAGAGCAGGGGCTGCTGAATGTTGATTGATATTTATTAATTGTGGTTGGTGAGGTTTTTATTTGGTTGGATGGATGGATGAGAGCATGGCTGCTGATACTCGAATGATATCTATTAATTGTGGTTGGAGAGAGATTTTTTTTGGAGGGAGTTAAAAAATGTGGGTCAAGGCATCAAATTCATATGATTGATCAGTAGTTGAGATCATTACTTTTTCTTTGAGGGGTATAACTAACAAATCTCAGTAAATAATTATTTGTAAAAGGGTATAACTAACTTTTTATAATATTATTTGGTAGTGTTGCAACAAAACCAAAACAGTAAAAAATAAGATGTATTGGCATGCAATTAAAATGAAATGGAGGAAATACTTTTTACAAATACTAAAAATATGTTTTTCTATTTTCTAAAATCTAATAGACAAATTTGAGTAGAATTGAAATTCTCTGTTCTTATGAATAGTTGTGGCTAGTATTAATTTTGTTTACGCTAGTAGATCTGACTTTATCTGAAAGCAAATTGGACTCAAAATTGATGACCTGAAGTTGGCCCAACCCGAAAGGAACAAGACGTGAAATTCACCCAAAATGAAGCTAATTAGACCAAAACCACTAGAGTATAAATTACTCAAAAGTTCATCAAAGAATTGTACTTTTAGTGTTTTATTTATGTATAATTATTGGAACTTTCATATAGGGAACTTTCATGAGGTATTTCTGAACTCTCAATGAATGCATGTTGTACACTCGTGTTTTCAAAATCGCACCATAAAGCATATATAAGAATATATTATGATTTTGAAAGTATAAAGTTAGTGACCATACCTTAATTAGGTTAGGTAAGAACTCAACAAAAATCAAATCAAAAGGGTAATGAGAACACGTGATTAGATTAACAGGGAATTTTTTTAGTAAGTAATAATAATAACTCTAAATGAATAGTATTATTAGAAAAGATGGAATTGAAAACAAATTAATGACATTTTAGGAGACCATCACTAATTCTAATTGCAATAGATTTTCAAAAAAAAAAAAAACTATAGTAAATGAAGATTTCATTTATATGTTACTTTTAATTGACCCATGATTGTTTATTGTTTATTTTTAAATAAAATAATGGAATATTATAACATGCATCTTAAGTTTATATTACGGATTTTTAGGGAAATATCTTATTTTTGAAAAAAAAATTAAATATATTATAAACGAATGTTATATTAAAGTATTTTTAAGTACTTTTCAAAGGTACAAAAATTATAAGTTTTCTTAATATATATTAAAAGCTATAATCTATTTACAATATTTAAGTATTTCATTGTATACCAAACTTTATTTCTTCTTATTTTAAATTCTACATATGTATTTTTAGTAATTTGGAATGTATTTTTATTACTTTTAAATATATTATAAATGGATATTATTTTAAATCACTTTTTAAGTACTTTCTAATGGTACAAAAATTATCAGTTTTTAGTGGTGTCAAACTGGGCCACCGGATGGGTTTGGGTTGGCCCAACCTGGGTCGGAATGATTTGGGTCGGGATAATCTGGGTGAAAGTGTGCCATGGGTCGGAACTGGGTGGGTTAGGGTGGACTTGGGTCGGGTACAACTGGGTGAGGGAGCTCTCAGAACTGGGTTGGGTCTAAATGGGTCGGCTGGTGGCTGGGTTGGGTGAATTTGGGTCGGAATGGAATAGGGTGAAGTCGGCCCAACTCGGCTCTCGACTGGACTTGGGTCGGAATAAATCGCCTCTCGGAATGACTTGGGTCGGAACTAATAGGATTTCGGAAGGACTTGGGTCGGAATAAATCGGCTTTTGGAAGGACTTGGGTCGGCCCAAATCGGCTCTCGGACGCACTTGGGTCGGCTCAAACCGACGCCGTATTAACTTGGGTCGAAACAAATCGGCTCTCAGAATGACTTGGGTCGGAACAAATCGGCTCTCGGAACAAGGTGGCATCGGGTGCGGTTAGGTCGGCTTAAGCTAGCTTTCGGAATAACTTGGGTCGGAACAAATCGGAATAACTTGTCTATAAAGCGAGGTTGAAAGTTTATCTGTTTATTGTGAAATTATTGTATTAAAGGTTCAATATTTGAGTGACATTCAAATTTTCAATTTCAAATTCTTCATTATAGGATTTCTAATCATTGCTTATTTGTATAATCAACGTAAAATAAGTTAATATTGGATTAGATCAAGGTATATATGAGAATCGATAAGTGAAATCAAGATAACAATACTCCATTTAAGTTAATCGTTAACAGGTTATATTCAATTTGAAACTCATACATCTTAGTCAAACTGATTGATATTCGATTAGATGAATATATCAACATAAGTCGGTAGAGTAATTGAAAATAAATGTGCTCCATTTAAAGTAAGATTAAGTTGTATCCATTTTAATTTTAAAAATATAATATTAGAGTTAAACAAATTGATATTGGATTGATAAATCAATGTCTCAATGTAAATCGATAAGCTAAATCAAGATAGGAATACTCCATTTAAGCTAACTGTTAACAAGTTATAATCATTTTCTTAAACTCATACATCTAAGTCAAACTGAAAGACATTGATATTAGACTAAATGAATATATCAATATAAGCCGATAAGATAATTGAAGATAACAGTGCTCCATTTTGAATTCGAAACATAATATTGAAGTGAGAATATGAGACTATAGTATGATTGTATGAAGATGGAGACACCGCGACTGCGAGACATGAAGTGATTCAGTATGAACTTATGAAATTATAAATAGGAAAGCATGAAAAGTATGAAGTTTATCATTTATTTGAACTTGATCAACTTATGATTAGTGAATACTAATTAACGATTGATACATTAACGATCAAAGCACAAATAGGTGTGAAATGACTCAGAGTCTCAAATCAACTTGTTCGGTTTCGGTTCTTGCTATAATCCTAATATAAGTAAAGCATGAAAAGCACAAATAAGTTTATAAATTATAAGTAATGCTATAAGAGGTTTAGCTTAATAGAAGTAGTGACCATATATTAATATATAAGTGTATAATCAATAACTTAATAAGCAATAACTTAACAGTAAATAATAACTAAGTACATGTTTTTATATTTTGAAACATGCATTGTGTCCATTTAAAAATTTAACGTCCATTGCTCGAGCCTAATTTTTATTAATTAAAATTCAAACTCTCTTTCACTTCATTCTTTCATTAACAAGAAAAGGTAAGCAAGGGGAAAGTATTTCCACCTCATCAGTCCGTGTACATATACACTCTAAGCAAATCTCTACCTTCAATTAGCTCCATCACCAGCGGCTCCCAGCCCCTTCAAACTCTCCATTTTCAACTACTCCCCACTCACCAGCCTTCCCTCCTCACCCTCTATATAATCCCCATTTCCTCAAAAGTCAAAAACATTATCATCAAGCCTCCTCATTCACTCTCTTTTGTCTAAATATTGAAAAATCATATTTTTATGCTTATACAGCTTGATGTTGAACTCTTAGGTATTGTACAAATTGTAAGCTCCTTTTTCCCTTCTTTTGATTTTTTTCCCTTTAAATTTCCAAGGCCATTTTATGGCGATGGTGCACAACCGCACATTCAGCCTTATAAAGCAGGATTTAGAACTTGGTATGTTCCACTTCAATGGTGGCCGGTCATCTGTTGTAAATTGTGATAATGGAGATTGGAGTCTTGGAGATACTTCGTGTCTTCATCTTCTTATTCTTTCTACATCTTTTATAAGAGATCCAAACCATAAAATAAGATGGGAGTTGGAAAATCAAACAATGAAAATAAAGCATTGACTGCACCTACAAATTTTAATCACCCAGAAACCCATCATCAAATTATCTCTAATGTTCGTCTAAATAGCCAAATAAAAAAAACAAATCAAACAAGAAATTATCTAATAAAAAATTTACCAGTTGGAGTTTTTTGCCTGATCTTAACTGAAATGAACTAAATTTCAAATATTTTGACCATGAAGAAAATGACAAAGCTAGATTGTCACTAATTTCAAATATTTGAACTATGGTTTTCTAATTAGCTTGAATCTTAATACTGTAATGGGTTTGTTGCCGGAGAGCGTTTCATGGAGATACTTCTCCCCTACAGTTGATAGACATGTACAAAGATGAACTTTTTTTTTTCTTTTTCTTTAGTGTTTTACTAAATAGCTAAAATCTATCTCATGAAATATACCCACTATTCTCCCACTATTCTTTAGCGCCATTCAGCAAATCTTCCCCCCCCAAAACTTCCCCTTTCCCTCTACTTTTGGGGCAAGTGATGTGTTCACTTTTTGGTTAGAGGTGTAGTATAGACTATAGAGGCTACATAAACCAATTGTTTACTCTAAAAGGTCAAAAATTCAAGTACTAATAAAAAATTATCACGATAAAATTTGAATGTGAATTGGAGTACTATCATGAATTTCGGTAATATGTGAATTCGATTTGGGTACAGTTAACAATTAGTTTTAAACGGTTTCGATTTAAATAAGTTTCGATTAATTCGGTTAAATATTCGCCCGGTTCGGTTGATCGATCAACTTTTCGGTTTTCACGGTTATTTTCGATTTACGGTTTGTTTCAATTGATTTGCCATGCAGCTTTTTGGTTTTTCATTTACGGTTTGGGGTTGGGTTGTAGTGGGTGGAATGGTTTTGGGTTGGGTTGGATTGTATTGGGTCGGGTAGAGCTGGGTCGGGTGACAACTGGTCCGGTGGTGACCGTGTTGGGTGGTAACTGGTCGGGTAGTAACGGGTCATTGGCGGGTGAAATTGGAGTGCGGTTAGTTTTTGGATCGGAAATAGGTTGGGTCCGGGTCGTTCTTCACCGGGTCCAACTAGGCACGAGTCCAACCCGGGTCGCCCGGTTCGGTTTGGGTTTTCAATTCCACGAATCCAATCGGGCACGGGTAGACGATGGGTCGAATGGGTCGGCTTTTCAACCTTCCGCTTTGGCTCCGGAACAGGTTGGGTTTGGGTCGGATGCGGGTTCACCCGTGGGTCGGCCTTTTGACACCTCTAAGTTTTTCGTATATATATATATATATATATATATATATATATATATATATATATATATATATATATATATATATATATATATATATATATATATATATATATATATATATATATATATATATATATATATATATATATATATATATATATATATATATATATATATATATATTAAAAGTTATAATCTGTTTACAATACTTAATTAAGTATATCATTCTAAACCTTTATTTATTTTAAAAATATAATGACATGACACTTAATTAATATATTACTATAGTAAATATTTCTTCTTATACATTACTTTAATATAGAGTTGAAAAATATTATATATGGATCTTATTTTAAAATATATTTTTAAGGACTTTCCAATGGTACAAAATTATAATTTTTAGAAATATATATTATTGGTTATAATTGATTTACTTTATTAAAGTTTTTCATCGTAATCCAAACTCTATTTCTTCCTATCATAAATTCTATATATTAATTTGAAACTCTATTTATTTTTAAAAATAATGACATGACACTTAACAAGCGCGACAAATGACGTCTAATAAGAACGCCAAATGTCGTGACCTCGCGTTGACTTTTGGACTCTACTTTATATATTAGTTATATATACTCCCTCGTTTCTTTTTAATAGTTACACTTTACCTTTTCACTCTTGCCAATATAAATGTTTGAACATTAATATCTCTAAATTTGCATTGTAAAAATTTTTAAAAGTTCATATTCCAAAAGTACATATCGAGACGAATCAAACATTACCCATTAATCACAAATAATAGTCATAAGTTTGTGAATTGTGTTAAAACTCAAAGTTTTGTAACCATTAAAAGGAAACTGAGGGAGTATATAATAGATTTTATAAATTTATAGAAACATTTCAATTGAATTCAAGAATCCTGGTGCTAATTCTAAATTCTTATATTTTGATAAATTTGTAAAAAAAATATATAAAAAGATCGATATATAAAGCATACAAGTATATTAGCATAAAAATAAAATTTAGAACGTTTAAGTGACTTACTTTTTTATTTCTACCTAGTTTAATAAGTTAATCTCTTTCAAACTCTTACATAGAAACGCCCACCATTAAATTGCATTGTAAATTAATCATAGCAAAAAAAAAAGGACACACAACAAAGTAAAAAATAAAATTAGATTAACAGTCCATATGTATCTTCAAGATTAAACTACCAACAAATAATGGAGAAATTGAAAAGAGGAATTACTATATGTATTTCATTTTCTTATGCTAAATTGCTAATCTCGTATAAATTTGAGTCATTATGGAATTTGAAATGTTCAAATTCTTGAAAAGCTTAAATATATTGAAAATAGTTAAATTGCTTTCTTAATTGTGGGCCCTGTTCTATTGCCCTCATTGCCCATGCCTGTCGACAATCCTGCCCGATTGCTACCTCTAATTTTTGCCATACATTTAAGAGTAGGTCCTTATCTGTACTAAAAAAAGAAAAAAAACGTTGGTCGTCTAACTCATGAGACATGAATATACGTCATTGTAATTTTTAGGGGTGTTCATAAGTATCCGATCCGGTCGATCCGATCCGTGATCCGATCGATCCGATCCGATTTTTCGGATATCCGATCCGCTTTTTTAGTTTTCGGATATTTCGGATCGGATATCCGAAAATTTTCGGATCGGATACGGATCGGAATTTTTCATTTTCGGGTATCCGAAAATATCCGAAACATGGAAATTTGTTGGGTTTTTTTGGATTTTTTCGGATATCCGATCCGAAATATCCGTTTCAAGGCCGGATATCCGAAATATCCGATGATCCGATCCGATCCGAAACTTATTTCATGAACTTTTCCTTTGAAAATTTCAATTTTTTTTAGTTTTCGGATATCCGATGATCCGATCCGAAAAGTTCGGATATCCGATCTGATCCGAAAGTTTTCGGATCGGATTCGGATCACATTTTTCCCGATCCGAAATTTTTGGATATCCGAAATTTCGGATCGGATATCAGAAATGAACACCCCTACCTGCCATCCCACCCCACCCCACCCACATCCCCTGCCACCCCAACTATTATACGCTTTTTCACACTCCTTTCTCTCTCCAAAAACCAGCTGATAAACAAACCGCATCAAAATCAATTTTCTTCCTCCATTACAATCATTTCCTAAACTTTCAAACCCAAATTTTACTTCTTTCAATTTCTCTTCAATTTTCACTCTTTTTCTACTTTTCCTTCAAAACTTCCCCTGAAAAAAAAAGCACCCTTAAAAAAAATATGTTCTTTAAACTGCACTTTTCTGGGTTCTTCTTCTACTTAAGTGGGTAGTTATCATCTTCTTCAAAATTGCTTTACTTTTTATTCCTGATTAAAATTTGTGAAGCAAAAAAAGGGATGAAATGACATGGTGCAACATTAATAACCCTTCTACTAGCAGTAATATTAATATTGAAGTACGAAATTAAAACTGATTATAATTACAGCATCACATTTTCTTTTTATGGAGATGTTTATGCACAATTTGTCTTGAATTTGTTTATGAAAACATTTTTGGTGATGAATAACAACTTGATTAAGAAAAATCACATAATCACATTGTTTCCTAAGAGTCTGCCCATTAGAGTTGACTATTCTATGGGTTTGTTCTCCCAGCCTTATTTTCGCTTGCCCGTTCAATTCAATTCGGTTCGCTGGGCCGGTTCGCTTCGGTTCAATTCAATTCCTAAATTTATTCATTACTATTAGTTATAATTTGATTCGCTTGGCCCGGTTCGCTTCGGTTCAATCCGGTTCGATTCACTCGGTTCAATTCGGTTGGTTCGATTCACTCGGTTCAATTCGATTCGTTCATTTCAGTTCAGTTCAGTTGTTTTATGCCGAAGAGAACAGGCCCTAGGTGGGGTGATTTAAGGTTGGGAACTTATTAGGACTTCCACATACCCAAATCACTCCAAAGATAAAAAAAAAAGAAGAAAACAAGGAAAAAAGTTAGTAGATGATTAAGAAGATAATCAAAAACATAACAAAGGCTTCAACTTTACCTTGCTAGCTCAATGATGTACTTCCTTTTGCAAATTTTTCTATCCCTTTTTTTTGTGATTTTCTTAATTTCTAGGTGAGTTTCTAAATCCTCTTAATTACTAATTTAAACTCTTTTTTTGTGTTTTTTTCCTTTTGATGAACTTCTTTACTTACTAATTATCTTACTAACTTTTACTTTCTTTTTCTTAAGTGAGATTTTTAGAAGAAAGGAGTAGAGAGAAGATGAGAGGAATAGTGAAATTAAGTTGAATTTTTTTCAACTTTTTTACTTACTAATTAAGACTTTGGCTTAGATGAAAAAAATTAAGGAGGAGCAGAGTAGTAGATCGAGAGAGAAGTTGTGAAGTTAAATTATGTTATTTTCAACTTGGTTTTGAAGTGAAAAAAGGAGGGTATTTACAGATAAATGAGGGAGGTGAACTAGGGTTTCAAAGAGGTAGAAAATCATTTTTTCCCCCTAAAAAATTTGATTTTCCTCATCCTTAATTACCCTAATGACATCACTTTAATGACCTCACCCTAAAGACATCATCAAATCTCTTTGGAAATACAAATATTCTTATTCTTTTTAGATTTTCAAATTAATGAGGCAAAATAAGATTTTCAGAAAATATTCTTCCCTAAACATCCTAATACGTAAAAAAAAATACATCGAAAAACATGCAAAACAAAACTGATTAGGACGATGCGCCAAACACAGGAGCCTGTGCTAGGCACAACGTTGTGCGCTAGGCGCAAGGCTCTGCGTCTGGCGCAGGGCGTGGTTGTGCGCTAGGCGTACAATCATGCGTCTAGCGCATGATTGTGTGCTTGGCGCACACTCGATTCTTCCGGAAAAAATCCGGATTCCCCCCTCTTACACATGTGATTTGATTCTTATTCTCACATCTTTTCATGATTCTTATTCACAAACTAATGGATAAAGGATGTGATTAATGGATAAAGAATATATTCTTATTCTTTATCCAATGAACAATGACTTGACCATCAAGAAATCTCATTAACACCGGTTTTGGGATACAACTAAAATCCCGACGCCTAATCGCGACTCGTTTTTCGTTTTTTCGAAAGACTAACTTGCGACAATTAACGAAAACTCATCAAATGAATAAAGACGAGCATGATTACACTACGAATTATTTTATTAAAACGGTGGTTGTAGTTATTTACTACGACTCATGGAAATTATTCTTCTAAGCCGAAAACCGCATGACTAATACGCAAAAATGGAAATCCGTACGACGGAATGAAACTCGCGCTCTGGGGTGAAACATGCATTTGACGGGGGCGCGCGTTCCACGATGAATGATTGTTTTCGTTATTTTTATTTTTTCAAAATCTTTATTTATCCGGAAAAAAAAGGTTAAAAATTTGGTGTCTATAACTTGTTCATTTGTGCAGAAAAAATGCCCAACCAACAAGACCCCGCTTGGGAAATCTTCTTTGTCCAAGAAGAGACCCGTGGTGGCTGCTGATCAGCCTCCGGCCAAAGAGCCTAAGGGCTTTGTGAAGAAGAAGACTGAACGACCATCCGTTCAGAAGGCAACCCCGACCGGCAAGGGGGTCGGAGGAAAGACTATCCAGCCTCCCAAGGACAAAGCTTTGAAGGACGAACCTTCCACAGATGCCCCGACAGTGGGAGAAAAAGAGCTGGACTCTGTTCCTATTGATCAGTTGGTCACAACTGATCAAACTAAGGTTAAGCCGGACTCTGCTCTGGCGTTGGTGGATCAAAAGTCGGACACAGCCACTAAAGACAAACCAGCCTTCAGCGGCTCGGTTGCTAAGCTGGTCTCCCAAATGCCGCTATCTATTAGGGCGGCGTCCCTATGTTCGGGTGAGTCATATTATCATAACATAGTTAGGACGCTGCGGGTCGGTGGATGTTCAATGAGTCCGTCCAACAGACAAGCAGTAGTCATCCCCATCAAAAGAACTGACTCCCCTCCTCTTTCAGATAAGGACAAAAGGACCTGCTAGCTTCAGCCTCGGCTGCTCCTACAGTGGACTCAGATGAGGAGTCTTTTTCTGCCTTTGCCAAAATGTCAAAGGCTGAGTGAGATAGGCTCAAGCAGGAGCTGTTCAAATGCTACCCTGAATCCTATATAAAGGGCTTGAGGGGAGCCTCAGTTGGGCATGTGGGCTACATGTCACAACTTGCTGTCGAAGTATATTCTGTTGTCGTTTTTATTTTTGTACTTGTACCAATTTTTTATTTTGTAACTCGTCTACTGACTTGATTGATCTTTGTTATTTCAGTGAGGACTGTGGGAGAGAGCTTAGGAAGGAAAATAATCATCTCGTCCATCAGGCTACAACGGCCGGTGACAAGGCCATGCACGACATTGAGCTGGCGGAGACTCTTCACCGTCAATCCCGGGAGGCCTGGGAAAAAAGGTTGGCCGAACTGGAGGCTAGCAACAAGAGGTACCTCGTCACCATCAACGAGATGTTCAAGGAAAAGGATCAGTTGCAACTGGCCTTGAACACTAACTAATCTGAGTTGAAGGCCGAGATAGATACTGCTATTGTGGCCGCTGCTCAACTTGGGAGGGATAATCTCCTTCAAAGGGCCCAGAATGCTCGGCTGACAAGGGAGGTGGAGCAGGCCTATAAAGACGCCAATGAAGGCCTTAGGCAGGTCATCTAGACGTCCAAGGACTGGACTCTCAAGGCCTTTGAAATGCTGGCGGCACCCAAGGAAGTTCCTCGCTTTGAACGCCGCCTGGAATTTCAGGAGATCGTCCACCGGGCAATGGTGACTATGGAGGAACCACCTACCTTCCTGGATTCCTCATACGAAGAGATGGATGATGAGGAAGAGTCTCCTGTGGACGACCAAGAAACTCTTGCCGAATGAAGTACCTAATTTTAGGTTTATTTTTCTGAGTATCTTGGCTTGTTCGCCGTTGTAGCTTAGTCTCTCTTCTTTTTTTCTTTTTTTTAAGGCTAGGTTGTAAGCCTCTTTTGAAGTTTTGTTTAATGAAAGGATCTTTTAACAATGCTTGTCTTTTGGTTTTATCATCACGCTTAAATTTTCATTAAGTATAACTGAGACTCGTCCATCTCTTCTTGGTCGTCCTTGTAACTTAATTAAACAATAGATGCGTCCTGTCCTTGTCGTTGGACGCTCTTCAAACTTTCATCTAATTAGCAGTATAAATGAGACTCGTCCTACTTTTCAGACGACCTTCGAGCTTAGTCAAGGAAAGGGTGAGGCTCGTCCTTGTCTCTGGACGATCTTCAAATATTCCTCAAATAAGCTAAGTATAAATGAGACTCATCCTACTTTTCAGACGGCCTTCGAGCTTAGTCAAGGAAAGGGTGAGTCTCGTCCTTGTTTTTTGACGATCTTCAAACATTCCTCACATAAGCCAAGTATAAATGAGACTCGTCCTACTTTTCAGACGGCCTTCGAGGTTTATCAAGGAAAGGGTGAGTCTCGTCTTTGTCTTTGGACGATCTTCAAACATTCCTCAAATAAGCTAAGTATAAATGAGACTTGTCCTACTTTTCAGACGACCTTCGAGCTTAGTCAAGGAAAGGGTGAGTCTCGTCCTTGTTTTTGGACGATCTTCAAACATTCCTCAAATAAGCCAAGTATAAATGTAGCTCTTCCTTTTTTCAGATGGCCCTCGAATTGGACTCATCCTAAAAGTTCCAAGGGTTTAGCTGTATCCCCCCCCTTCTTGGGCTTAGCTCGTCCTTGTATTCTGGACGAGCTTTGCACCAGGAAGGAGAGCGGCCGACATTGGCCGAGCGAACATAAAATTTTTCATTTAGGACGAGCTTAGATACTTGTATAGCAATATATATTTTGCTGCTTATGGACGAACCATGTTTTGGTCGGCTTCCTTGAGGAAGCAATGCTCGTCTTGAAGTAGTGAGCCCTTACTAGGGTCTTTACTACTAAGCTGACCTTGCATTTGAAAGTAAGATTCCTTTACTAAGGCTTGCTTATTTCTGGTCGGCTTCTTTTTACGGACCATGATGTTTCTCTTACTAGAGACTATCATTATTTGGTAACCAGATGTGTGATATACCTTTTTGGTTTATTACACTTTGGCCGGTCTCCTTGAGGAAGCAATGTGCGTAAGAGAAATGGTTATTCCATGTTGTGATGTCCATTATTTATCTTTTACTTTGGACGTTTCTAGTTCTTTGTAATTTTGTCTAAGGTAATGTCACTTTTAGACCACTAGACCGACTGGTGGTAAAAATACCCTAAAGTGAACAACTTAGTAAAGAATAAAGAAACAATATAGGGAGAAAGTAGAAATTTTATTATATGAGTTTTGCTTGACTAAGTGTCAAGATACATGTATACATTTCTGGTTCTCTTTTTTGTGTTCTGGCACTTGTTTGGGATTACAAGCTACTGTAAATTTTTTTTCGATTAACTGAGTCAGACGTGGTACTTCTTCAATGTGTCTGAGTTCCAAGTGCGCTGTATTGGTCGTCCATCCATATCTTGGAGACGAAAAGTTCCGCTTCGCACTTCAGGGACTATCAGATAGGGTCCTTCCCAGTTTGGTGTCGCTTTACCTAACTCCTTAGCTCGTCCAGCAGCTTCCATCTTCCATAGAACCAAATCCCCTACCTTGAGTGGTCATCTAGCGACTCTCTTGTTAAAGTCCTGAGCCATTCACAGCTGTACATTTGCA
Organism: Beta corolliflora; assembly: GCA_947648045.1. Taxonomy (NCBI): domain Eukaryota; kingdom Viridiplantae; phylum Streptophyta; class Magnoliopsida; order Caryophyllales; family Amaranthaceae; genus Beta; species Beta corolliflora. Next base: position 111,688 of record CANSZD010002547.1, read on the forward strand.
TTGCCCCTAACCTCTGGTACTTAGTCTAAGGTCGTGCGCAAGGCATCCCAATTGACTTCTTCTGTGTACATCATGACTCTCAGGGTGGGTTCTTCAATCTCAATGGGCAAGACGGCTTCAGTACCATAAACCAACATGAAGGGTGTCTCTCCTGTAGAGTTATTAGTCGTGGTTCTGATACACCATAACACCAATTGTAGTTCTTCTACCCATAGTCCCTTGACATTGTCCAGCTTTCTTTTGATGCCATTTGATAGTATTTTGTTGAACGACTCTTCTAGTCCATTGGCTTGTGGGTGGGCGACTGTAGCAAAGTGAGCTTTAATTTCTCTTTCTGCCAACCAATCTTTCAGCTTAGGCATTTCAAACTATGGACCATTGTCAAAGACGATGGACTGCGGCATGTCAAACCGGGTTATAATGTTCTTCCAAATAAAGCCCTTGACATCATTCGTTGTTATACCCCGCTTTACTTCAGCTTCTATCCATTTAGTGAAGTATTCCACTGCTATGATTACAAACTTCTTCTGCCCAGCGGCCACAGGGAAAGGTCCTAGAATATCCATGCCCCATTTGGCAAAAGGAAGTGGGAACAAGATAGGAGTTAAGTAATTGGACGGCTTCTGATACAAATTTCCATGTTTCTAACAACTGTCGCACTTCTTTGCATAAGCAAGAGCATCTTCCTTTAAGGTAGGTCAGTAATACCCAATCCTTAAAGCCTTTCCCCCCCAATGCTCTTCCCCCGATGTGGGATGCACAAGCTCCTTCATGGAGTTCCTTCAATACTTCTAGTCCATCTTCCCTGGTGATACACTTGAGAATATGACGATTGAATGACTTCTTGTAGAAGGTTTCATCCCACAACTCAAACCACTTGTCTCGGGCTTTTACGTACTTAGTCTCTACAGGGTCTGAAGGTAGCTGGCCTATTTTCTTGAATTCTATAATGGGCTCCATCCAAGCTGCCCCTCGGCTAAGAAACATAACATGCTCTTGATCAATACTCTTTTTTGGTTTAATTTCCCAAACAATGTTCTTGGTGCATCACAGTCAGCTGAGCTGGCCAATTTTGAGAGAGCATCTACTTGATGATTTTCTGACCTTGGCACTTGGTCGAGAACAAATCGTTTTAAGGGCTCAATCTCATCCTTGATCAGACACTTATATTTGCTCATTGATGCTTCTTTGCATTCATAATCTCCATTGACTTGACTGACGCCTAAGAGAGAATCCGATTTGGCCTCAATCTCTAAAGCCCCAGCCGCCTTACACATCTTGATCCCAGTTAGAAGTGCTCCATACTCAGCTTCATTATTGGTGCTTGGAACTGTAACCTTATTGCATATTCAAATTTATTAGTGTTCTATATTAATATAAGTTAATTATTATTGAGCTAAATAAATATGATTAGCCCAATTTAATTAATTTAGCCCACTCAAATAAGACAAATTAAATTAAACAAATATAATTTGGGTTGTAAATATTTGGGCCAGTCCACATCACTAGTCCAAATAAGATGGTCAAGTGGCAAAGGTAAAAAAGACTCCCAAGTCATAAACGGGCCCAAGCCCATAAACTACCAAGTCCATGAAGGGATCTCTATTCCCTATAAATAGACCTCACCTCATTCAGTTGAGGGGACCAGAACATCATTATTCTCAAGAGATCATAAAAAATTCTCTTGGAATTCTTTCTGCAAATAGTCAACAAGCACATCAAATCCGTGCCGACTGTTCAGATACAATCAAACACATTCGACAGAGATTCAAGCTTTTGTTAGCCCTCATTCGAATACACCCAAACAAAACATAAACTCAGGTTGACGTTGACAAAACGTCATCCCACATTCAAATTCAGGTTGATGTTGACAAAACGTGCATCTACACTCAACTCCACGTCGACATCAACACGTGTCGCTCTCACGCTACGGAACACAATCAGAGGACTTAGTTTATTTTTATTATAAACTGTCTACAAAGATTGTACTCAATACATTTATTGAAATATAATTTCTTTGTTACTTTGTTTCCTGTCTTATATATATTTTACTCGAAATTTGTGTATACAAATTTTGGCACTCCCGGTGGGACCATCTCTGCCTTTCATCTCTGTTTCGTCATCAACAACAAATCTGAGGAATGGCCTCAAGGAAGAACATCTCTCTATCTTCTGAAAATTCTACTAACGTTGCTGACTCGAATATGTTCGGTGGGAGTCTTGGTTTTCACACCAAAATAATGAAGAAAGATGTTATCACTGCTTCTGTTATGGTGACCTCAGTTAAAACAATTGAGGAACAACTCGCTGAAATGAACATCTTACTCCATAAATTGATGAAGGACGGAGAGGAAAAGGATGCTCAGATCAGACTCCAAAATGAGCAAATTGTTGGCCTCAATGAGAAAATTAGTAGAATCCCAGGCGACGCATCATCAAGCCAAGGTAGTGATGAAAGCGAAGATGAGAGTGGTGACAACCCTCACCGTCCACCGACAGCTCGACAACTCGAATTGTTGATAGCTCGTGCTGTCAAGAATCAACTTGGGGAAAGCTCTCAAGGAAGACATTACTATATAAAGCCTTATACCAAGAGAATAGATAAGTTGCAGATGCCTTTTGGCTATCATCCCCCAAAGTTTCAACAATTCGATGGGAAAGGAAATCCTAAGCAACACATTGCTCATTTTGTAGAAACATGCAACAATGCTGGTACCACAGACGATTTCCTCGTCAAACAATTTGTACGTTCTCTTAAAGGGATGGCCTTTGATTGGTACACAGATCTACCCTCACAAGCCATCAATAGTTGGGATCAAATGGAGGAAGAGTTCCTAAACAGGTTCTATAGCACTCGACGTATTGTCAGCATGGTTGAGTTGACTAAGACTCATCAATGGAATGATGAGCCCGTCATTGACTACATTAATCGTTGGCGTGCTTTGAGCTTGTAATGTTAAGATCATTTGTCAGAAACTTCTACAGTCGAAATGTGCATCCAAGGCATGCATTTGGATTTGGCCTACATCTTGCAAGGGATCAAACCCAAAACATTTCAAGAACTAGCAAGTAAAGCGCACGACATGGAGCTTACAATTGCTTGTCATGGAAATGAATCAGACTTATCTGACGCATCAATAGAGGATCCATCGATGCCATGATTGTGAAAATTATTCTAAGTGAAAGATCTAGGGGGCATGGAAACAAAACCTCATGGACACAAACAAAAGAAATTCTCCTAAGCAAGAGGGTAAACAGCAAGTCAAAAATTCTAACTCCTAAGCAAGAGTATAAACTGCAAGCAAATAAAAAACTAACTCCTAAGCAAGAGTATAAACTACAAGCAAATAAAAGTGAAACTCCTAAGCAAGTGTATAAACTGCAAGCAAACAAAAAACTAACTCCTAAGCAAGAGTATAAACTGCAAGCAAATAAAAGTGAAACTCCTAAGGAAGAGTATAAATTGCAAGCAAACAAAAAACTAACTCCTAAGCAAGAGTATAAACTGCAAGCAAATAAAAGTGAAACTCCTAATCAAGAGTATAAACTGCAAGCAAACAAAAAATTAACTCCTAAGCAAGAGTATAAACTGCAAGCAAATAAAAGTGAAACTCCTAAGCAAGAGTATAAACTGCAAGCAAACTAAAAATGAAACTCCCAAGCGAGAGTATAGATTGTCACCAACAAAAAAAAAATTCTAGCTCCTAAGAAAGAGTCTAAACTTCACACGAAAAATTCTAACTCCTAAGCAAGAGTCAAAACTGTACACCAAAAAAAAAAATTAACTCCTAAGCAAGGGTCGAAACTGCACACTAAAAAAAAAAATCAAACTCCCAAGCAAGAGTCTAAACTGCACACGAAAAGTTCTAACTCCTAAGCAAGAGTCTAAACTGCACACCAAAAAAAAAAAATTCTAACTCCTAAGCAAGAGGATAAATTCCATATGTTGAAAGTAAATATATGTGAATTTGAACTATGTTGGCTTGATCTTGTAAAAGCAATTTGCTGATTTTTGCAAGTACGTAGGCAGCTATGGTAACATAAAAATTACTCGAGTGCAGACACACACAAGAAAATATTGCAATTATTGTAATACTTTTGGCCCGCAAGAGTATAAACTGTGAACGGCGAAACAAAAAAAAATGCAATACTCCTGGCCCGCAAGAGTATAAACTGTGAACGGCGAAAAAAAAATGCAATACTTCTGGCCCGCAAGAGTCTAAACTATGAACGGCGAAACAAAAAAAAAGTTCTAACTCCTAGCCCACAAGAGTGCAAACAGTGAAGGACGAAATGACAACTCAAGCCATAACGTTTTCGAAAAACACAATTGAGAAAGCATCAAAACAAAAGCAATTATTGGGTTAATGAACAATCATTAAAAAAAATATATCATGGGTTAGCAACATACCTCGAGGGTGAGACTGACTGTCAGGGGACTGTCTGGAGGTGTCATTGTCGCAGTGCTAAAGACGTACGAATAACACCCCTGACAGGCTCATAGTCGCACATATGGCCCATCGCGACGAAATCCCCATCTTCGTCTTCAAGGGACTGTCTGGAGGTGACATTGTCGCAGTGCTAAAGACATACGAATAACACCCCTGACAGGTTCATAGTCGCACATATGGCCCATCGCGATGAAATCCCCGTCTTCGTCTTGAAGGGACTGTCTGGTGATGACATTGTCGCAGTGCTAAAGACATACGAATAACACCCCTGATAGGCTCATAGTCGCACATATGGCCCATCGCGACGAAATCCCTGTCTTCGTCTTCAAGGGACTGTCTGGAGGTGTTATTGTCACAGTGCTAAAGACATATGAGTAACACCCCTGACAGGCTCATAGTCGCACATATGGCCCATCGCGACAAAGTCCCCGTCTTCAAGTGAACCTGTCATACATACAAAAAAAAATACACAGGTACACATGTAAAAAAAAAAAAGTGATATACAGATAAAATATTTTAGGCTAAAAGATGTAAAAAAAAAATCATCACCTCACTAGTCTAGACCTTGTGGTATTGCTCCAAAGACAAACACAGAAGTTCGATATCTCGAAAAATTTAATGTACTGTAAGTCAAACAAAGTATATCAAAGTCAAAGCAAAAAATAATAATAGGCACCAAGTCAGGCGAAAATACTATAAGGGGGGACGCAAAGTTCTGAAATTTGCTTTGTTAGTCTCGTAGTATTGGTTGCAAGAAGGCCATACAAGTGCTAAGCAAATAAATACACCTCTGCAATATCAGCAATAGGGCAAAAAAATAAAATAAAAGGCACTTCACTGATCCCGCTTGTGGTGGTGATTAAACGAAAATTTTTGAAGTTCAGTTTTCTAAAGAAAATTGGTATACGATTTTTAAACAACAAAAAGCCGACTAATATGTTATGGTCGTTGACAATCAAAAGAAAAAGGATGCCAGATCATGCGGATTATCCAACCAAATTGTCAAAGTGCGTCAAGGATTTTGGTACTTGTTGAGGTTTAGCATCAAACCATGTGTGACATGTGTTTAAGAAATAATAATAATAATTAAAAAAAAAGGAAGGAATCAAAGCAAGTTTGCGCTACTGTGATATGCAAGTCATGGTATCAATACAACCAATCAACGGATTACGTGAGATCATCCTCATCACAAGCAAAATAAATTGGAAAAAAAAAATCTATCATAGATGTGGTAGTTGCGCGAAATATAAGGTGGAGGTTATACCTTGATTCTAAAAAGTTGAAATTAATTTGCTAAGTTGCAAGTCAAACCCAATGTTTGGGTCTGCAGACGAAGACCAACAAATTGAGCAGCTCTCAACGACTGTCACGAATTGAAAGTGGTGCCAAGTAATTTATCAGCTAATATGCAGGTTAAATGCAAGTCGTGTGTATTTATATACTTGAAAAAAAAAACCTTATACTTGTTCGATTAGGATTATTCATCCAAAGTCCAAGACTTAATAAAGTTATAGGTGGTTCATCACTCTCGGCACCAAAGCCTGACAACATAGTGATTGTCACTTAATTGCTAAACCAAACTCAAATTCGAGACCTTGTCACGATTAAACACTTCAAATCGTGTACGTGACACTGTCTCGAGGGGGCAATTTGTAGACACTAAAAATTTATTAGTGTTCTATATTAAAATTAGTTAATTATTATTGAGCTTAATAAATATGATTAGCCCAATTTAATTAATTTAGCCCACTCAAATAAGATATCCAAATTAAATTAAACAAATATAATTTGGGTTGTAAATATTTGGGCCAGTCCACATCACTCGTACAAATAAGATGGTCAAGTGGCAAAGGTAAAAAAAGACTCCCAAGTCATAAACGGGCTCAAGCCGATAAACTACCAAGTCCATGAAGGGATCTAATCTATTTCCTATAAATAGACCTCACCTCATTCAATTGAGGGTACCAGAAAATCATTATTTTCAAGAGCTCATAAAAAATTTTCTTGGAATTCTCTCTGCAAATAGTCAACAAGCACATCAAATCCATGCCGACTGTTCAGATACAATCAAACACATTCGACTGAGATTCAAGCTTTTGTTAGCCCTCATTCGAATACACCCAAACAAAACTCAAACTCAGGTTGACGTTGACAAAACGTCATCCCACATTCAAATTCAGGTTGACGTTGACAAAACGTCCATCTACACTCAACTCCATGTCGACATCAACACGTGTCGCTCTCAAGCTACGGAACAGAATCAGAGGACTTAGTTTATTTTTGTTATAAACTGTTTACAAAGGTTGTACTCAATACATTTATTGAAATATAATTTCTTTGTTACTTTGTTTCATGTCTTATATATATTTGACTCGAAATTTGTGTATACAGCGTCCATGAAGCTTAACAAAGCATGGCCAGCCGTGGAATCTACCAGCCGATCTAACTTAGGCAAAGAGAAGTTGTCCTTAGGACAGTCCTTGTTAAGATCAGTTTAGTCCAAGCACATTCTCCATGTGCCATTGGGCTTTGGTACCATGACAACTTTAGCTATCCAGTCTGGATAGTAAGTCTCTCTGATAAACCGAGATTCCAACAACTTCAGAACTTCTTGGTCGACCGCCTGGTTTCTAGCCGGTCCCAAGTGTCTTTTCTTTTGACGAACAGGTTTTAAGCTTGGGTCAACGTTTAGCCGGTGGACGGCTATCTCTGGATCAATCCCAGGCATTTCTTCAATGCATTAGGCAAATACATCTTGAAATTATTTGAGCAAGCTAATCAAAATGCCCTCAACTCAGGGGAGAGAGAAGATCCAATCTTCAAGGTTCTTTCTGGATGAGCTTCATCCAAACAAACATCTTTCGGGGCCTCCACTGGCTCTGGACGTTCAAGGGCCACGCCCATAATGGCCATCACTTCACCAGACGAGGGTGACTCTTCCTTGACGGGCACATACTTTCTTTTCTTGCTGGGAAGATTTTCAGACGTTTTCCTTGAGGGAGCAACCTGCGTCTAAGGACTTTCAATTGTCATTCTCAGGGAGGCCACTTGGTCTTTCACAATCTCGGACGTTTTCCCATCGTCAGCGACCTTCGTCTGGTCTTGCTTGTCTACTTTCCATGATGATGGTTTTAGAGTAGTTAGGTAACATTCCCTAGTTGCCTGCTAGTCTCCATACAAGGAGCCAATTTGACCACCATCACATTCAAACTTCATGAGCATTAAGTGAGTTACTATCACAGCCTTAACATGATTCAGAGTTGGTCGTCCAAGAATGACATTATAAGCCGTCAAATCTTGGACAACCAAGAACTTGATGAACAAAGTCCGTAAGGCGTCCTTCTCTCCAACTCGGACGGGCCAAGTAACTGTCCCCATAGGCTGAATAATTCCTCCCCCAAACCCAATGATTGGATGGTGTACGGGAACTAAATTCTTCTCATCAAACTTCAATCTAGACAAGCAATCTCCACTAATGATGTCCGTCGAGCTTCTAGTGTCAATTAGAATCCTTCTTACTCTTAGGTTTACTATCTTCATCTCCACGACCAAGGGGTCATCATGAGGGGTTCTCAGCTTCCCCCAATCTTGTTCACTGACTACTGCCTTGGCAAAGGGCTCAACCTTTGTCTGATCAGTCAATAAAATTTGGCCAAGCTCCCTAAGATAGTTTTTGTGCCCCCTGTTGGTTGGTCCACCAGCTACAAATCCTCCTAAGATGACAAGAACAACGTCTTCGTCAGTGCTCTCAATTTCCTTTTTCTTGCTCTGACGATCATCTCTCTTTTGAAACTTCTTTCCCCCTTGGGGTAAGTATGAGTTCATTTTTCCTTTTCGAGCTAAATCCTCTAATGCCCTCTTAAGGTGTTTACATTCGTTGGTCTCATGATCACAGTCCTTGTGAAAATGGCAGTACTTGCTCTTGTCATTATTCCTGTAAGGGGTCTTCATTGCAGCCGGAGCCTTTAGCTCATATTGGTCCTTTGTCTGCATAAGAATGGAGTATTGATCCTTGCTAAATTCAATGGGATTAGCTGAAGATTCAGATTCTTTCCTCTTGCCTCTCCTGGACGAAGTGGTTGTGAAGGTTATAGCCCAAGTCTTAGCCTTTTTAGGGTTGCTCTTCTTTGGTTGAGCTACCTCTTCAGGCTTTTTGGACTCAGGGTGCTTTGCCTCATCACATACTTTAGTGGCGTGTATGAACGCTTCGGCTTCTTTTAATGCTTCTGCAAGGGTAGTGATTTTCTTCTTCACAAGATCAAACTTAAAACTTCCTAGCATCAACCCCCTGATGAAGGCGTCAAAGGCCACACCCGCATTGAGATCGTGAATCTGCAGGGCTTCTAGATTGAATCTCTTAACAAAATTTCTAAGGGCTTCTTTTGGTCCTTGGACGACCTTGCCTAAGTGCATGCTTGTTTTTTGCTCTTGCCGATCGGCAACGAAGTGACTAGTAAATAAGAAACTGAGTTCAGTGAGATTGTTGACTAATTTTGCACTAGTGGAAAAAACCTTATATGACACAACAAAACTGATCCAGTTCTCTCAAAATCGGATCAGTAAATCTACCAAATTATGGGCGCTAAATTTTGGGCCAATTAACTGATCCGGTTGGGTGGAAAATCGAATCAGTTTTCATTAATGGACCCGGTCCGTCCCAACCGGATCAGTTACTGCCCAAAATGAACGGCTCAAAATAAACGGCCCAAAAAAAAGGCCCAGCCTCTCCTCTCTCGCTTCACTTACCAATCCTCTCTCCTCTCTCATTTCACCCTACCAGACCCCATCCTCTCACTCTCTCTCCTCAACATAACCCTAACCGACGAAATCCTCATCCCCCTTTCATCTCTCAACTCTCGTATCTCATCCTTTCTTCCTCTCTTCACCGCCATCAGCACCGCCATCTATCTCTCTTCATCTCCTCCTTTAACTAAAACCCTCTAATAAAACGAACGAACTCACTCGCAAATTCAAACTACTAAAAATTACTTTAAAATTAGGGTTAGGGACGTTAGCAATGTACAGGGATGTTGCTGGGAAATGGAATGGATATTGCTTTGCTTTGTTAAAAATGTCACCTCGCGTACCAACATCTGTTCTTGCTTAGTGTATTCGCTTTCTATCCACTTCTGGTTTGTTTCTGCAACTTCAGCTCCTGTTTATGGTTATTGCTGTCAAATTAAATTGAATAATTTGTGCATCCTTTTTCGCAGAAATTCAACCTCATTTATCAACCGACATCATCCAGATAATGGAGCAAAGGTTGTCAGCTATTGAGCGGAGGAGTGCTTTTCTCCAGGATCTCGTCAACACGGTAATTGTTGATTCCTTCAACAACTTGATTCATTCGATGAGTTTATTCAGAATACGATGCAAGAAATTGTTGATGAATCGGTGGATATCGAGATTCGTCCTGAGTCACAACATAATCCTGGACACCAGTCCGATTTTCTGAGGTTTTCATTTTTGTTCTCTCAGTTTTTGGCATTTCTGTGATAATTTCGGAGCAATTTGGATTTTGTGTGATTTAGTATCCGGTTACTGATTATTCATTGTGAACTTGAAGCCCCTTTTTGCTTGAAATATTGTGAGATAACTTGTTCTAATTCAATTTTCAGTATAATTTGGTTATCGGGTTGAATATATGGGTCCTCTAAAATTCCTAATCACCAAATTTGGTAGAATTGATGTAATTTCAATTGATGAATATATATTCTTTGATTTTTTTAGTTTAGTTGTAATTTCTAAAAATTAGACTTCCTAAGCTTCAATTGAATTTACTTAATTGATTTGATTCTTACTTATCGGAACTTATTTCTACTCGTCCAAATTGATTTTTTTTTTTTCTGATTATAACTAGGTTTCTTGAAATTGTTTTTCTAAATTAATGAGAATAAGTGAAATTAATTATAACTAGGTTATTTTAGTTGAATTTGAATTGGTTAGGTGTTTGATGGGTTTATTAGTTAATTTTAAAATGAATATATATTTGAATTGGTTACTTTAGTTGAATTTTATGTTGTTTATGTAATGTTGTGGCTCTAATTAGTTCATATTGTGTGATTCGTGACTATGTTCATAATCTTTGATGAATTTAGTTAAATTTAATTGAATTTAGTTGATCTTTTTGGTGATTTCCTATTACGGTTGCTACATATCAGCAATCTTATAAAATTGCAGAATTCTTTTTGCTTTGCTTGGTCAAATCTTGTTTTTTTTGTTTTTTTTTTATTTATTTTTTTGGCATGGAGGTGCAAAATCATGGTATGATCTTCTGTTAGAGATTTTTGTAGTTTGATTTGGTGCTTTTCCATTACAGTGGCATGGAGATGAGCTAGACTTGGCATTGTAATTGTTTGGCTTTTTAGCTTCGCATAGGTGGTTAAAATGGTGTTCTGATCTTTGGAGGAAGATTTCGTAGTTTATCTTAGAGGTGTGGGGAACTGTTGTAGTTATTGCTCCTTGATTATTGTTGTATTCTGATATCTATATGGATAGAACATTGCCCAATCATATTGATGCTTAAATCTGGACCAGTTTTCGATCACACATTCTGTTACCTTTGCACTGTTGTTCTTTTCCTTGTTCAATTGCTTATGTTAGCTTTTTTTCCCCATGCAAACATGTTGTTTCTGAATATGGAGGTTCTTTCATTACTTTCCCCTGTAAGGGCCTATTGATTTTTCTTCTAGTGAGCAGTCTTTCCCTTGGCATGATTGTTGACAGTTTTGACGATTGCCTTCTTGTGTAGTCAATTGCTTGGGTCTTGCTCAAGTACTTGGCTACCAAAATTATTCCCATTATTAATGCCAGAGTCAGTAGAAGCAGAATTCTGCATATTTGCAGCTACTGATGTCGTACAACCTTGGAGCATCTCCGACAGAACTTGACTTTGTTTCTTTTGTTTCTTGCTGTATAGATCATGGCCTTGATCAGATCCTTGAGTGCCAAAATCATCAGCAGTTCTCTTGGCAGATTTCTTTGATGGACATCTCCCTGCAATCTGCAAGTGTAGTTTTCCAGAAGCGTAATAGCAAGTCAGAAAAAGAAGCAATACGAAGTATCTGACTAAAGGAAACACACCTAAGTACACATGAGCAACTGGTAAGTATAGCAATTTGTCATCCTTGAGGTACTCTGATAATTAACGTACTTATAAGAAAGAGTGGTTTAACATGAACGAGGACCAGATAGATTCACATAATTCTACAAAAGCAGAAAGCCCACTGTTTAGTGTGCCACATTTCTATGAACTCGGAGAAGCATCTACTTCATGACTCCTAAGAGATAATAGAACAGAAGATGGTAAAAAGTACTTCATTCTTCCATCAAAATATGTTGTTGCATTTGGAATAGTTATCAGATTTGCTAATTTCGAGCAATGCTAATATATAAAGTATGGCAGATTATAGAGCTAATAGCAACATGATCAGATAAAAGAATAAGATTTATTTTTAACCATGTATCATTTGAATCTGCCTTCAGCTGCTGATGTTCTCCTGTGGAGGAAGAAGAAAATTTCTACCTCTGTACTTGGTGTAGCTACTGTTATTTGGTTTCTCTTTGTTGATGCCAACCAATTGTTAAGGGAACAAATCTGTTTTAAAGGCATTTTGGGAGGATAATTCAAGGAAGAGATTATAATTGTTTAGTCTGATTTTAAAATTATACTTAATATTTGTATGTATCTAATTATTTATGTTTATGCTTTAATTAAGCATAATATGCTTAATAAAATGAGTATTGATATATACTATTGATTTTGTATCGATTAATAAGAAAAAAATGCAAAAAAAATTATAAAAAAAAATATTTTTGGTTTTTTGGGGGGTCAACTGATCCGGTTTTCCTTCAAAATCGGATCAGTAAATGATTAACTGATCCGGTTTAGGACCGGATCAGTTAATCTTTACAAACTGCTGCGAGCCCACTCGATCCGGACCAAAATCGGATCGGTAAGCTCGGTTTTGACCGGATCAGATGGGCTTTTTTCCACTAGTGTTGGGGGGAGATTGTTAAACCACTTCTTAGCTACTCCCTTCAGAGTGGCCGGAAAATTCTTGCACCAAGTAGCATCATCTACTGCTTGGACGTACATCTGATGTTTGTAAGCGGATAGATGATCGTTTGGATCAGTAGTTCCATTAAAAGGCTCTATGGTAGGGAGTTTTACCTTTGGGAAGGGGGCCCCCTTTCATGATCCTGACCGAGAATGGGGTTGGCCAGTTGATCTGAAGGGCTCCCAGCTGTTTACCTTCAATGGGTATGAACTCCTTACGATACTCCTTCAACACGGGATTGGATGAAGTGTTTGCAGGAGCTGGACGCCTGTAAACCATTGGATGCACTACCATTTTCTCTTGTGTTGGACCAACAAGAGTGGGGCCCAAACTTCTTCCTTCTGTTCTGGATGGTAACCTCAAAGGGGATCCCTCAAATACGGTGTAGACCCTGTGGCCAACCGTTGTAATGCAACAGCTTTCTTTGCCTCTAGGTACTCCCTGGCATATGTTTCCATTCGGTGCCCATTTGGACGAACATTATCCTGGGTCCTGACCACTAGGTTCCAGTCCATCTTCTTTCGCTGCTCACTTACTTCTAGCTGCCTTTCTCTGGCGGCTCTCCTTGAGGGTTCCTGACGAACAGGTCGGCTTGGACCTGGACGATTCTCCTGTGAACGCCCTCTAAGAGGAACTGGATTGTTAGTTGTTGGATCTGGATTGACTTGGAAAAACAGCATGTTCTTGATTTGTTCCTGGACGACTGCTGCCATCTTAGTTTGAAAGTCAGGACGTTCAAGATTTTCTTGGATGACAGGTTCATGACTCTGACCAGGAACATTAACAATGGACGGAGGTTTGTTCCTCCCTCTAGGTGGTCTCTCATGATCTACGATATCTTCAACTCTAATCTGAAAACTTCGATTTTTGCCACATTGGACGATTGACAGTCAGTCATCGTTGCGTCTCCCCACAGACGGCGCCAAATGTTTAGTCTTCTTGGGTGGCAAGTAAACTATTTTCCCTCAATATGTTCTTCTTTGGAGACTTGTGCAACGATGTCCGAATCTGGTATCCCGAACCCGAGCTTTGTTCCAAACCTGCAAAAAAGGGACCCACCTTGGAGGTTTGGGTGGTGGTTCCCCCTCTGAAACTTAAGTCAGGTATCAGGAGTGAGAAGGAAAAGTAGAGATAGAGAGAGAAAGTTGAGAGAGTATTTTCACAGAGTAAGTTTACATTGTTCAAATGAATTACCTTTCTCCTGATTTCGGATAACTACAAAAAAGTCCTATGGCAGTTGATTTGTGAGATTTGTTGTCTTCACATAGAAATTGGCAGGAAATAATTAGTCATTAACAGTGATCCATCTCGACAATTTTTACATGCTCCAGAAATGCATGACTAATTCAACTCCAAAGCAATCCATTATCTAAAAATATGAAAGGGGCCTTCCCATGGAAAAAGCCATCACAAGTCCCCAAAACATAACGCAAAAGCTCATTGCAAAAGAAACTACACATTTAAGTAGATTTTCAAAACATGGCAGTTTACCAATTCTTTACATACTTTACCATTCTAGCTGTAGCTGTAACTATTTCTGGAGCATATGTCAACTAGTGGTGTCAGAAACAGACCTGACCGCTGGGTCAACCTGATACTGATCTGACTTGAACTTGGTTCAACCAGTGAGGGTCAGTCTCCAGACCTGACCGAAACCTGACCTGGGATTACCCAGACCTGACCGGCACTCGGCTAGATTATATTCTGACCTGACCACACAAACCTGCATTCAAACCCGAACCCGACCGAACTAAATCAGATATTAACCCAAAACCCAAATACCTGGTTCAACTCGAATTCTAATTGATATGAAACTAAAATCTACCTCATTTGACGCAATTTTTCAAACAACTTATTTTGACGACTAAACTCAACAAAATTACTAAAATTCAATAAATTTTTTATATCTACAAAATCATTTCAATATGGTAATTTATAAAATTACTTACATTTAATAATAATTTAATAAAAAAATAAATTACATTCTCAATTAAATTACTTTTTATGTAATTTTGATTCATGTCATAGTGTTTTAACTATTGATGAGATTATAATAGTCACTTTTTAACCGCTAGTTTCTTAGTGCATATTATAGAATGTCTTCTTATTAATTTTTCAGTTGCTTTGTATAATGCAAATGCTTCCATAAAATACTATACTTTAATTTTTCCACAACATATAATTAAGATCGTAACTTGTTTGAGTGAAGAACAAAGTTTGGTAATTGGGTCGAGTTAATATAATATCATAAATTCATTCAAAATACATGTGTCAATGTCGAACGAAATTACAAAAATCAAATTACTGAATTTATTATATGTAGCAAGCCGGAATAAAGAATAACCACAAGCAACAAACCGGCGAAGCAAGCCCAAGCAGCAAACCACAAGAAGAAAACCCAAAGGCAACCACAAAGTAGCAAGGCAGGAGCAACCTCAAAGCAAAGAAGCCAACGAGCGCAACAACATCTCAAAAGAAGCGGCAGAAGAATAACGGCCCACAAGGCAGCGGCACAAGCAAGAAAGAACCAACAAGCAATAGCAGCACAAGACCACGACAACCACAACAACAAAGTACAAAAATACTTTTTTATATTTTTTGGGCTCTCAGATCTTATAACAAAGTTTTAAGAAACTGTTACCAGAAGAATCATCATCGAGCACTTAGACTCCATCAACATCACAAAATGTAAAAATGTAAACGAGCCACAAAGCAATTGTGGGCAGGCGGCAATTCTTAGGCACTTATAAAAAAAATTGCCTCTCAAGTGTGTATCATATTCTTAAATACATGCCTAGAAGAAGCGCCGCCTCACAAAGCCAAGGGCAACAAATACGTAATTAATTTTGGAGTTGAGAGTCTAACATACGGGTACCAAAATATCAAACCAGTACAACACCATCCACATGAACATCAGCACCATCCCACAAGCACAACAACACCAACAAACCACAAGCACATTACCATCCTACAAGCAGCAGCACAAGACCACAACAACCACAACCAAAGCAACATACATGGGCAGCAACAAAAGAGAGAGCAAATGAATTACGGAATAGAATCATAGTCTATATCACTAGGTTCACCTATAACACCAACATCAATAGTTATTTCATCCTCAATTGGGGTATAACCAGAAACCCAATTTTGACAAGTTACTAAAGCTTCAACATTATGAGGCAACAAACGTGAACGATACTTGGTCAAAATTCTACCTCCCATGCTAAATGAGGATTCAGATGCAACAGCAGTAATAGGGATGGCTAAAATATGTCTAGCCATGCGAGCAAATATAGAAAATTGAACCACATTAGCACGCCAATAAGAAAGAACATCAAAATCAACATCACTAACACAAGGAACAAGGGGGGCATCAAAGTATGCATTAATTTCAAAAGTTACACTTTGAACACTAGAATCACCAACACTAGCGCTAGCAACACGACCATACTCTTTAGCAAGGTTTATTTTCTTATATGGGCGAAGGGTAGGTCTTAGACTCGATGGACAAGGATTAACAACCAAAAGAAGAAGATGGATAAGTTTGAGAATAATATGTATACAATTCGGTAAAATGATCAACGGCAAATTGAACACGTTTATCACGCTCGAAATCAGCATATAAACTACCATATAAATCACTAAAAAATTGTTTTTTATACCGTGGATCAAGCATGACAGCAACACAAAGAATAGGAGAATAGTCCTCGCAATACTTGTTAAACTTAGCATACATAGGTTCAACCATACCCTTAATGCAATCAGTTGCATGATTATGTGCATTAACAATCAAATTCTCAATTAATGCAATGTTAGAAAAATACAAGTTGGCGGTGGGGTACTCGGAAAATATCTTACCCTCCGATTTGTATAAAACGATTTGTTAAACTTTCAGCACGCAAATGACAGTTTCTACAGTGAATGCAAGTAGAAAATATCTTAACCTTTGATTTGTATAAAACGAAATGCTTCCAAACAGTGGAAGTGCGTTTACCAAAGAGTGAAGGATCAGGCAAAGGAGCAGAAACAACATCATCACCAGTAGTAGTAGCAGCAGAATTTGATTGAACAATTGAAGCATAGTCAGAAATAACATTATTAATGTCCTCCATTTATACCTGAAATTTAACAAGTTTAAGGGTTAGGTTTCTGGTTAAGGTTCCTGGTTAGGGTTAGGGTTCCTGGTTAGGGTTAGGGTTTCTAGTTAGGTTTTTTGGTTAGGATTAGGGTTTCAGGTTAGAGTTAGGGTTGAAACCCTAACCCTAACCCTAGTCAAAACCCTAACCGTAAACCTTAAGCTTAACTCTAACCCTAAACCATTATCAAAATTCCTAACCCTAACTAGAAATCCTAAAACCTAAAACCTACAATCTAACCCTAAAACATATTAAAAAAATCAAACAACTCACATGAATCAGATTCGAAACATATTAAACATATTGAATCAGATTCGAAACAACTTCACATTCGAAATTCAAGCAAAGAAAATCATAAATCTTACATAAAAAACAAATAGAAAAAAAATATTAAACAACTTCACATGAATCGAAACTCGAAATTTTAAAAAGACAATCAAAGTTCATCATCACATTCGAAACTCAAACACATAAATCAGGCATCTTTCATAAAATTAAAAAGATAAAAAAAAGGAAATTAAACAAACCTCAGAAAATATAGTCGATCGAGGAGAGATTTTGTGTTTTCCGGCAAGGTCTTTATGCTTTCCGGTCAGATTTTTACGCTTTCCGGTCAGATCTTTACGTTTTCCGACGAGATCTTTACGTTTGCCGCGAGATCTTTACGAATTTCGCCAAGATATAGACGGAACCGGTGAGAACTGAAGAAAATAAAATGCTTTCCGGCGAGATCTACGTGTTTTCCGGCGAGATAGTGAAGGATTGAAGTGAAGACTGCGAAGTGAGAGGCGCTGATGAGAGAGTGTGAAGGAATGACCGAATGAAGATTGAGATGATAAACAGTCGTATGAGAGAAATGAGATGAGAGAAATGAGAGTTAGGTTAATTTTAGGGTTTCATTTTAGGGTTAGTTTTTATAGGGGGTTATTTGGGGTTGTTTCAACCGTTGGATTTGATCTAATGGTTAGGATAGAAAGAAAGGAGAGATGAGAATTTCTGAAAAAGAAGGGGAAATTGGATCATTTTGGGCCATTGGATCAACAAGGTTTTGCTCTTTTACAAATCAAAGGCTACAAATTAGGATCCGTGTGTTTGTTTTTTGGCCAATGAGATTTGAGAATGATAATGTTTATGGATTATGGCAAAAAAATTATTGAATAACCAATTAACTATATATTATTATTATTATATTATTATTATTATTATTATTATTATTATTATTATTATTATTATTATTATTATTATTATTATTATTGTTATTATTATTATTGTTATTGTTATTGTTATTGTTATTGTTATTGTTATTGTTATTGTTATTGTTATTGTTATCATGTTATTTTATTATTATTATTTCGAATCATAATGCTTACCATAATCGAGTCATTTAAATTTTATATAAATCCAGTAATTGATCGTATACTCGTAGTTAATATATAATACTCATTATTATTACCGTTAGTTATACTATTAGAGCATATTAAGAGTCGATACTCATTAATAATCATTCACGTATTAGCTAGAATGGTTCCAATATTATTATATCGTACTAACATATATAAGCCTACTGATAAAATAGTTTCTTTATAGTCACATATATATACAAAGTTAAGAGAAGACCATAAATACTATACTAGTATTAAACTATAGTATAACATAAAAACAATTAACTTAAATAATCTTATAACTTATAAAGATAAGGGAGTGTTATGGTTGTTAATCTTATACTAGTAATAAGCTATATGGTTGTTAACAAGTTACTATTTAGTAACTAGTAAGTAGTTGTTAACTATTTTACTTATGGTTGTTACTTGTTAACAGTTAACTTATTCTATTAAGTTATGGTTAGCTTTTATAAGGGATAATGATTTGGGGGTATAATTTATTATTATTATTATTGTGCAACATATGAACCCTCGATATAATCACTTAGGCCTCATATGAACCGTCGTTGTAAACATATGAATGTATGATTGTCATTTGTTATAGTATTATAACATATTAAGAGTCGTTATACTAATTTATAATCAATAGAGTATTAGATTGGTTTTACAATTATTTCAATATCAATCTTATATTAAAATGATTCAACATATTAGTATTTATATTGTTATTGTTATTGCTAGTATTCATGTTCTTATTTGTATTACTATTGCTATTGTTAGCCTTGTTACTATTACTGTTATTATTTGTATTTTTACCTATTATCATTGTCGCTTTATGTTTATTAGTATTATTATTCTCATTACCATCATAGCTATTTACAAACTTATATATCAATCATAATGCTTATAATAATAAATCATTTATATAAAGTTTGGAATTGATCGTCTACTTGTTATTATTGTCGTTGGTTATAGTATATAATATTAAAACATATGAAGAGTCGTTCAACTCCTTTACTTATTAGAGTGCTTTTACGCAGTTGATTATTCGAAATAAGAGTTGACTAAGAGAATACACTAAACATCACGGTAATCAATATAGTATTGTTATTAGTTTTTCGTTGTCATCCATATATTTATCGCACACACACATATGTATATATATGTCGATCTTAATACTTTTATTAATATGATTCGTTTACAAAATCCATAACAAAATCAAGATGGCCCGATCAAGAGTTACCCGAAGTTGGATTGACGCTCAATAGCGAATGGACCCGATGTTTCACAATGATCGAACTAAGGTCATTACTAATTCAACCCGAGTACATTTGACTTAACTCAACCGTACTTGAAACCTAAATACGACCTGCGCAAACCCGTCAAAAAAATGTCAACGGACGATCATACACGGGAATGGATCGACTTGTAAATGGAACGCTCGGACCTGTCCGGCACCCGGGAATCCCATGATTCAAATGTGTTCGACCCAGTTGAACAAAACCTGACCAATCATGACCTAGGACACTGACAATCAGAATCCTAACCTGTCCGGGTCTAACCTGGTTCGCCGTGGGTATCCTAGAACCTGTTTGAGAACCTGTTTTGACACCACTAATGTCAACGATCCAATGCAGCTCCAAGATTAATGCATCGCCACTCACCACAGATGACCGTCAAAATGGATGTAAGAACTTTAGTTATTATCGCCATCCAAGTATAAAATATATATCGGTTTTTAAGCATGGGTTTTTTGTCAGAAATGACCTAATAAAATACAAGTTTTGTAAGGAAGGACCTAATAAATTTTTTTTTGTCTAAAAGGACCTATTAATATACTTTCGATTGTTAACAGGAACCAGTTTATGAATTTCAGGCCAAAATTACTATATTCCGGCGTTTACTTTTTGCAATTGGGACACCACAACTACATTTGACAGAAATTTTATTGCTTGAAGATGATTTCGCAGACATTTTCCATCAATTTCTGAAAAAAAATTAGAGTTTTTTTGCATGAAATTTATAAATTGGTTCCTCTTAACAATCGGAAGTATTTTAATAGGTCATTTTAGATAAAAAAAAAATTCCTTTATGACAAAAAACCCTTTAAGCATTGACACAAATATATTCTGTTAATATCTCAGTATTCGTGAACGGGTTGTTCTGCAAGAACCCAATTGAGGTGAAGGCAGAAAGTTTCTTCACCAACGGGCTAGATAAGCCTGGTGACACCAACAATACGCTAGGATCAGCTGCCACTCCAGTAACTGCTGCACTACTGCCAGGACTTAAATGTGGGTTTTGTGAGATCTAATCGAGCAGACCACAATACAAATAAACTCTTCGCAAAGAAAGGAGATGTGTTTGTTTTCCCACAAGGTCAATTGCTTTCAGCTCAATGGTGGTAAAACTCCTGATTTTGCCATTTGCACCTCTAGTAGCCAGAATCCAGGTCTAATTACTATTGATAATGCGGTTTTTGGTTCTCAACCACCTATTTCTATTGATGTTTTTTCCACGGCCTTTCAGCTTGAGGCTAAAGTGATAAGTACCTCCAATCCAACTTTTCGACGATCTCCTAATTGTAACTACAACTACGTACTGTGCATTGTCAATTGCTATTTTAAGTTTCCGGGTGTTGGAATTTTTCATTGATCTAATAAAATAGATGATATCTCATACATATATTTACAAAAAAAAAAAAAATTGTGGGGGTGTTTGGTTGAGAGAGTTTTGGGGTAAAAAGAGAGGTTTGACTAGTACAAACCTCTAATAAGAGTGTTTGATTGAAAGAGGATTGAAAGAGAGGTTAGAACCCGAAAAAGCTAATTTAGTTAAAAGCTACTAGTAGGAGCTTTTTGGAAGAGAGGTTAGTGAATTTAGTTGTGTAATGACTAATATATCCTAAAGTTGGTCAAATTTATTACCTTTTACCTAAAAAAAACCCCACCAATAAATTATTCAAATATCCTTATTTGTCATTTCATCTAATAAAGTACCAATCTACCAAACACTTTCACACAAACAACTAGTTAAACCAGCTAATAATGCAATCAGCTAACCAATAACAGCTAATGCAAACAGCTAACTGCCAGCAACTAACCTCTAATTGCCAAATAGGGCCACAATGTTTGTAATAGCCAATTATATAACTTTATTACTGAAAAATGCAATTGCATCTGTGATTGTGGTTCTTTTCAACCTTCCATAGGACTTCCATTGACCCATCTTCTAAACTAACAAGGGGTGTCAATCTGGGTTATTGCGTGGGTATGGGTTGGCTCAAGCTGGGTCGGATGTGTTTGGGTCAGATCGTACATGATCAAACTTTTTCTCAGATCATGTGTAGGTTGGGTCGGAGCCACTTAGGTCGGATCAAGCCTGACCAATGTATACTCAGGTGCGGATTGGGTATGGGTTGGATCATTTCGGCTCCGCTCAAATCGGTTTTGATTAGACATAAGTCGGGTTCTAAATGGGTTTGTGCGGATCAAGTTGGATTCGGATGGACTTGGGTAGGCTCAAGTCGTGTTCAGATGAACTTGTGTCAGCTTAAGTCGGATTCGGGTGGAGTTGGAATGGTCCATTATATGTTTGAGTCCGTTCGCTTCTAGTCATTATCGATAGCAATCCAAGTTCGGGTAAGCACACGCATATCTGTGTGCGCGACAACACGAAAAATACATAAATGAACAAGTTAATAAACTTGACTAATGTTAACTATAATCATATTATCAAACATGTCTAAAGATTTTATTTATAATAATTTTTTAATATCTTATATAGAAGTATTTATAAGAATATGAACTAAAGTTATGAGCAAAACATATTTGATTGATAATGTCGGGTCGGTAATGGGCTGGGTTTACATGGGGGGTTACAATGGGTTGGGTCTAAATGGATTTTCTCGGGTCTACTTGGGTTCGGGTAGACGTTAGGTCGGATGCAGATTGGGTTCGTATTTTGGTATTCGGATCTAACTGGGTTCAGATTAATTTTGGGTCGGTAACAGCTTGGGCTGAGTTATGATATACTCGGGTATAATTGGGTTTGAGTTGATTCCGGATCGGAATTGATCGTTTGGGAAACCTGATTATGTCGGATCGGAAAAAATCGGGTCGGGTGGACCCATGGGAAGGGTCTATTCCTATATACTTCCTCCGTTCTTTATCTATTGCAATGATTTGATTTTTACACTATTCGTCATCCACCACCCTTTCACTATATATTGTAATTTTTACGTTAGGAAAAATATAGTCACGTGGGGTCTTGTTATATTCGCCTGGATATATGTTTTATAAATATTCAATTTTTATAATATTTATTAAGAAGTGATTAAAGATATTAAGAGTTAAAGTTATATATTGGCAAGCATGAAAACTCAACTTTTGCAATAGAAAATGAATGGAGGAAGTATATAGGTAGGTTACATGCATCACTTGGCAAATCACGGCTCTTTCTTATCCAGAAAAATCCTATCAATCCCATTTTCAGAAAATATCAACTCATAAGATTTTAGTGAGCAAAATCACGAGGTAGGATGATACAGAATGTGATACTAAGAGAAACTGAGGATACTGTTAAGCAATAGTTTTTACGAAAATAATGATGTGTTATGATTTCATTCAACGTGATCCAAGATATACAACCTAGTTTGTGTCCTAAATTGATTAGGAAACTATCAACACAAATCAACCTATTTCCTAAAAGATATTATTTACATAATAGACAAGACATATATCTCAACACCTCCCCTAAAGTTGGAGCATGGGGATAAAAAATGCCCAACTTGCGAAGAATTAAATCAAACTGAGTCTTCCCAAGTGTCTTAGTGAAAATATCAGCCAACTGCGCAGTAGTAGGAACATAGGAAGGAGCGATGAGACCATTAGTGATATCATCACGCCCAAAATGGCAATCAACCTCAATGTGTTTTGTGCGTTCATGAAAGACGGGATTGTTGGCAAGGTGTAAAGCTGACTGACTATAACAAAAGAGAGGAATAGATCGATTTGGGATGATAAACACCCATGCTAAGAAGCACACCTTTGAGCCACTTAAGCTCACTAGTAATAGCTGCCATGGAACGGTACTCGGCCTAAGTAGAGGAACGAGAGACAGTGGGTTGTTTCTTGGTCTTCCAAGATATAGGGGAATGACCAAGAAAAACAAGCCAACCTGTGAGAGAGCGCCGAGTGACGGGGCAGGCAGCCCAATCAGCATCACACCATCCCTGTAATGACAGATCACTGTCAGCACGAAGAAGAATACCCTGACCAGGAGTGCCTTTAAGATAACGGACAACACGTAAGGCAGCCTCAACATGCTCCTGACGGGGGGCCTGCATAAACTGAGACAGAATATGCACTGAATAAGTAAGATCAGGGCGAGTGGCAGCAAGATAGATCAGACGACCAACAAGGCGTCGATATACCTCAGGATCACCAAGAAGGGCGCCTGTAGCAAGACTGAGCTTATGATTCGGCTCAATAGGAGAATCAGAAGGCTTGGCTCCCAACAAACCAGCTTCAGCAACAATATCCAAGATGTACTTACGCTGGCAAAGAAAGAGACCTGTGGAACTGCGAGCAACTTCAACCAGAAAATACCGCAAAGGACCAAGATCCTTCATACGAAAACAGTCACTCAAATAGGCTTTGAAAGCCAGTAAAGCAACAGAATCATTCCCTACAATAATGAGATCATCAACATACACAAGGACATTAATCTGAATAGAGCCTAGTGTATGTAAATAGTAAATAATCAGAGTAAGACTGAAGAAAGCCATAGTGACGAAGAGCAGTGACAAGCTTAGCGAACCAACATCGCGGAGCTTGTTTTAAACCATACAAAGACTTGCAGAGATGACACACAAGATTCAGATCAGAGACACCAAATCCAGGCGGAAGTTTCATATAAACTTCCTCTTCGAGATCACCATGCAAAAAAACATTTTGAACATCCATCTGGTGAAGTTCCCAATGCTTAGAGGCAGCAATAGCAAGAAAGGCACGAACAGTAACCATCTTAGCAACAGATGCAAAAGTCTCAGTATAGTCAATACCTTCCTGTTGATGATTGCCCATGACAACTAAGCGAGATTTGCGCCGATCAAGAAGACCATTAGAATCATATTTGTTGCGAAACACCGACTGGCTACCTAAGGCCCGTTTGCCAGGGGGGAGATACTGCAGGGTCCAAGTACCATTGTTTTCAAGGGCAGTGATCTCCTCCTGCATAGAGAGGCGCCAATTCTCATCTCTCATAGCCTCCTTAAAAGACCGCAGCTCTTTAATAGAAGTGAGAGCTGCAAGAAAAGCACGATAATTTGCAGAAAAACTATCACAATTGATATAATGTGCAATAGGATAAGGAGTACCTTTAGAGCGATGGGAACTGGATGAAACGGGAGATGGACTTTTAATGGCAATACTGTGAGTGACATAATCACGCAATAAAACTGACGGCACTTTGGTGCGAAGGCCACGACCAAGGGCTTGAGAATCATCCGGAGAATTGGACCCAGGAGAGGATGGTCCAGCAAGCCCAGTTGGGGCATTAAAACCATTAGGAGAGGACCCACAAGAGGACGGTCCAGCAGGCCCAACAGGAGCATGAGGACGCGGGGTCCAAAGAGAGAGGCCCATCAAGGGCGATTGAAGGCTGTATAGAGAAGAGGAGGGGGAAACGGGCCCAGCTGCGGGAGGAGAAAAAGGAGCGGAAGCACGAATGGACTGGGCCGGTTCGTTGGGGGTAGGTGAGGGGTGATGAATTTGGGCGGATGAGGAAGGAGGTTTGGGTGTGGGTTGGGAATTTTATGAAGAATTTTGGGCCGAATTAGGTGAAGCAGTATCTACAAGAGAGGAGGGAGTAGATGGCTCATGAAAAGCAAAATCTTCATCAACATCCAAGGCAATTTCAACAATGTCCTCCGAAACTATATTAACACTTTATGGGGTACCAAATGGATACACATCCTCAAAAAATTTCACATCCCTTGATACGAAAAAATCTTTGCTCTCAAGATCAAAAAGTCGCCACCCCTTCTTACCAAAAGGATATCCCAAAAAAATGCATTTTCTACTTCTCTTTGCAAACTTATCACCATGAGTTTTGTGATTGTGAGCAAAACATAAAGACCCAAACACCTTAATAGCATCATAAGAGGGTGAGTTGCTCGTCAAACATTCGATAGGAGTTTTATTGTTCAACAAAGGAGTAGGAGTGCGATTAATCAAATGAGCAGCAGTAAGGACACATTCACCCCAAAAGTAAATAGGAAGATAGGATTGAAATCTCAATAATGCACGACCTACATTTAAAATGTGTTTGTGTTTGCGCTCAATCTTACCATTTTGTTGAGGAGTATGAACACAAGAGGTTTGAAAAAGGACACCCGTGGCAACAAAGTAATCACAAAGATAGCTAAACTCAGTGCCATTATCACTTTGCATAATTTTGATGGTTTGAGAAATTTGTCTATCAGCCATAGCAATGAAGGACATAAACATGCTAAAGACTTCAGTTTTATCAACCAACAAATAAATCCACACAGCACGTGAAAAATCATCCACAATAGTCAAAAAATATCGAGCACCACAAGAAGAGGGATGTCTATAAGGTCCCCACAAATCACAATGAACCTTCTCAAAAATGCGAGTAGTTTTAGTAGCACTAACAGGAAACTTATCCCTAGGATGTTGAGCATAGAAACAAACATCACAATTTTTATTAAAACTACCCTTAATGTAGCTAACAGGAGGAAGCAACTTTACAACTTTCGCAGAAGCATGCCCCATACAACGATGCCATAAATCCAAAACAGAAGCTTCTCCAGTCACAAAGACATGCTGAATAGAGTCCATGCCACCAAAGAAGTAAAGTCCTTCCCGCTTAACACCCGTTCGAATCAGCTCCATCGACGGGTCCTGTATATTACACATATGATAATCAAATTGGACAGTACAATGCAAACTATCGCACAATTGAGAGATGGAGACTAAATTGCAACGCAACTGAGGCACATAAAGCACATGAGTAAGAACAATAGTACTAGATAAGCGAACAGAACCTTCTTTGTTAGCTACAACAGTACTACCATTCGAAAGCCCAACGGGACAATCAAGAATATCATGAACATCAAATAACCATGAAAAGTCTCCAGTAACATGGTGAGAAGCACCGATATCAAGAATTCAAGAGTGATTGTCAAACTAACCCGTCAGACGGTTTTCGAGAATTTTAACATTACCAAACATTCCTGCGAGAACCTTCCACTGTTCGGCAGAAAATAAAGAAGTAGGAGAACTTGTGCTTGGAGAAGATGTGTCGGCAGGGTGACCAATAGTGGTAGCATTGGCTCGGGAAGGAGTGCCGCGGCCTCGCCCATTAGAACGACTCCTCCCTCGACCACCATTGTCATGCCAATGAGGAGGGTACCCAATAAGTTCAAAACATGTGGCAACATCATAACCACTTTTCTTGCAGTGAGTGCAAACAAGGTGGGATCGGTCCGGTCGGTCGCCACGACCACGTCCACGAGTAGAATCCACTCGAACAGAAAAATCGACCGCGATTTCCGGCGATTGTGAGTCGGAGGATTGAGTGGCAAGTCTGACCCGTTCATCCTGGCTGACCATTTGATAGACTCGGTCAAGAGACGGGAGTGAGTCAAGAGCTAATATGGCAGCACGAGTCTGCGCATAATATGGGGAATATAAACCCATCAAAAATTAATGAATTTGGCGTTCTTCACGGCGAGTGGCTTGTTTACTGACGACGTCACACGCGGAACAGCAGGAGCACGCAAGGAGTGGCTCATGTCTATTGAGTTCTTCCCACACAACATAGAGTTGGGAATAATAACAAGTGACAGACATGGTTTTTGTCTGTTCACACTTGGCGATGGAAGTATGCAGTTGCTTAATCCGAGGGTCATTGGCCACCGCGTAACGAGCTTTAAGAGTATCCCACAGTCGACGAGGGTCATTCAGGCGAACTTCCGGTGAGATAGTGTTCATGAGCCATGAGACAAGCATGGCTTGTAATGCGGCCCAGTCCTCGGTGGTGCAAGGAGAGGAGGGCGAAGTAATACATCCATCAAGAAAACAGAATTTTCGACTCGCTTCAAGGGCGGTTTTGATGTTGGCCGCCCAGTCGTCGTAGTTATCGTCACGAAGACGATTAGGAGTGAGAAAATCTCCGGGCCGATCTTGCGGACCCAGGTAATATGGAGAAGTATGATCGATTTTTGGTGGTGGTTTGGCTGCGTCGTCGCCGGCCATGGTTCGAAGGAAGAAGATGATAGGATCGAACCTTAAACTGATACCATGTTAACCAATAGTTTTTGGGAAAATAATGATGTGTTCTGATTTCATTCAACGTGATCCAAGATATACAACCTAGTTTGTATCCTAAATTGATTAGGAAACTATCAACACAAATCAACCTATTTCCTAAAAGATATTATTTACATAATAGACAAGACATATATCTCAACAGACACCTACTGCTCCAATAAAGTTTCTTGGTTAAAATTTGAAAGATTCTCTACTCAATCTTCCAGAGTATGGAAACTATATGCTGAATTCTAAAGACACCTTGTACGACTTTACTAATTATTTGACCAGGGGAAAACTACATAATAGATTAACAGATCACAAGATCTTATATGAACAAAGAGTTCTCATACCGATTTTTGCCCCAAATAAGAAAGAAAATTACCATTACAATCAGAGTTCAACATAATTTCTCTCAGTAATGAAGAAGATTGACATCAGCGAAGCAGAGGACTTACCTCATGCAATCACAGATCATTTTCCAAGAAATGGTTGTTTTAACTGTGCTTCTTTAGAGAGCAGCGCTAGCTGAGACTGACACCAGATCACTACAAACATGTTGTCACAAGTCACAGCCCACAAATTCGTAGTGGAACATTATGTGTCAAGAAAATTAGAAAATAAAGCAATCGATGACATGTTTTCAGTACTCAAGCAGATGGCATGTATTTATAATGAATGAGGATAATGATCATGCATGAATTCACTCCCACTACATAGAATAGGCGTGGAATGATTCCTTAATTCTTTGGACTAACTTTCCTATATGATGCTCATTTGTGTTATATACAATTGCAGATGATATCGTTCTAATAGAAGAAAGGACCATGCATTTCTAAGAACAAAATCATTCATGTTTTGAAGACTTGCATTTTTTTTACTAACTTGGCATTTGAGCAGCAAATAATTTCTGAGTAATTGTTCCTAACTCTTCAAAATTCAAATCCATGTTTCTAGTGAAGCAAGAAAACTTCAAGAATGTAAACGCCGACAAAGATAGAGGAGGTACCCTAAGAGAATTAATCACTTATTAGTTACTGACACTGGTAACATAAGGAACGTAATAAACAGATACTATGTATTAAACGTATTATTTTGGACAAAATGCATGGACAAAGAAATTACAATTAGAGGAGTTAACAAAGCAAATAGGATATCATATCATAAAGTTTGCTGGTTTTTTTGTGAGAAAGGCTACCCATAGCCTTTGCTTTCTCCCTGAGATTGAATTTCTGCTTCTTCCCAGATGAGGTCTTTGGTCCTCAAAAACAACTGAGCGAGGAGCCATTTAATGAGGTAAGCTATCCCTACAGAACTTAAATATATCTGCAGCAGTCACATTATCACATTCATCCTTCAGCTTTATGAATGCACGGGGTGATTCTCCCAGTGATCATCGGGACGTCCCACAATATCGCTTCTAGAACAGTCGGATGACTAAATAACACAGATTCCACCTCAATTGTGCTAATGTTCTCGCCCCCACAAATTATAATACCTTTGACCGACCTTTTAGTTCGATATAACCATCAGGGTGTATAACCCCTGAGTTACTGCTATGAAACCATCCATTCTTAAAAGCCTCATGAGTAGCCTTCAGATCTCTCAAGTACCCATTCATAACGGTAATCCCTCTAAGCATAACCTAGCCCATTGTCTTTGCATCAGCAGACACACTTTTCATAGTCACAAGATCTTTTATATCAGCTTCCTCAAGCCCAATATGAAGCACTCCTTGTCGTGACTTAATCTTTGCTCTCTCATATGGAGGTAAAGTATCCCACTCAGGCTTATAAGCACAGACTGTAGCAGGTCCGTAGGTTTCCGTCAGCCCATATCCATGTATTACTACAAACCCAAGTTCTTCCATTTTGTAGAGTACTTGTGGAGGAGGTGGGGCTCCACCAGTCACGACCACCACCTTGTTCAGAACAGGCAACTTATCCTCATCCGAAGAATTTATGATAATGTTTAAAACTTTTGGTGCACCACTCATATGGGTAACTTTGTGCTCAGTAATATTACGAAATATATCCGTTGCAATAACATTGCGCAGGCAGATATTTGTCCCACTTTGAGCTGCTACACCCCATGTAAAGCACCAACCATTGCAATGAAACATAGGGAATGTCCACAAATATTATATATACACACCCTATAAGCATTTCATTCACGAGAACTGTTGCCAAGGAACTCACATATGCACCTCTGTGGCTGTAAACTACGCCTTTAGGGCTTGAAGTAGTCCCCGAAGTATAATTCAACGCAATTGGATCACATTCATCTTTTGACCTTCGAATTTAAAATTTAGGTTTTCCTGTTGCTAAAAAACTCTCATACTCCAAGGTCTTAGAAGGAGGCATACCAATTCTGACAGACATTGACTGGTCATCAAGAACTAAGACAATTTGAGGGAGAATTGAGTTTGACTTGGACAAAATATCTAGAGCCTCGTATACAACCTTCAAAAATTGATGATCTACAAAGATTAATTTTGCCTTGGAATGTTATAGCAAGACAGATACCATTGGAGAGTCATGACGTGTGTTAAAGGCGCAGAGGACTGACCCAGCCATTGGGACAGCAAAATGTAACTCATACGTTGCTGGTAGTTGGTACATTAGGGATCAGAGCGGGAGCCTCAATTTCAAATGTCAAAGAACATGAGAAAATTTGACAAAGACGTTTGATATATTCCATTACAATCTGAAAGAAGCTTATGAGTACTTATTACTCGAAACATTTTGAATGCACCACCTATAATCAGTCTAGACTTTAGACTGTAAGATTGTTTTATTCTTCCTTGAGGAGTTTCGTTCTCATTCATCACAATATATAGGATCAAACCTAATAGTATGAAACTAACTTTACACAAATACAGAAAGCATATATTGATATACATAGAAGAGAATATTTACATATTCTTTATCACACTACCGCAGTCGGAGCGGCAGGAGGTCGGACGCTCAGATTGGATCTAAAATCAAGAAAGAGTTGCCTAGGAAGGCCTTTAGTGAAAATGTCAGCATACTGATAAGCAGAAGGAAGTAGGAACATGAAGAACCCGAACATGCCCAAGAGCTACCTTATCGCGTACAAAGTGAATGTCTAACTCCACATGTTTAGTACGTTGATACTGGACAAGATTTTGAGATAAATACACAGTAGAGATGTTATCACAATAGACAAGAGTGGCCCTGGAAAGTGGACAATAAAGTTCCAGAAATAGATTACGGAGCCAACAAGTTTCAGCAACAACATTAGCAACTCTGCGATACTCGGCCTCTGTACTCGAACGAGATAAAGTAGCCTGCCCTTTAGAGGACCAGGAGACAATATTATCACCCAAGAAAATACAGTACCCAGAAGTAGAGCGGCGGGTGTCAGGACAACCACCCCAATCAGCATCAGTATAAGTGATTAATTGAGTAGGAGCAGAAGGATATAGATGTAAGCTATGGTCCAAAGTGCCTTGAACATACCGAATAATACGTTTAAGGGCATTAAAATAAGGCTCCTTAGGAGCATGCATGAAAAGACAAACCTGCTGAATGACATATGTTATATCAGGTCGAGTGAAAGTGAGGTACTGAAGGGCCCCAACAAGGCTGCGATACAAGGTGGGATGAAGAACAGGGTCCCCATCATGAGCACTAAGTTTGGATTTGGAATCCACTGGTGTAGAGACAGGTTTACAGTTACTCATTTTGGCATGGGAAAAAATTTCCTGAGCATACTTTTTCTGACACAGAAACATGCCTGGGAGTGCGAGTGACAGAGATGCCTAAAAAAACTCAGCTTACCCAAATCAGTCATGGAGAACTCAGACTCAAGGATGGCAATGAGTCGATACTTCAAGTGATCTGTAGATGTAGTCAACACAATGTCATCAACATATATGAGAAGATAAGTAGTGTCATGGCCATGACGATAAATAAAGAGAGATGAGTCACTTTTGCTGCACGTGAAACCAATATAAATGAGAAAGGCAGCAAATCGCTGATATTAGGTCCGGGGGGGGCTTGTTTAAGACCATAGAGAGACTTGCGAAGGAGGCATACATGATGAGGAGCTGAGGGATCAACAATACCCGGAGGTTGATGCATATAAACTATTTCCTTCAAGTCACCATGTAGAAAAGCATTTTTGACACAAGTTGGTGAATATGCCAGTTTCAACCCATAGCAATACTCAGAACTGTGCGAATAGTGGCGGGTTTCACAACAGAACTAAAAGTGGCATCACAATCAAGACCCACCTGTTGCGACGTGCCATTGGCTACAAGCCGAGCCTTATGTCTCTCCAAATCCCCATATTCCTTGTACTTATGATCTAATAACATTCACCCCTTAGGGCGAGGAACAAGATCCCATCTATCCTAGTTAATAAGAGTATTATATTTGTCAGTCATGGCAGTATTCCAATTAGAGTCAAGGATAGCTTGTTTGGGATTTTTGGGTAAAGGAGAAATAATTTGAGCAGATAAGTTGAACTGAATTTTTGGTTTAAAAATACCGTTACTAGCACGGGTAGCCATGCGTGTAGGGGGGAGGAGTACTGGACTGGGAGGGAGGGACCCAAGTTGTATGGTGGATGGGCTGGATATGTTAGGCGAGGAAGTATGAGAGGAAGGCGCCGCATGAGGGGAAGTAATGGGTTAGGCCGAAGATATGGGGTTGGTAGGGGAGGGCGCTGATGTTGTGGATGACAGATCAGATGAGGGAGTAAGAAGTGGGCCTGGAGAAGGAGATGTGGGCCCAAGTGGCTGCTAGTCCACAGGGGCAGAAGGGATTTGAGGTGTCTGGGCCATCATTTGAGAGAGAAAAGATGAATCATCATTCGTAACAAGGAAATCATAATCATCGGAGGTGAATTTTGTAAGATTATGTAAGGGAAATTCATTTTCAACAAATGTAACATGTTGAGACAATATGATTTTATTTGTTGAGAGATCATAGCATTTGTAACCCCTATGATTAGTAGGAAAGCCTAAGAAAATACAAGGAGTAGACCGGGGGGATAGCTTGTGAGGGGTAACAGAAGATAAGTTTGGATAACATAAGCACCCAAACACGTGAATATGATCATAAGAGGGAAGTTTGTGAAAAAGAACTTCCATAGGCGTTTTATGATGAAGAGTGGTAGTGCGAAGAATGTTTGAAAGATAAGCAGCCTTGTCTAGAGCATGCACCCAGAAGGAAGGAGGGAGATTAGCATGAATGAGAAGGGTACGAACAATATTATTAAGAGTACGAATAATACGTTCGGCTTTGCCATTTTAAGATGAAGTATAGGGGTAAGAGAAACGAAATGTCATGCCATTAGTCACACTTAATTCATGGAGAGGAGTTTTGCCATTTTAAGATGAAGTATAGGGGTAAGAGAAACGAAATGTCATGCCATTAGTCACACTTAATTCATGGAGAGGAGTATTATCAAATTCACGTCCATTATCACGTTGAAATGCTAAGACCTTTTTCTCAAATTGAGTGAGAACATAGTTGTGAAATTGATATATACAAGTAAGAGCTTGAGATTTGAATTTTAGGGGATAAACCCACGTGAATTAAGTGCAGTTATCAAGAAGAACAAGATAATATTTGTGACCAATTTTTCTCATAATAGGTGAAGTTCATAAATCGGCATGAACAATATCAAAAGCAGAAGTAGTACAACTCATATATTTAGAAAAAGGAAGACGAATGTGTTTGCGTAGAGGACAAGAAGTACAAGAATGAGAATGTTCCTTATTACAATCAATAAAACCATTATTCCTAAGAAGGCTAAAGACATGATAGCTAGGATGCCCGAGACGACTATGTCAGGTGGAAAAGGACACAACAGCAAGAGATATGGGATGATAAGCAGCAGAAGATGATGAAAAAGGGTAGAAACCCCCACACTATTGCACCTCGTAAGAAGGGTCCCCGTACGAAGATCCTTCACTGAAAAACCAAGAGGATCAAACTCTATTGAAACTTGATTATCATGAGTGAATTTGCGAACAAATATGATATTAGTGATTATATGAGGAGCATACAAAACGTTTTTGAGATGAAATGGAGGATGAGGAGGGGGGATTTTAGCATTGCCATAACCTTGTATTAGAATACGATTGCCATTACCAACTAATATAAATTGAGAATTGCTCAAATTAACAAAGTTAGAGAGAGTACCAGATTGACAAGAAAGGTGAGAAGAAGCACCCGTATCCATGTACCACGTGTTGTTAGGAGGTTGGAGAAACATTGTATTGAAAGCAAAGCCAAGATCTGTCAAAGCCATAGGGGGGCCAGTAACATTGGACTGAACAGTATAAGCCTGCTGGGAAGGAGGAGGTTAGAGCGACATTGTAATGAAAGCAGAGCCAAGATCTGCCAAAGCCATAGGGGGCCGGACAGTGGGTACGAGCAAGGGGAGTGGCCCAGCTTTTATTGTTGCTGCCAGGGAGAAGCGGATGCGTAGGCAAAGCCAAGTAGGAGGCCCAACTTGCTGAGCCCAGTGTTGGTTTTGATACCTAGGAGCAGATGCTGTGAATTATTGGTGCTGTGATGATGTTGACGACCACCACGACCACGACCCTTGCGCCCGCACCAAGGACCATGGCCACGACCACCACCCCGACCACCTCTGTCGGAGTTGTAGCCACCACCACCACCGCGGGAGGAGGCTATTGTTGTTGTTGAGATGTTGATGATGGGGAAATAAAGGAAGGAGGCTGAGATTGTTGAGCCACGAGAGCGGTTTGAGAATGTTCATCTTGTTTGTTCCGGCGAGTTTCTTCCAAAAGAAGCTGAGATCGTGCTTGTTAAAACTGGGTAGGGGGTTAGATTGCTGGATCATGGTGGCCAAAGTATCATAGTCACCTTTTGGCAAGCCCAAAATCAATTGAAGGACCATCTTTTGTTCAGTATGGGATGCCCAACGTTGGACAGTTGATTAGCAAGCAGTTTAAGGTGTTTATAATAATCAATCACGTTGGAAAATTTTTTAATATGAGTGCTTTTAAATTGATCCTCTAAAAATTCAGCACGGGTATTTTTGTTATCCTGAAAAGTCTCCTCAAGATGATCCAAAGATCACGAGCTGACGCACCCGTTTTCATAATAGTATGAAGAAGATCTTTAAATATAGTACCATAAATCCATTGCTTGACCATGGTGTCCAAACGAGTCCATGTGGACGAATCAATGTCGGTTGGGTGTGGGATAGTGTTGTCAATATGATCAAGTACGTTCACATGAATGGATTTGGAAGAGTTCAACCCAGGAGGTGTATTGGCCATCTTCATTATCAAGAGTTAAGTGAATAAAATTCATAATATTTGTAACAGCTAAAGCGGGATGGAAGGTGGTGGTGGACTGAGGAGGAGGAGTAGGAGGGTTGCCACCGCTGTTAACCGAAGAGGAGATGTCGCCGGCGGCCATGGATGAATGAAGAGGCTAGGGTTGAGAGAAAAAATAAGGAGGCTCTAATACCATGTAAGATTGTGTAATTCTCCCTTGAGGAGGTTCGATCTCATTCATCACAATATATAGGATTACAACCTAATAGTATGAGACTAACTTTACATAAATACACAAAACATATCTTGATATACATAGAAGAGAATATTTACATATTCTCTATCATAGACATCCATTACAACATCATATGCATTCTAAGATAATAGAAGGCTAGGGAAATGGTCATTGAATCTTTTCTATTCAAGCATTTGAAGGAGGTGTGAACTAGGACAAACAACAAGCACTCCCCCATTTACATAATCAGATAACACTTGAAGAAGGAGAGATGAGAGAGTAAAAATCCCTAGTTGACCTCTCTTTCAATCTTTACTCCATCTTTTTGTTCCAGTGAAGGATATATTCGGGGAAGTTCAACTATCTACAATATACTCTTGCATTCGAAGCTCTTTTTTGTTCTCTATTACCCATTTGTTCCCCATGAGCCATCACTACATCAAGTGCCATTTTTGTAATCAAATGATATTAATATACAGTCAAATTGGTTGAATTTTCAATCTATGAAGTCGCAGTTCTCCTTTTTCATTTTGAAAAATTCAGTTCTTAAAGCATACATGTATACATTAGCATAGATGCAAATATTTACATACGTAATTACTGAATATACAATCAAAGATTTGAGGTACACCTCTCTCTAATCATATCTGCTTTATCTCTTTTCACAATATAATAGTACTCATTATTATTGAATATAATCTGGAAAATACTATCTAAGAAAATCTTGTTAGAATTATCTAGAGAAATATAAGAAGGAAAATTGTTTATGAAACCAGCTAGAATCATCTAGGTAAGAAAGATCTAGCTAAGAAATGAAGAGGTTGATTGTCATTTGTCCTAGAAACATTTAGTATGAAAAAAAGAAGGTGGCCCTGTTTGGCAATATTGCCACCGCAAGCTGCCGTTATGAGCACTCCGATGAACTCCTTGTTGCTGTTGATGTGTGATATATTCTGCTGATCGTGCTCTTGTCATGCTTGGGTGGTCTTGCTGCCGCCTGTGCGAGGGTGCTGTTGTGCGTTGGTGTTGTTGTGGGTGCATTTCCTTCTTTGCTATTTATTGTTGTTATGCTGTGATTGTGGTTCTAGCAGAACTCATCCCTTAAGTTTTGTTTAAAAAACGAATTGGTATCCAAGTTTTGATCTTTGATGGCTTCTGGGTTGTTTGGTAAGTTATTGATTTGAGCGATCGTCCTTTCAAAAAAAAATTGTTATATGATCCACATGAGTTTATTTTCTATTAACTTTCACTAATGGCTAGTTTTTAAATATTGATATTGATTGCAAAAAAAATAAGTTTGCAAATTATTTTACTAAAAATGGTTATTATGGTATCTAGATCAATTATTTTCATGATGCCAAAATTAGTTTTATAATTTATGGAAAAGAGGTTTAATAAGAAAATAGATTCTTTTGTTGAGAAGTATTAGTATTGTTGAGGAAATCAGAGTTAGTGTGTAGAGTGCAAGTTAATTAGAAGTGGTGATTAACTATTGTTACTATTGTGAGGTGAATATATGTGGACTTTGAGTATCAATCGGAGGAACGAGATTATAGCTTATTAGCGAATGGCTATTGAGATGCATATGATTCAAGCTTAGATGAGATCAAGTTTATGATTCTTGGAGGTTGCGTACAATGGTTCTTGAATTTATATTGAAGTGATTGTCGTATTGAGGTAACCTTTATGTTCAGCAAAATGTATTTTACATGCCCGTGTTTGTGTGTGTTATTTTTAATATTGTATATCGTTTATAGTCATGGCCATGGTTATAGATGCCTTTTGATGAGTTAGTTGTGAATTGTTATTAAATGATTATAAAAGGATATTGTTGTTCTGTTATTGGAATTGTTCGGAAATGTTGAAGTTTATGAATTTTGATTTGTAAGAGATATGTTAAAAGGACTTTTTATTTGTTTTGGTTGGCTTAGCTCATAAACTAAGATAAAAAGTGGGCAAGGTACAGGTGGGGGAAAGTGATTCAGATATATGTTATGTTAAGACCAGAGAATTCTGTTATGTTTATGTTACGTTATGTTCTGCCAAAACCTGTACTTGCCAGCAATTTGTGTTAAGTGATTGAGCTACGCCAGCGATAAATTTTAAAGGATGAATTCTTTTCCGAACAATTACTAAGTTTGTTTATTATGTTAAAAACGTTTACGAACTAAAACCGTTTTGACGGGCTGAAGTAAAGTTACTGAGCTTTCCGCTCATTTTAGTTTTTTGTTTGTTTGTATTGGATAGCTGTAAGCTGATTGTATTAGCTAATAGCTGATAGCTGATTGTATTAACTGATTTGACTAGCTGTTTGTATAAAAGTGTTTGGTAAGTAGCTGATAGCTGATTGCTACATAATTGTGTAAAATCACCAATAAGGACATGTGTATAATCTATTGTTGCACCTTTTATTGTTTATTAATGTAATTTTCAACAACTTTAGGACATAAATGTAATTGGCCCACTCATTCCCAAACCTTTAATGTTAAAAAGCTCCTCCCTCTAACCTTTTCAAAAATAGCTTTTTAGCCCAATCAGCTAATTAAAACCTCTTTTTTACCACACACTCAAATTAGAGGATTGACTAGTCAAATCCTCTAAAATAAGTTCAAACCTCTAATTTTACCCCAAACCTCTCTTTACCAAATATGACCGATATTTACAAAATGCTTAGACAAAGCTAACCAACATTAGAGCATTATAAATATTGGTTGTAGTCTTTATATGCCTTTGAATAAATGAAAAAGAGAGATCCATTCATCAAAAACTTTAGGAGAAACGCCTAAATCAGAACTGTTGTGATTATTTTTTGTTCAAACTAATTTTTGGTGGTATATTTAGCAAAAGTAAAAATAGTATATTTATTACAAAATGTAGTATTTATACTAATATATTAAAAAGCGTTCCTAAACTAGGAACTGTAAAATTGCATAGTATATGGTTTGATCCCGTGACGTCAGGTTTATATTCTAAAGTTTTAACCACTAGACCAAGTGATTTTTACTGTTATCATAAAATATAATATTAATAAATGAAAATTTTCCTTATCCGGGACATAGCCCAGGCCTCATATACACAAAAATCACTATCAAATCACTATACAAATTTTAGTGATTTTTAGTGAAGATATGTTTGATTATTTTTAGTGATTTACTTTCTCGCTACTTTTGTGTTGTATAAAATATACACAAAAGTCACTATCAAATCTTATTACAGATAGAAAAAATTGTGTGAGAGAGAAGTAAGAAATACCTTTTAATTGTTTGCTTGCACATTCAACAATGTTTTGCTTCTAATGGCTTGTGTATTACAACCCTTGTGAAAAAGCATAAAATTCACACTCGGAAATGAATGATGTATTTATAAACATAGCGTGAATAATTGTTAAGAGTATAACCCACATGTGAGTTAGGAATAGTTTTTCCCAGATTGAATAATTAGAGAGAGAATGACTAACATATAGATTGGTGGGTTACTCCACCTATCACCAATTGGTTTTAGGATGGAAACCCTGCCGACCTTGTATGTGGTCAAAATCTCCTAATGCATGCGCTTGTATTAGGCCCAATAAAGTTTATCATAGTATCAGAGCGGACGATCCTGGCCCATTATGAAATGCAAGATGGAAAGTTTTTGGGGCAAGTAAACCCAACAGAATTATAATAGCCCCAAGAAGGGGCTCAATTGACCTTATGTTGGAAGTCTGGAGAAGGCCCAGAGAGGTTGTTGTGACCTATCCAGATTGCAAGATTAAAGGTGGCTTCACATGTGCGGGGGAATGTTAAGAGTATAACCCACATGTGAGTTAAGAATAGTTTGTCCCACATTGAAGAATTAGAGAGAGAATGACTAATAATAGATTGGTGGATTACTCCACCTATCACCAACTAGTTTTAGGATGGAACCCTACCAACCTTGTATGTGGACAAACTCTCCTATTACATGGGCTTGTGTTAGGCCTAATGAAGTTTATCAATAATTTTTATGAACAAATCACTGTAATTACCTGAGCTTGGTGAAAAAAATGGTATTCTGATTTATGGTTTGTTTATTTTGTTGTGTTTTTCAGAGAATTGAGAGGTAGAAGTTACGAGAATAGGATGGTGAAGTGGAAGAACTGAAGATGTAGAGAAATTAGCGTGTTAAGTTGCAGTTACCCCCCCTCCTTAATTAGGGAATTTATTGGGTGGTTACATTTTTAAAATTACACGCTGGTTTTTGGAATGTTTTTTTTTTGTTTGTTTTTTGTTGCTTGTTATATTAAGGAGTCAGTTATATTGGATGTTTTTTATTTTTCTTTTTTCGCTTTTTATTTTTTGGTGTTCCCCTTTGTTGCCATATATAATAGAGATTCATGAAATAACTTCTTTTCTATGCTATAAGTGAAGATTGACTTTGAGGATAAGTAATTGGGCATGTAACCCAATTCTTTATTAGAAAATTCGGAGTGAGATGAGATGTAACACTAGTGGAAAAAAACGGAAGGGCTGCGTTTTTTACCAGCAGCCCTTTCCGTAGCAGTGAAGGGCTGCGGCTTTAAACCGCAGTCCTTCACAACGAAGGGCTGCGGTTTTGGGTCTAGACCGCAGCCCTTCTATATGTGAAGGGTTGCGGTCTAGACCCCAAAACCGCACCCTTCGAGTCGGTTTTTCAAAAAAAAAAAAAAAAATCCGCACCCCCACCCTAGTCCCAAACCACCCCCTGCACCACCACCCCACCCCACCCCCCCCCACCCTCACCCCCCCACCCCCACCCCCCCCGCACTCCCTTGCACCCCCACCCCGCCCCCCTGCACCCCCACCTCGGCCCCCACCACCGCCATCCCCAACCCCCCCTGCGCCCCCCTCCCGCCCCCGCTGCCACCCGGCCACCCCAGCCCCCAAGCCAGCCCCCACCCAGCCCCTGCACCCTGGCCCCCCCAAGCACCCCGGCCTTGCACCCCACCGTGGCACCCCCCCCAGCCCAACACCTCCCTTCGACACAAAAAAAACCGATCGAATTGCAATATATCACAAGTTTTTCAACGTAATAATTAACTTTAAATATATATATTTAATAATGTAAAAAGTGTACATAGAATTGATACCAACTAGTATATCTAGCTAATTATATCGCAAAATCCACCAAAATGTATCATAAGCAATCACACTAAGGTAGGTCACCAACTTATCCCGAACTTCATATAATTCCTCTATGGTGAAGGCCCTCAAAATTGGTGTGTTATTCATATAAACCTTGCAAAACAACCAAGGAATAAACACATAATATAAGAATTCAATCATTTACCGTAGTTAATAGTTCTAAAAATGACATATACCTTCCCGAAATTCAATCAAAAACAAATACAAGCATAAAACTCTACACACTAGTTATATTATACCTCATATTATCATGTTCAAAAATAAATTGGAGTTAAATGACTCGAGAAATAGGAATTGGACGCGAAAAGGCGAAAATAGGCCTAAAATCACATTTACGTTCCCGAAATTCGACCAATAACAAATGCATGCCTAAAAATCGACACAATAGTTACATTATACCTCATATAATCATGTTCAAAAAGAATTTAGGGCTAAATTACTCGATAAGTACGAATTGGACGCGAAAAGGCAAAAATAAGCCTAAAATGACCTTTTCGTTCTCAAAATTCAACCAACAACAGATGCAAGCCTAAAAATATTCACACTAGTTATATTATACCTCATATTATCATGTTCAAAAATAAATTGGAGTTAAGTTACTCAAAATCTAAGAATTGGAAGCGAAAAGGCTAAAATAGGTCTAAAATGACATTTACGTTCCCGAAATTCAACCAACAAATGCAAGCCTAAAAATCTACACAATACTTACATTATATCTCATATTATCATGTTCAAAAAGAATTTGGGGTTAAATGACTCAATAGGTACGAATTGGACACGAAAAGGCGAAAGTAGGCGTAAAATTTACCCCGTTCCTTTCTCGCATCGAAAGACTCATCCTCGGTAGTGTGTCTAGCACTCGTGCTCTTATCCGTATGCACCTCCGCCATATCCCTGAAATTGTACAAATATACGCATTAATATACATAAAGTTGAAGATAAAAAAAATTCACATTGGCACTAAGCTAAAGGCCAAGGGGGGGGGATTGCAACAAGGGGGGAGGGTCCGTGTGCAGGGGAAGGGGTCTCGTGCGGGAGGGGAGGAGTGGGTGCGGTGGGTGCGTGCGGGGAGGGTCCGTGCGGGGGGGGGGTCAGGCGGTGGGGGTGCCGGGCGGGGGTCCGTGCAGTGGGGTAAGGGGTGCAGGCGAGGAGGGGAGGGGTATGTGCGGGGTGGGGGGTATGTGCAGGGAGGGGGGTTTGTGCAGGGGAACGGAGGGGCTGGGTAGGGGGGTCTGTTCAGGGGGGGTTTGTGCAGGGGAGGGGAGGGGCTGGGCAGGGGGAGTCTGTGTAGTGAGGGGGGGTTGTGCGGGGAGGGGAGGGGAGGCGAGGAGATGGGCAGGGGGTGGGGGAGGGGGCGAGGGGGGGGGGAGGCCGCGGGGGCCGGGAGGTAGATACAAACCCTTCCCGGCCCCTCGCCAACCCCCCAAGCCACCGCCAACCCTCCCCCACTGCTGCCCCGCCTTCCCCTCCCCGCACGTAACCCCCACTCCGCACGGACCACCCCCAAGCCCCTAACAACCCTCCTCCCCACTGTTGCCCCTCCGCACAACTTCCCCCCTTTTCTTTAAGCCTTTTTGTTTCCCAATTTCATTTACATGAAATTTTATGCACAAAAACCTAATATGTAGTTTCATTCTACCTCATATTGGCATATGCAATAAAAGTTTGGAGTTAGATGAACAAAAATATAAAACAATGACGCGAATCGGCGAAAATAGGCCTAAAATGACCTTTTCGTTCCCGAAATTCAACCAACAACATATGGAAGCCTAAAAATCTACACAATAGTTATATTATACCTCATATAATCATGTTCAAAAAGAATTTGGGGTTAAATGACTCGATAAGTACGAATCGGACGCGAATCGGCCAAAATAGGCCTAAAATGACCTTTTCGTTCCCGAAATTCAACCAACAACAGATGGAAGCCTAAAAATCTACACAATAGTTACATTATACCTCATATAATCATGTTCAAAAATAATTTGGGGTAAAATGACTCGATAAGTAGGAATTGGACGCGAAAAGGCGAAAATAGGTCTAAAATGACCTTTTCGTTCCCGAAATTCAACCAACAACAGATGCAAGCCTAAAAATCTACACAATAGTTACATTATACATCAAATAATCATGTTCAAAAATAATTTGGGGTTAAATGACTCGATAAGAAGGAATTGGACGCGAATCGGCCAAAATAGGCCTAAAATGACTTTTTCGTTCCCGAAATTCAGCCAACAACAGATGCAAGCCTAAACATCTACACAATAGTTACATTATACCTCATATAATCATGTTCAAAAAGAATTTAGGGTTAAATGACTCGATAAGTAGGAATTGGACGCGAATCGGCCAAAATAGGCATAATAATACGACTTAGGCAGTTCATTTCCATCAGGGAGCATATCAGCTAAAACTTCCAACAACGATGTGAAACTAGAGTCCGTCCAACTAGCTTTCGACTTAATGTTGAACAATGTTATCACGGCGGAAAGTTTGGTGTACTTTGTACAAGATGGATACAACGGCTTTTAAGCAGCCTCAGACATAGACTCAAAAATACGAGGTCGTTTACACAACTGATCTTCAACCTCGTGTATCATCTCGTCTACCCGATCCCTATCATGATCTGCAAACTCATCATCCAAATTCTCATCCCCGAACTCATCATTCCAATTCTCTAAATCCTTCTTTTCTTCACATACATCGTTCATTACTCTAGAGCTTCCTATATACTTCCCCTGCTCACTATGCCAAACCCATACGTGGTATTGAGGCCTAAACCCACGGCGAAAGACATGCTCCCTAAGCAAATGTATACTACTAACCGTGCTCACATTTCTACAATCAACACAAGGACAATAAAAGTCGACTGCTCCATAGGATGCATGATATTGTAATGCAGATGTATAGAATTCCGAGACCCCATTCACAAAATCAATCGATTCACGACTACCATACATCCAAATACGATCCATCTCATTCAGACCTCTAATAATTAAACACAACCAATTAATATAATGCATCAATCATTATTTAAGTACATACACTCACATATTCAAATCACACACGTATAGAGCAAGCTAAGATAGTGACATGTTCAAATGTATGCATGCGAACCAAGGTCCTTATCACTCCAACCTAACCCATCCTTGGACGTCTAATCTCACTAGTGAATATATGCCAACTTTTCAATTCTAAGGAAAATCCGGCAGCATTTCCCTACAGTTCTCCAAGTACACAATGTAGATAATTGCTTATCTACATATGTACCCAGAGAACAATGTAGAGAAACGATAAGCTAAGACTTTCCTCATAATTGAAAAGAAGACACACATTCACCACCTAAGTGAGATCAAACGTCCAAGAACAGTCCCAAACCGGGGACTATTCAAGACTTACTCCTAATGAGTAAGTCTTGAACGGGTATCTAGGCATATGATGATGATTCAAACAACTTGTAGATTTCATAGCTAAATTACATTGCGTTTTCATACAATCTCATATCAAGAAATATACATACATTATAAGAAATACATATATATATTAATAAATTATCATAACTTAATCAAATTGAATCACATGACAACTTTGTCTCATCAACAAATCAAACAAAAAAGACAACGAAATTAAACTATTAGTTACCTCTTAACACCAATGATGAGCAATGAAGATTGAAGAGATAGTTGGAACTTTATTTGCCTTCCTAAGCCTCTTCTTCCTACAATTAACAAAAGCCACATTGCACATTAATCATTTAATTCAATTAAGAAAAACAAAACTAACTTAAAAACAAGATTAATTCATACTTAACTAAGCAAAAATTGACTAAACCCAAGAGCAATGAAGAAAGAGTAGGGCAGTGGTGGTGGTAGTCGTTGCTGCCGCTTGTGGGTGGTGGCGCTGCGTAGTGGTGGAGGAGCTCCACACCGAAATGGTGGAGAAGAGAAGAGAAGATAAGAGAAGAGAAGAAAAGAGAAGAGAAGAAAGAGAAGGGTAGTGGTGGTGGTGGAGGTCGCTGCTGCGCGTGGTGGGTGGTGCGCAAGGTGGTGCATCAATGTGGTGGCTCCGGCGATGGGTCGGTGCTCCGGCGTCAGGGCTCCGG
This sequence comes from Beta corolliflora, assembly GCA_947648045.1. NCBI lineage: Eukaryota > Viridiplantae > Streptophyta > Magnoliopsida > Caryophyllales > Amaranthaceae > Beta > Beta corolliflora. Next base: position 155,818 of record CANSZD010002547.1, read on the forward strand.
TGATGGGGCGTTAGGGTTAGCTGTGCGAGTGAGTAAGAGGGAGGGGTTTTGTTTCGCTCGTGAATTTTGTCTTAGTGGAGGGAAATTGAAATGGGGGTACTGTATTGCTTGTATGCGCGCAAATTAATTATCAAAAAAAAAAAGGAAAGTGAAGGGCTGCGGTTAGACCAAAAACTGCAGCCCTTCGTGTTTGAAGGGCTGCGGTTAGACCAAAAACCGCAGCCCTTCACTAATAGGGTTGTGGTTTACCTGAAAACCGCAGCCCTTTTTCTTGTTAACCGCAGCCCTTCCCTAAAAAGGCTGCAGTTTTATTGAAAACAGCAGCCCTTCATACAAGAAGGGTTGCGTTTTAAATAAAATGCAGCCCTTCCAGTGCATCCCTTCCTTTTTTTCCCCCTAGTGTAAAAGATTTGACAATGGAGGTTTGGTGATTGAAGAGGAGTAAACAGGGTGAAAGAAGAAAACAACGGAATAAAGTAAAGGAAAAAGAGCGGAGAGGACCAAAATTATGAAAAAGTAAAGAACTCAATTAGTGCGCCCTACCAAACGGATTATTGGATAAAATACATCAAGTGATAGTGGTTTGTAAGATTTCGGTAAATGTAAGGTAGTTATTTAAAGAAAAATTTATAAAAGGTAATTATTTGATCAAAAGTGTATGTATAAAGATATATAATAAAGGGTTCAAATTCCACCAAATGCAGGGCAAGGGTTCCCCTTACCATTCCCCCTCCTTCCATGTGCTTAGGCCTCTAAATGGAGTCTTGTGCAAGAACAGCCCAAAGGTTATTCATCTTACCAATCAAAAAATAAAAAATTTATCCTTAAGAATATGCCTTTTGAATCAACTAGCAACAGTGCCAAAGCCAAGAACAAAAAGGAAGGTCAACCTTTGTAGAATAAGAGTAGGTTTATTTCCTTCTTGCCATTATTTGAGTTTTGAATGAAATATAAGAGGAAATGGAGAAGAAAGAGGGAAGAAAGGGGAGAAAGAGGATCAAAATAAACTTAAAAGAGTTTGTAAAGTGCATTAGAAACACCCATTCAATTTGAAGTCTCAAACATAATCACTTTTTTTTTCTTTTTCTCACTTTGATTTTCAACTTTTGAACATATTTTCATTTTGCTTATCAATTTGCTCTTTCTCTTTATTTTCTTTCAGCAAGAATCCAAATGAATCAATAAGAGCTTTCTTTCTTTCTTTTCTTTTCTGTTCCTCTTTTTTTCGCAATTTTCTTCATCTTTTGCAATTATACAAACACATTAACTTACTTTCAACCAAAGACTTAGTATCAAAACAACTCAACTTAACACAAACTAGACATGTACTTTTGTTTGAGGAAAGTTTGGCCATGATATATTATGAGGGTTAAGCAAAAATTAGATGGAAAAGCTCAGATAGGTTGAGAAGCGGATAATTATGCTAGTATAAAACGCTTTTTGGCTTTTGAGCTCCTAATTCTAGCAAAATGAAACACCCTAAATCATTCTTCTATTTAGTTCGGTCATAGTAATCTAGGGGAGCAAAAATGCAAGTCAGAAGTTAGGCGATTAATGGTTTTTTCTAAAAATAATTTAAGCTTTACATGCAAACGTACCAAGCAAAAGAGAAAAGAAAGAAAGAAAACAAGATATACAAGAGTGATTTGGATTAGGGGGGTAAGACCAAATAGAACAATTAGGAATCATCAAAAGTAAGCAATCACCAAACTCACAACAAAGACCGATAGACTCCCACACAACTAACCACCTAGGAACCCAAACTCCCATAAACCTAAGCATATATGCAAGGTTTCCAAGCTTAAGCAAGACTTTGTGCTCGGAGTTGCAAAAATAGGGGCGGGGAGGGGGGGTTCAAAAATAGCACCTAGTCGTACCCATCATCGCCCCCATCGGGAGGGGATTAGGAGGGTAGAACTCACCCAAATAACCGCCTTGATAATTAGGCGGGTAGTAGGGGTTGGGGCGGGAAAGGGGCTCCCCAAATGGCCCTTAACGAGGGTCAAATGCGGGAGGGTATTGGGGGTGGTTAGGGAAGGGAGGCTCATGTCCGGATAGGACATGGGCGAGATGAGTTCACCAAGACACCCTAGACACATGGTCTAAGTCGGTCCTGATACCTCGTAGAGTATCCGTGACCTACTGGTGATTGGCCACTTGAGTGGCCTACATCTGGGATATGGCGGCCATGACAGAGGCCATATCAAATGACTGCGAGGAAGAGGAACCGTCCGCCTCAATCACAGGAGTGCGGCGGTCGGCTCTTAGAGCCCTCGGTATCCTCTCCACTGTGGTGGACTGCATGTGGGTCATCTCGGAGCAATGTCGAGGGTTAATGTGGGTAGGAGGAACCCGTCATCGGTTAGGACAATCAGAAGGCGGGTTCCGAATAAACTCATCATCAGCATAAAAAAAGGGTTTGCCACCTACAAGCGAGATGGAGTTATATCGAAAACTATGCAGAAATTTAATCTGTTGCAAAGACGGACCATCCAGTAAGTTGGACAGACCAACAGAAGGCGTTGATTCCAAGCGTGCTAGGTCTTGTGCCAAATTGAGGTACTTCACTATCCGGGTGATCATTCCACCACAAACGATCTCACCGGATACCGTAGTACCGTACCGAATTTCCTGCTTCCGATGAAGGAAGAAATAGGTCAAATTAATTTGGGCTTCAAGGTGGTCCCCATTAGTGGCCAACCAAAGAACCAAAAGTTCTTCATTCCTCAATTGTCCCACCTCTTGCTTAAGAAATATGGTGTAAACCAACATCCTATGAAATAGCGAAGGGCGGGATGGATGATTTCTGAGGCTTTGGACAGATTCGTCCTAAATTGCATGGTGCAATCAATCATTTTGGCCCACACAGCCTGCTCATCGTACCCCTCCTAAATCTCCACTGAGGAACTGTAGCAAGGGGAACTGGAATCCATCCCAAATGCATCACATATCGTCGAAGAGAGTGTTCAGACTTTATTGAAAAGTCGACCTTGTATAGTCAGAGCACCTTTGTCCTTATCCTTACTTGTGTTCAAGAATTCAGAAACTCTAGAGTTAGTTAATCATAAGTGGATTGATGGATGTCAAGGAAGTCCAACAATCCTAGATTATTTGTCATTTCCCTTACTATCGAGTCGATATGAAGAGAATGGCAAGTTCTAGGATCATAGAAATTCGTAGGACGAAGAGTTCGGCTTAAAAGCCGTGTGAAAATTGCTCGATGGGATGCAATTGTGAATTGGAGAGCATAGATGGGTGGGGGGTTGGAGCTAGTAGAAGGGACACGACCCTTTTCTTCCCCATTGTTTTTGTTTTTAAAACAAATGAAGTTTTGTAAACTTTTTGTTTCAAATGAGGAAGAATAGGGACACGACCTTTTCAATGGCACAATTCAAGACCCCTTCAACAGTTAAGTCACCAAAACACACTAGTAAACACACAAGAAAAATCCTAAGAATAAAAATCTACCAGCAAAACAAATCCCACAATTAATAGCAGCAAGTTGCTAAAAATCTAGAACTTGCACCTACATGAAAATCTCAAAAAGCCTCACTAACACCATCAACTCACAACATTCAACAAAACCAAACAACATATTCACCAACAATTTCACAACAAATCACTTCAACTAGTGCAATGTAATTCATAAAAATCAAATAAATTATAAGATTTCCACAAAGAACTAGAATTATACTAGTTTACCTGAACAAAAATCACAAATTTGAGGCCAAAATCATGAATAATCCAAAACTAGGAGAAAAACAAGCATGCAATCCAAAAGACAGCAACTTGTGAACTTAATTAACATTATTGTAAATGAAAACACGAGTGTGGAACGAGATTACGAACTTGGAGATGAAAATCCCTAATTTTGAAATCCTAGAATCCCAAATCTTGCAAAAATCCCCAATTTGATGAACTTGAGTGGTGTAGAGATGTCGTTGTTGAAGTTTCTGGTGAGGTGGTGGCCGAAATCCACCGGAAAAGCTTGGGGGTCGCCAAATCTAGAAAGGAGGGAGTGAGAGACGAGAGAAAGTTCGAAGAAGGTGAGAGATAAGAGTGGGGGTTCGAAAAAAACACAGGGTTTTCTGTTTTAGTTGCCCAGTCGGTCAGGTGTAGGCGCACCGTTCAAATTTTTCACTAGTGGAAAAAAGTCGATATGATGCGGTCAAAATCGGGCTTACTGATTCGGTTTTGGTCTGCATCAGATGGACTCGCAGCAGATCCCAAATATTTACTGATCCGGTCCAAAATTAGATTAGTAAATTATTTACAGATGCAGTTTTAAGCTAAAATCAGATCAGTTTATCACATTAACTGATTCGGTTTTAGCTTAAAGCCGCAGCAGTTTGTTGAAATTTATGTCAAAAAAAAGGTGCAGACCTGCAGTCTGCAGGTCTACACTACCTTTCCAGCTCACGCTCACCTTTAACAATAAAGGTACATATACATACAATAAAAAACCAGATTTGTATACCTGAAAAAACGTATATATCCATATATATACAAGGGGGTTACTAAATACCGCCCGTATTTACTTGAAATCGCCCGTATTTTTTTTAAAATACTCCTAAACTACCCCCTACAAATACTACCCCATACCCCCCATGCTCTCTCACTCTAACACTCTCTCACTCTCTCACTCTCTCACTCTCACTCCTCACTCCCACCATAGCCACCACCACCAAAGCCACCACCACCCCCAAAGCCACCACCACCACCACCTGCCACCACCACCACACGGCAACCACCACCACCAGGCGAGGAAGGCCGTACCGGCGACCACCAGAGCGAGGACGAAGAAGACACCGACGCCGACCACCACCACAACACGCCGGAAAAAGAATGGGCCCAAGGAAGAAGGGAAAGGAAATCGGGGAATCTTCAAATCAGGTTAGTTTTGTAGTTATTTGTGGTCAAAACCAACGTAGGCTTGCCGGAAAATCCCCCCTCCCTCGCCGGAAAAACGAGGAACAAAAAAAAAATTTTTTTTCCGTAAATGCAGGGCAACGGACGAGAAATCCGTTACCACCATACGGTGGTAACGGACATCTTTACCGTTACCACCGCAGAGGTAACGGTTCAGATCTACGTTACCTCTGCATTTACGGAAAAAAAAATTTTTTTTGTTCTTTGTGTTTTCCGGCGAGGGAGGGGGGATTTTGGGTTTTTTTTTTTCTTTTTTTTTAATTTATGTTTATGTTTTATTAATTTCTGTTTTTTTCTAATTATGTTTATATGTTTATTTTAAATAATTTATGTTTGTTCGTAATTTATGTATTAATAATTTCTGTTTGAATTAAAAATAATAATTTGTGTTTATTTGGGCTTTTATAATTAATGTCAATAGTTATTTGAATATATTAATTTAATTGGAATAGTTAATATGTTAATTTGTGTGATAATATGGTAATTAGGTTTTATTATTATTATGTTAATGCATGTTAGTAACATGGTAGTATTATTTAATTTATTTGATTTAATTTATTTAATTGTTTAATAGCATGTGATAATAGTATTATTTAATTTTAATAGTTATTATATAATAAGTTAATATATTGATTTGAGCATGTTATTATATTATTAAAATATTTCAATGATATTAGCATGTTATTATTTTATATTAGTAGCATATTACGATTATTTATTGTAATGATATTAGCATGTTAATTTGTTTTTATTAACATGTTAATTTATGTATGGTATTTGTTTTTATTAGCATGTTTACTAATGATATTAGCAAGTTAATATGATTTATTGTTGTAATTTTAGTTAATTAATTATTAGAAAGTGAATAGTTATATAATAATGCCCTAATTTACTTACTTTGCGCATGTTAATATATTTTAATAATATTATGTTAACACCATCACCAATGTTAATGCATCTTAGTATTAGTTTTCCTTATAATTTTAGTTAAGTAATTATTAGAGTGTCAATGGTTATTGATTAGTAGTAATTACAATATAATAACGTAGACATTAAATAAATAATAAATAATTAACATAATGTATTATTAGGGTCTTGATGGTCCTGAGGGATCGACGCCACGACACACTAGATCTCGTGGTGTTGATGCATCTAGTAGGAGGGCGAGGATCGATGCTCGAGCTAGCCGGATGCCTATTCCCGAGGACGCGCCCCGATAGGGCTGGATGGGATATTGGGGACGAGCGGGGAGTTAGATCATGCTATGAGAGATGACGATGGAGCCGATGTGGGTGAAGCCGCCTCCCATGTGCCCGTGAGGAAGGGTAGTAGGGAGGTTTGTTTCGGGGTCGAGTTCCGGATCTAGTAGCCGTCGAGCAGGGCTGAGCCGCTAGGGATACTTCGTGGTTAGTTACCGAGGCGATGCCTGGGGGCCCACTTGACGGTACCCTGATTCCTAGTTGGCGGGGGCACGTCGTCTCCCGTATATACCACGATACGACTGCTAGGGATGTTATGCTGTGCCATAACCGCTCCAATGCATTTGATCCGTTGCTGACTTGGGGTTTCCCACGCAATCGTTGCGGCGCTTGGATAGATCTTGTATTGCCCGGCCTACCGGGGATTATGTTTGGGCACCTTGACTTTCCATTACTTACAGCGTTTGTAGAGCGTTGGCAGCCCGACACGAACACGTTTCACATGCCTTTTGGAGAGATGACGATCATGTTACATGACGTTTGGCAGATCCTACGTGTTCCTATTGAGGGTCGGACTGTTAGTGCTGTTTTGCCGACTTCTGAGTTGTATGTACGGTTTGAGGAGCTCCTCGGCTTGACTCGTGAGGAGTTATTATGTGAGGACTCACGGGTCTGGAGGAACGGTGGCGTTACCGTTCAGAAGATTTTCGATCACTGCATGGATCAGGGCCGTCCGGCTGACGTGCAGGTTCGCGCATGGTTCCTCCTGACACTTGGGTGTACCCTCTTCACTGATAAGAGTGGTTCCCGCCTCATGCCCCAGAACATAACTGAGCCTGGATGACCTTGATTCGGTTCATACTTACTCGGGGGGCCAGCTGCTTTGGCGTACCTATATCGTCAGCTAGGGGTTGCGTCTAGAGCGGATAGCAAACAGGTTGCGGGTGTCCGACGCTCCTCCAGTGCTGGATATACGAGTACTTCCCGTGTTTCCGACCACAGCGAGAGGGGCCGGCCTTCAGTGATCATGATCCCCAGGGCACGAAGTGGGATTATCACATCGTCGGCAAGGATTTCGTCCGACCGAGTCCATTCGTAGACGCTTGGACAACCTTCAGGGTTACGGAGGTACGAATATTTAATGCATTAGTAAAATATATATTATTATGTTCTCATATATTACTACTACGTTAGTAACATGAAATTATTACATTTATCCGTTTTCGTGTCGATCGGACGCCATATGGGGATGACCAGCCGCCATGATTCCGAGGACGTTGTATGTCGGTTTCATACGTTATCGAGGTATCATTGAGCCGTACAACCCGGATCGTGTCTTGCGACAGCTGGGTTTTGTTCAGTGTCATTCCTACCCCTCCTATTCGCCCGATTTCGCATACGAACCGAGCAACCCGAAGAGGTATGAGGTTCAATTCTTGGCCTCGTAGGGCCGAGTCTGCATGGCAGCCGGTTCACGCCATATCTTTGGGGGTCTCAACGTATCACGGTTGAGACGGGTTACTCGTCGCGGAGAGTGTTCGAGGGAGTACATGGATTGGTTTTGTACATATTCCCATCCTACCCTCATCTTGCGCAGATAGGACGCATATTCCGCCCCGGCCAACACTTCAAACACCCACTATGTACGCAATATAATCATTTATTTGTTTACTATTTTATATGTTATATTATTGATACATAACATAACAAAACTAACTGACTTTTTGCAGTGGATGGCCCGACATTTTGACGCCACGAGAGCGTTGACGGAGGATCGGCACAATGACCGGCGACCCAACACTTCTTTCGCATATGAGATGTTGGCCGACCTCGCGCCGGGATTGGGATGCTTGCATTGCGTCTAGATCGGGCACGGGACGCCGCTGAGGACGAGCATCATCATGACATGTAGTCATTGCATTTCAGTGTTCTCATTCCATTAGTTATGTATGGGTGTATTATGTAGTTACATATTTTGATGATATTACTTTGGGTGTATTATGTAGTTACATTTTTTGATGATATTACTTTGTTAGGTATATATGACTTTGGTTTTATGATGATATTTATTATTTCAATTTGAATCATTGCAACCTATTGTTTCAATTTGAATCATTGCAACCTATTATTTCAATTTGAATAATTGCAAATTATTATGATCCAACATTATAAATTAATATGATCCAACATTATAAATTAATATCATATCAAATACTACTTATTCGGCTCAAATTCAATTATCAAATAGTATTAATAATTACAAATGCATTTATCAAATACATTACATAAAATATTACAATGAATAGATCGCACTATGTACTATATACTAAGAAGAGAGTAACTCATCCCATAAAGCGCGTCGCACACCATACAACAGATCCCAACCATCAACACTATCTTCATGCATGTTATGCCACAAGTTATGAATAGGTGGTACCGGTGATCCGGGAAGTAACTCCAGCCTAATATAATCTTGAAAGGTACCAAGATGTGCAATTACGAGTTCGTTAGTTGGACCCACCGTGTATTCGAAGCACGCCAAGGAAGGACAAGTGATACACGGATATAGTTGTCCCTCCGGACCAAGTCCTACTAAAATGACTACGGCATTGAACATCTCAGCGCAATAGGAAACAAGTCTTGCGAAGTAACCATCCAATGAGCCTCGATATCCTTGCCCCCATTCCAAATAATGCGCCTTATTGCTGCGTCTATCCCATCATAATAAATATGTGTGTAAACATCCCGATGAGCAAGCAATCTCATTTGCCATATTTTGGCGGATAAAACCCCAATGGTCTTCACTCCCTAAAAAACAATCCGCAACGGGTTCAAAATCCACGATTACCGTCCGCCCGGACATTAGTCCATCTAGTAATGAATGGGCGAAGAATCCCGAGAATCCCTGGTAAAATGGAAATCCACTAACACCATCTTGTCCATCCACGCTTTCCCGACCTACAACAATCAAATTAATTAACATAAAATTTATCAAGACGTATCAAATAAATGTTATCAATAATCAATACATACAATTAACAAACATATTACCTCGTAGAAGTTGACAAGCTCATAACTGAACTCGAAGATCGCTTCTCTTTGAAGACGAACCGGATGTGTGCTCAAAGCCACTCTTCTTTCGTTTTGTACTTGGGTGATTCTTTCGGCGTGGTCTCCCTTTGGGGTTCTCGACAATATCGGGCTCAAAAGCCTGAATCGCCCTGGATTACGCAGATGTTCCTCTAGAACCCGGGTAGCGCTCCGCAATACGGCGAGATCACTACTTTGAACTCCGCTCAACCAACTCTAAGAAGTACCGAGAATCTTGTGCTGCCTCGTATACAAACACGGGGTTGTTGACACCATCACCAATGATCAAAGTAGTCCAATAAGGATGTAAAGTCCGTCGTGTACGGACTCTCGTTCGCCTCCAATCGTCTTCGTATGGCGCATGCACAGGGGATTGCATGTGTGGTTCTCAACGAGCAACCGCAACGCCGATATACCTCGTAGCCTAACTCCCGCATACGATTTTCCTCATGCAAGAATAGTTCTAAAACAAGAATGCGAGACTCGACCATTTAATTGATACAATGCCTGAGTCTTGTATAATATTCCGTGCCGACGCCGACTTTCCTCCAAATCATTCTCAACCTTCTTCACCTGATTTTCTATCTCACTGTGAGCAATAGAAAAGATGGAGTCCAAGGCAGTTGTGCTACTAAAAACCCAAGACTTCGGCAGAGTGAGTGTGCACTTTCAACTCGGCTAGTGCACGTGTTCCCAAGGTGAAGTACATTGTCCGTCCATGCCCGCACAAACTTCTCTTTGTACACAAGCCAAGTTGTTTCAACGTATTGGATTATTTTAGGCCACTTTCTCTACACATCTCTCATATTATCAACCTCGGCCTCATAACTCCTCTCGTCGGTTGCGTTGACTATCCGATACCAAGTTCGGCTCACGAATCTCGGACCCGCATCGGTGTTGCCCATGATGTTACTCACTCTAGCCTGCACGTCTTTGTTGATATGCCATCTACATAGCAAATGTGCAGAGTTAGGAAACACTTCCCGGATCGCTTTCATAAGGCCCAAATCACGGTCAGTAATGAGTGTAACAGGGACAACATTCACTCCAATAAGCAACTTAAACTTGTCCAACACCCAATTATAACTATCAGCTGTTTCGTTGGCCATCAGAGCATACCCAACCATAAAATTCTTGTTGCACGGCGTCATCCCAATGAGCTCTAGAAAAGGCATGTTATATTTGTTGGTTTTATATGTTGCATCCATACCAACAACAAGTGGATAAGTTCGGAGGATATTTGCCGAACGAGGGTGCACCATGAATGCTGCAGTCATTGCATTTGTCTCCTCGTCTTGCCTAATCCAGTGAAGGTAGTCGCTCTCTCGAGCAAGGTGAAGGAAGTGTTGCATCACGTCTCTACCATCCATTGCTTCCCTTCTATCCTTTTCCTTCAGGTTGTACAAGTGTCTCATATTTGGATGATCATCGGGAAATTTTTCATTCACAACTTTCATTATACTAGCAGGCTTAACGTGCGATTTTATCATATCGCGAGCGAATACCTTTGCCGCCGGACTAAGGCCGCTGATGGGTCGATGGCCCTCAGGGTAATGAATGAACTCATGATTGTGCATGCCCCTAATCCCCCGTTCTGCTTTGATCACCCATCCAGTTCGATCTGGGTACTCCAAATACTCAACCTTAACTCCCGCTCTGACCACGAGGCTTTTGTCTTTGTAGCTACCCGTTACGCTACACTAAGATCTCTACCTTCACCCCTATATGGTGCGCCCGGTTACATTTCATATATACATATTCTCGTCCACTAGGATCGTGTTTATGATTTGACATAATAATCATCACAAACCCGATTTCATTTGCCCTTTTCTTAACCCAATCTTGTAGTTCCTTTTTCTCAGCCCATAGTGTTTCATTATAAAACATGTGATTATAATCTATATAATCACCCCCAAAGTCCGGCAAATAAGCCTATAATGTTTAGCATTTTTTCAATTAGACAACATATAATCAATAATATTATTCACATATTTGAAAACAATATCAAAAAAATATTAACTAAATATTCGTTAACAAAATTAACATAAACGGATGTACTATTATTCGCTAATTACAAAATCAATACTAATTATGACGGAAAATCAAATATTAACTAAATGGAACATATTAATTATTAACATTTAATTAATATATTCAAATTAACTATTCACATAAATTATAAAAACCCAAATAAACACAAATTATTATTTTTAATTCAAACAGAAATTATTAATAAATAAATAAATAAATTAGGAACAAATATAAAATATTTTAAATAAACATAAATATATAATTATTAAAAAACATAAATTACTACAAACATAAACAAAACATAAATTTTTAAAAAAGAAAAAAAAAAAAAACCCAAACTCCTTTCCCCCAACCCCTCTTGGAAAACACGAGGCTACAAAAGATATTTTTTTTTTCGAAAATGCGGGGCAACGGATAGGAAATCCGTTACCACCGCCTCTGGTAACGGATATCTTTTCCGTTACCACCACAGAAGTAACGGATCAGATCTACGTTACCTCTGTGGTGGTACCGGAAAAGTGATCCGCTACCATGGTAACGAGATCACTTTTCCGTTGCTTCCACAGAGGCAACGGATTTTTGGTTCGTTGGTTTGTGGAAGCAACGTGGTTTTACATCCGTTTCTTCCACTGGGGTAACGGAATTTCGATCCGTTACCCTGCTCCGTGGCCAAAAAAAATTTCCAGGCACAAAAAAAAAAAAAAAATTCCAACTTACCACATTTCGTTCCGGCGGCGTTGACGGTCCTTCATCGGACATTTTGCGTCGGTGGTGCTCCGGTGGTGGTGCTCCGGTGGTGGGTGGTGGTCGGCCGGCGATGGTGTTCGGAAGGTGGTGGTGGTGTTAGTGCTTGATGGGAGAGAGAGAGAGCTTAAGTTTGGTGAGAGTGAGAGAGGTAAAGTGAGGTGAAAGGGGAGGGGCATGGGGTTATATAATGAAAAAAAATACGGACGATTTCAAGTAAATACGGACGGTAAATAGCGATTCGGATATACAATAGCAATACATATATATACATGAAAATAAAAAAACGTAAATTACAGAAAATTACAAAAAAATTACAAAAAAAACTAGATCTAACTAAAAAAACGTAAATTACAGAAAATGAACGAAAATTACAAAAAAAATGAACTAGATTTAACTAAAAACATAAATTACAGAAAATGAACGAAAATTACAAAAAAAAAACTAGATCTAACTAAAAAAACTTAAATTACAGAAAATGAAAGAAAAAAATGAACTACGAACGAAGGATGAAGGACTGATGAAGACGAAAATTACAAAAAAAAACTAGGTCTAACTAAAAAAACCTAAATTACAGAAAATGAAAGAAAAAAACTTGTTCGCTTCGCTTTGTTCGTGGCGGTTCGTCGGTCGACGAAATCGTGAGAAAATGACGGAGAAATTACAAATCGCTTCGCTTCGCTTTGTTCGTGGCGGTTCGTCGGTCGACGAAATCGTGAGAAGATGCCGGAGAAATTACAAATCGCTTCGCTTCGGTTGAGAGGGGACGAGGAATTGAGAGGGGACGAAGAGAGAGTGGGCGTTTGAGAGAGGGAGTGGCTGCATTTGGGGTTTCATCAGTGGAGAGGGAAGAGAATGGAGAGTTAGGGTTTCGTGGGTATGAGGCTGAGACGAAGAGAGGAGAGAGGGAAGAAGGTGGGAGAGCAGAGGGTGAGAGCGTGAGTGAAGGAGTAGATGGGAATAGGGAGTTAGGGTTTACAAAATTAAATGGGAGGAAATAGGGAGGAAATGTGCCACGAGGAAAATGGGCCACGAGAAACATGGGCAACGCGGTTTTTTTTAAGAAAAAATAACGAAAATCTGATCCGGTCTTGGGAACCGGATCAGATTTTAGAAAATCAGAGTAATTTCTAAAATCTGATCCGGTTCACTAAAGGACCGGATCAGATTTTCCGCCCAGCTTCCCCTCCCATTTTTTTAATTGGTTTTCGGATGCGGTTTTGTAAAAACCGAATCCGTTACTAAGTGACAGATAAGGTTTTTTCCACTAGTGTTTGACAAAAATTTGAACGGTGCAGGCGCACCTGAGCTGCTGCCGAAACCTGCATAATTTTACTTGTTTGGTCATGCGCACTGCGTTGCGATATGCGGGCACACCGTTCAAAAAATTTTTGGAAATTTTGGACGATGCGGGCGCACCACCTAAAGTAGTGCGGGCGCACCAAGTGTTATGACAAAAGCTGAGTGATTTTGTGTTTTTGGTGCGGACGCACCATGTTAGCAGGTGTGGGCGCACCAAACAAAGTGTTCAAGTTTTCTCTTTCGTTTTTCATTTTCCTTGGTTTTGCACTTTTTTTTTCGAAACGTAACCCGTCTTCTCAAGCATAGCTGGTGAAATAAAAAGTAAAAATAAAATAAAAAATAAAATAAAAATAAAAAGTTAAAAAGTGATGAGAAACGGGTTGCTCCCATTTAGTGCTTATTTAGAGTCATTGGCTTAACTAAAAGCATACGTCTCTCAAGGATTGGGCTCATTGTGCCGATAATCTAACAACCAACGGAACCGATGACATGATTATCGTGGTAGAGCTTTAATCTTTCTCCATTCACCAAAAATGCACCATTCTCTCCTGAAATCTCATAGGCTCCATAAGGTGTAGTTTCCACAACTTGGAATGGCCCCGACCACTTGGATTTTAATTTTCCGGAGAAAAGCTTTAGCCTTGAGTTAAACAACAAGACCTTGTCTCCAACTCGAAATTCTCTTTGTTGAATCGGGTGATCGTGCCACTTCTTTGTTTGCTCCTTATACAATCTTGAACTCTAGTATGCATCAAATTGGAGCTCATGTAGCTCAACTAGCTTCTCCTTTCGAGCCTCTCCCGCCAAGTTGAGATCCATGTTTAGCTCTTTTATTGCCACCAAGCTTTATGCTCGAGCTCAACTGGTAAATGACAAGCTTTTCCATACACGAGGCAATAGGGAGTCGTACCTATAGGTGTCTTGTAAGTCGTGCGAAGTGCCCAATGAGCATCATCAAGCTTCAAAGACCAATCTTTCCTTGTCTTTTTTACCACTCTCTCAAGGAAATTCTTCACCTTACGGTTGGAAACTTCAACTTGACCTTGGGTTTGGGGATGATTGGGAAGACCAACTTTATGATTCACCCCATATTTCTTCAAAAGCGCCTCCAATTGCTTCTTGGTGAAGTGTGAACCATCATCACTGATCAAAACTCGGGGCACTCCAAACCTTGGAAAGATGATCTTTTTCAGAAGTTTGGTGACAACTTTGTGGTCATTGGTGGGGGAGGCGATGGCTTCAACCCACTTAGTGACATAATCAACCACCACAAGTATGTACATATTGCCCAAAGAGGGAAGAAAATGACTCATAAAATCCACTCCCCATAAATCGAAGGGCTCAACCTCTAGAATGTTTTTTGTTGAGGCATTTCATTTCTTTTAGTGATTCCACGACTTCTTTGACGCCTATCACAACTCAAAATAAACTTTCGAGCATCTTTTTGCATGGAAGGCCAAAACATACCACTTTAGAGCACCTTAGCAACAGTTTTGCTTGCTCCACCATGCCCTCCACAAGTCAAAGTATGGCAATAATTGAACACCGAAGTTGTCTCACGATTAGGCACACATCTCCTAAAAACACCGTTGGCGCCCTTCTTAAAGAATAGAGGGTCATCCCAATAGAACCTTGACGCCTCCTTGAAAAACCACTTCCTTTGTTGAGAATTGAAGCCAGGATGTTCAATCCCACAAGCTAAGTAGTTCGCGAAGTAGGCAAACCATGGGATCTCATTGTTCATGATGGAAAATAGAGCTTCTTCTCTCAAATAGGGGTCTCTTCAGGATCATACACCTTCTCATCAAGAGGGAGACGAGAAAGATGATCAGCTACCAAATTTTCAATCCTCTTCTTCTCCTTCATCTCAAATCCGAACTCTTGAAGAAGTAGAACCCACCTAATGAGCCTAGGCTTTGCATCTTTCTTGCTCATCAAATAACGGGCCGCAGAATAATCTGTATACACAATAGCTTTATTGCAAGTCAAGTAAGATCGGAATTTGTCAAAAGCAAAGACTACAGTCAACATCTCTTTCTCCGTAGTTGCATAATTTTGTTGAACATCATCCAAGGTCTTGCATAGGCTATCACATGTAGCCTTCCTTCCTTTCGTTGCCCAAAAACAATGCCCACTGCAAAGTCATTAGCATCGCACATTTCCTCAAAAGGCAAGCTCCAATCCGGAGCTTGCACTATGGGGGCGGAAGTGTGGGCCTTCTTCAAAGTCTCAAAAGCCTTAATATAAGACTCATCAAACTCGAAATTTACATCATTTTGAAGTAGGTTTGTCAATGGTTTGGCTATTTGAGAAAAATCCTTAATAAAACGCCGTAAAAACCGGCATGTCCAAGGAAAGCACAAACTCTCGTCACCGAGTTCGGTGGAGGAAGCTTCTCAATAACCGAAAACCTTTGTCGGATCCACTTCAATGCCTTTCTTTGACACTTTATGTCCAAGGACAATGCCCTCCTCGACCATAAAGTGACACTTCTCCCAATTTAGGACAAGGTTCGTCTCTTGACACCTTTTCAACACACACTCAAGATTAACAAGACATGTGTCAAAAGACGAACCACACACACTAAAATCGTCCATGAAGACCTCAATCGAATCTTCCAGCATGTCCGAAAAGATTGTTGTCATACACCTTTGAAAAGTAGATGGGGTATTACACAAACCAAAGGGCATCCTTCGATATGCGAATGTCCCATAAGGGCAAGTAATGGTTATTTTCTTTTGGTAATCCGGATGAATAGGGATTTGAAAAAATCCGGAATAACCATCAAGAAAACAAAAGTGTGAATGACGAGCAAGCCTTTCCAACATTTGATTAATGAAAGGGAGAGGGAAATGGTCGTTGCTGGTGTATTTGTTTAATTTCCTGTAATCAATGGAAACCCTCCACCCGGTAACAGTTCTAGTCGAAATTGTTTAACATTTCTTATTCTCACAATATTAATGCCTCCCTTTTTTTGAACTACGCGAATCGGGCTCACCCACTTAATATCGAAGATAGCATAGATGATTTCCGCTTCACGCAATTTCATAATCTCCTTCTTCACAACCTCTTTGAGGTTGGGTTTTAGCCTTCTCTGGTGCTCAATGGAATAGGCATTACTATCATTGAGATGGATACGATGCATAGCAATAGAAGGGCTAATCCCCTTAAGGTCATCAATCGAGTACCCAATGACATCCTTATATTTCTGTAATATCTCAATCAATTTTGATATAGAGATGTCATCAAGAGTGGAGTTGACAATAACAGGATAAGTACATGAATGATCAAGAAAAACATACTTACGAGAGAAGGGAAGGGGTTTGAACTCTACTTTGGGAGGAGGCTTAGAACTCTCCTCCTTATCAGTGGATTTAGCAAGAACCTCAAATGATCCTTCATGTGCCTCCTCAATGGTAGTGCTATCAAGAAGCATGGATAATTCCTTCACTTCTTCCATGTCCAATTAAGCTCGGGGCATCGGTAATAGAAGCATATAACTCATCCCCGGTGTGAACTACTCTCTCAAAATCTTCCATCTCACTCTCTACTAGATTGACCCGACAAATTCTCTCTATCATGGGCCTCTTTAAAGTCTTGGAGAACTCAAACATAACCCTCTCATTGGCTACCTCAACCGTAATTGTATCATTTTTGCAATTTATCACGGCACCCAATGTCTTAAGAGCTTCTCTTCCAAGAATGAGAGGAGTCTCTGGATCTTCCTCCATATCCATCACCACAAAATCACATGGCACAAACACATGCCCAAGTTGTATTGGCACATCCTCCAACTCACCATGTGGCACTCTCACAGTTCGATCCGCCAATTGAATAGTCTTCCACGTAGGATGAAGAGGAAAGTTAAGGTGTTTAGCTATGGATAGAGGCATCAAACTCACACTTGCTCCTAAGTCAGCCAATGCACCCTTAGGCTCCAACTCACCTATCTTCATCGGCAAGGTGATGCTTCCGGGGTCTCTTTGCTTCTTAGGCATAGCACGTTGCACTACATCACTTACTTGGTATGGCAAAGTGATGAGTTCATCTTCTAGCTTTCTTTTGTTGGAGAGGATATCCCTTAAAAAACTTAGCATAGGCCGGTATTTGAGACATATCCTCAAGGAAAGGAATGTTGATTTGAAGGCATTTCATCACATTGAGGAACTTGGTGAACTTATCACTCAATTTTCTCTCCACCAACCTTTGAGGGTATGGAACCAGTGGCACATAAGTCTTAGTTGGTGGAGATGATGGCAATGGATCTTTATCACCAACTTGAACTTGTGTCTCTTCCTTCTCCACATTCTCTCCTTCTTTTTCAACCTCCTCAACTTCAACTTCTTTCTCAACTTCAACTTCCTTCTCTACCTCCTCAATTTCATTTTCTTCACTCTCATTGGGCATTTTGGGACTCTGATAACTTGTTCTCGACCTCAAATGGATAGCTTTATATTGGTGAAGGTTGGGGTTAGGAATGGGTTGGCTCGAAAGTTTATTTGTAGGGGTTGAGGAGTTTTTCTCGGCTACTTGGGCAAGTTGGGTTTCAAGCATTTTGTTATGGGCTTGGAACTCTTGAAACCTTTGCTCATGGCTTTGGAGAATTTGGTTTATGGCTTGGAGTTGTTGGAGAATTTGGAGAGAGGTTGGCTCGGGAGATGCGGTACGTTCGGGATTTTGTTTTGGGAATGGAGGATTAGGAGGAGCCTTTTGGTAATTACCTCTTTGGTGTAGAGTTTGGTAGACATTGGACTCTTGTGAGGATGAACCATCTTGGTTGTAGTTTTGGTTATACCCTTAGTTTTGAGCTTGGTTGTACCCTTGTTGAGGTTGATTCCATCATTGTTGAGGTTGGTTAAAGCCTTGATTGTAGCCTTGTTGAGGTTGTTTCTAACCCCTTGTTGATTGCTTCTATTCCCTTGGTTTCCTTGAAAACCATCTCCTCTTGAATTTATCGTTGTCACATGCTCCGAATTTACCTCCACAATAAGAAGTATCATGGTTAGTACCTCCGCAGATGTCACAAGTAAAATAACTAACCTGTGATGGATTAGATGATGTGAGGTTTATCTTAGAGAGCTTCTTGTCAAGCTGGTCCATCTTAGATTGAATTTAATCTATGGGATCCGATTCAAACTTACCACTCTTCTTCGGTTCAACACCTCTTCTTCTTCCACCCCATGAGTAGTTATTAATCACTTCTTTAATTGTGGACTCAAGTTGGTCTTGCGGGATCTTTGAAAGTTGACCTCCCGCTCCGGCATCAAGGTTGGCACGTGACATAGGATCAAGGCCATCATAGAAGAACTACGTGAGTAGATTTTTGTTGAACTCATGGTAAGGGCATGTACAAATCATCTTCTTGAACCGTTCCCAAGCTTCCGCAAGTGTCTCATCGTTCTCTTGCTTAAATGAGGAGATTTTCCTCCTTATGTATGTTGTTTTCCACTCTGGAAAATATTTCTTCAGAAAAGCTAATGTTACTTCCTCACAAGTAGTGAGGGAATTAGGAGGTAAGCTCTTGAGCAATGATTTTGCCTTTCCGGTAAGAGAAGACCATAATAGATGCATCTTAATGTAGTCTGGAGAGACGTAATTAGTTGTTATCATGGAACAGATCTCAAGAAACCTATCAAGATGGTCAAGAGGATCTTCATCTGACTCCCCATAAAATTGTTCCACTTTCACCATCCGAATGTATTGAGGATGAATGCTGAAATTAGTAGTAGTGGTGGGGAGTGGAATACCACCTTGTAGAACATAGGTACATGGATTTCCGAAATCCCTAAAGAGTTGCGCATTTACTTCACCCATATCTGATTCAGCTTCACTTGTTGTACTTGAGACGGGCGAAGATAGTTCGGAACCCAAAGACAATTGTTCCAAATTTCTCCGAAGCTTTCGCAAGGTACGATCGATTTCTAGATCTAGAGGCAAAGTGGGTGAACAGTGAGCTCTTCTTCTCATGTAACACCACAAAGCTAAGCCGAGGATTATCAAATAACAACCACAATTAAAAATAAAATAAAAGAAAAATCAACTAAGCAATAGTAAACCTAAGTAAACTTCAATCACACAATTTTCCCTGCAATGGCGTCATTTTGATAAGAGGTTTTTAGTGTGTCTTTAAGGTACCAAAAATAACTTTTCAAATAATATTTATAACTCCTAACAAGCAATTACTAAGAAGGTAGTAAAGGCAAGTGAAAGGTCGATCCATAGGGAAATTCGGATTAATCAAAGTCTAACAAGCTTAAATTACCTAATTGAAGGGTATTTGGGGGTTTAAGAATGGTTTTGTAACACTAATGACTAAGATCAAACAAACTAGCAAATAAATATGAGATGAAAATATCAATGAGAAAACACTAGAGTTAAGGCTACTTGTATTAATTAAAATAGAACAATGATCATTAATGCAATTGTGATTCAAAGGCGACAATCATGCAAGGTTTAGTTTTCCTCTAAAATACTGGTCCTCAAGAATAATCACTTAATCAATCAACTAAATCATCTCTCGAATGGTCTTTAGTCAATTGATTAAGAGATTCAATAAGTACAGAAAACCCCTAATACAAGGATCCCCTTAATTTCTACCCAGTATCTTGGCCTAGAAATTAAGTTGATTCACGGGGATGATAAAAGAGTTTAAAATTTGATTAAGAATGTTTGTAATCCAAATACCAAAGCATAAATGTGATCAATATCTATCCTAAGGTCTCAAAGCACCAAGATCAATGCATAATCATCATTAAATCATCACAATTACATTAACAATTCATGAAGACCTTAATTCATGCTTTCACATTAACCTTAGATAGGAGGCTACTCACTAATCATAGAATCTAAACATAAAAATCTAAAATTTATACCTAATCTAGGGCTAAACATGATTAATGGATGATCAATAGAATAGAGATAAGCAATTATTAAACTATAATATAAGAGATCTATAACTATTGAAGAAGAGAGAATAATAATATGTAGAATTAGATTGCAATTAGATATAAGAGATCTAGGGCTAAACATGATTAATGGATAAGCAATTATTAAACTATAATATAAGAGATCTATAAACTTGCAACTAGATTGATAAAAAGTACCTTGAATATGTAGAATTCGATAAGCTTTTAATCTATAAATTTGAAATCTAAGATAAACCAACGTGTTTTTCTCTCTAGGAGGAACCCTAATAAACTCTCTAATAATTAGTATCAAAGCATAGTCTCGAAATAAAAACATCCTATTGTTTTATTAGGCACGAGGCCTTATAAATTTTGGACAGAAATAAATGGTGCTGGCGCACCAAAGTGAGAGGTGTGGGCGCACCAACTAAACTGATGATGTGGATTTTCTTGGCTCGTTTCGATCTTTTGTAGGTTTATTAATTTGAACTGAATTTTAGATTTTTATGGTATTATAATGGACAAATTTTTTAGCAAAGGATATGAACAATTCAACTATCTCGGTTAAATTGAACTATGGTTGAAGAATAAAGCTATCTCGGCTAAATTCAACGATGCTATTTTGCTATCTCGGTAAAAACAACAATAATTCATAAGGAGTAACTTTAATCAAAAGTCATCTATCTTTATTAATGGCGTTAAAACAATATAAATAGGCCTAATAGGAATCCTACTCCAACTAGAACTAGGAAATCTTAAAGGGTAAACATAAATAATAAACCTAACAAACTAAAACTCTATCACACGCCTATGTGAACCAAATCACACGGCATTCCTACTAAACATTCCTAATGTAATTATAACTCATATAAAACAAGATATAACTTAAGGCCTCAAATAGAAAAAACCCTTTCAAGTGAAAGATAAAAACCTATAGGCAAAATAATCCTAATGCAAATAAAACAACTAAATTACATAGTTTCCTAACAGAATTAGGAGACTACATAACTTGTCCTAACAGAACTAGGACTTGCTTTAGGGAAGACATCCATGTTGGTGGGGCGCGGATGTGTCGTTGTGCACCGCACCCGGCCAAAGATAAAATTTCTCCTACTCTCTTCTACACTAAGCTAGTATAGTGGAAGTAGGGGTCGTATCCACAGGGAAACATGGACGAGTTTAATATTTAGAGTGAATTAATACCTAGATGACTCTAAGGGTCGAGCAACCTAATAAAAAGGGGGGTTTTCAAAAGAGTTATAAACAAACTAAAATTAACTAGCAAATAAATAGAATGAGAAATCAATATGGAAAGATCTTGAATCCGATTAACATCCACTTCAATTCATTATCGATCATTGAACCTCCACTCTAATTATTTCCATAATTATCTATTGTTGAGAATTAATCTCGCATTCTCCTTATTCTTAGTTGAATAGCACGATCAGCGTGACTATAAAACCCTAACTCAAGGATAACCTAGTCCGATCTGCGTCTAAGTTCAATCCAATAGTAGCAATAAACACAGAGAACCAATAGACCTGCTAACGTCATACACGCGATAAACATTCAACAGTTGATTCAATTTCCCTAAGAAATAACCAAGATGATCTGCATCTAAATTACTCCCTAGTTTGCTACAAATTGATAAAAGAATAAAACAATCCGATTCTATTCTTAAATCTAGCATTAGATTAACTACACAATCAAACTAGTAACGTTCCTAGCATAATTATGCAATAATCATAAATCACAAGCATAGAAATTGAACCATAATCAAGGAAAATAGATAGAGAGGAAAGATCTCACAATAATGCTTGAAGCTTCATATTAATCTCGTTCAAGAACAGTTCAAGCTACAATCGGCATAGCAATAGCCAATTCCATAATTGAAATCTCTAAAAACTAAACTAGAAAATGAAAACTAAAAAGAGAAGATAACAAGAGAAGAAAGGAGTGTTGGAGATTCTCTCTCCTCAAGTGTGTTCCCCCCTTGGTCCAAAAATCAACTTTAGTATTTATACTAAAGCTCAAAAATCAGCCCGACAATTACACCGACCTAGGGGTCGCGAGGTGCGAGACTGATCGCGAGTCGCGAAGAACACTCTGTCTTCCGCGCACAAAATGAACGGCAATGGTCGCGAGTCGCGACAGACATCGCGAGTCGCGACGGCATGGTGCTCGCGAGGTGCGAGGAAGCTCGCGAGTCGCGAGCGCTGGGCCTTCGAGCTGGGCGATGGGCGCTTGGCTTGCTGAGCGTGCGGGTGTGCGAGCTGGACGATGAGCGCTGGCTTGCGATGCTGCTTGGGCGAGGCTGCTGGGCATGCGATGCTCACGAGAGCTTGGCGATGAGCGCTGGGCTTGCGATGCTGCATTGTTGGCTTGGATGCTGGGCTTCGATAATGCTGTGTGCTTGGGCTGCTTCGTTGTTGAGATGGTGCAATGCTATTGAGCTACACCTAGGAGCACTTCCAAGTATATAGCTCAAACCCATTTTACCACAAAATCTCGAAACACATGACACTAACACTAATTATCTCGTATAACTCCCAACTTCCGCTAAGGGCTAAGTATAATACAAATGTGAACAATTATGATCAAAACCTCTAGCGAAGTGCACCCAAAATAACGTACATACACCGTATAACTTGAGCGTATCAAATACCCCCACACTTGAACTTTACTCGACCTCGAGTAAACTCAAAAATGAGAAATACCAATTAATGCACCACCCAAATTATCAACACCAAACAACACTCTCCATCAACTACAACATCATCATCATATCTTAACAACCTCCGCTCAAAACCTAAACGTAAGGGACGATGATTCCCCCACACTTAGATTCGAGCTCACCTGAAAAATACAAAGACGCGACAACAATAATAACCAGCGACACCAACAAGTTTCAAAATGTCAGCTCATGACACACTAAACTATCAGCTCTCTCAAACCTCAAAAGATGACCTACTACTACAACAACTAACTTAAAGTAGCAAGCCATGGAACAAAGACAAAAAGGGATAGACTCCATGCTTACTCCCAAAAATAAACAATCAACCAAAAGAATGTGAAAGCCAAAATAAATAGATCTTCACAAAACAGAGGATGAATTCACAAACCTAACCCGAAGACACCTTCCGCCTTATGACACCAACTCCGGCAAATGAGTTTTCCAAATACAAAATTCTCTCTTAATCTCTCATTTTGCCTAGGAGCCCTTTCGGGTTTTCATCCTAGCTTCTCACATTTCTTTTTTCATCTCACCATCTTACCCGCTCAATATAAGCCACTTTTTTGCATAGGTTGCCCTTTCGGGTTTTCAACCTATCCGGCCCCCATTTTTGCCCCGAGTCGCCCGCCCTTGCAGGGTTTTCAACTCGGCGGGTTTCATTTCATCACTTTTTTTTATTTTTTTTTTATTATTTTTTCATTTTTTTTTTTCAAATTGAAATAAATACAACATAAATACAACATAGATACATGAGAATGAGAAAACCCTCCACCCCTACTTAAACTACACATTGTCCTCAATGTGATGACAATTAGAAGAAAAAGTAAACTGAAAATGGGGGGAAAATGGAAAATCGGGCACATCGAAGATCGAATGCTCACCCGGCCAAAGATAAAATTTCTCCTACTCTCTTCTACACTAAGCTAGTATAGTGGAAGTAGGGGTCGTATCCACAGGGAAACAGGGACGAGTTTAATATTTAGAGTGAATTAATACCTAGATGACTCTAAGGGTCGAGCAACCTAATAAAAAGGGGGGTTTTCAAAAGAGTTATAAACAAACTAAAATTAACTAGCAAATAAATAGAATGAGAAATCAATATGGAAAGATCTTGAATCCGATTAACATCCACTTCAATTCATTATCGATCATTGAACCTCCACTCTAATTATTTCCATAATTATCTATTGTTGAGAATTAATCTCGCATTCTCCTTATTCTTAGTTGAATAGCACGATCAGCGTGACTATAAAACCCTAACTAAAGGATAACCTAGTCCGATCTGCATCTAAGTTCAATCCAATAGCAGCAATAAACACAGAGAACCAATAGACCTGCTAACGTCATACACGCGATAAACATTCAACAGTTGATTCAATTTCCCTAAGAAATAACCAAGATGATCTGCATCTAAATTACTCCCTAGTTTGCTACAAATTGATAAAAGAATAAAACAATCCGATTCTATTCTTAAATCTAGCATTAGATTAACTACACAATCAAACTAGTAACGTTCCTAGCATAATTATGCAATAATTATAAATCACAAGCATAGAAATTGAACCATAATCATGGAAAATAGATATAGAGGAAAGATCTCACAATAATGCTTGAAGCTTCATATTAATCTCGTTCAAGAACAGTTCAAGCTACAATCGGCATAGCAATAGCCAATTCCATAATTGAAATCTCTAAAAACTAAACTAGAAAATGAAAACTAAAAAGAGAAGATAACAAGAGAAGAAAGGAGTGTTGGAGATTCTCTCTCCTCAAGTGTGTTCCCCCCTTGGTCCAAAAATCAACTTTAGAATTTATACTAAAGCTCAAAAATCAGCCGACAATTACACCGACCTAGGGGGTCGCGAGGTGCAAGACTGATCGCGAGTCGCGAAGAACACTCTGTCTTCCGCGCACAAAATGAACGGCAATGGTCGCGAGTCGCGACGGGACATCGCGAGTCGCGACGGCATGGTGCTCGCGAGGTGCGAGGAAGCTCCGCGAGTCGCGAGCGCCGGGCCTTCGAGCCGGGCGATGGGCGCTGGCTTGCCGAGCGTGCGGGTGTGCGAGCCGGACGATGAGCGCCGGCTTGCGATCTGCCGCTGGGCGAGGCCGCTGGGCATGCGATGCTCACGAGAGCTTGGCGATGAGCGCCGGGCTTGCGATGCTTGCATTGTTGGCTTTGATCTTTGGGCTTCGATAATGCTTGTGTGCTTGGGCTGTCGTTGTTGAGATGGTGCAATGCTATTGAGCTACACCTAGGAGCACTTCCAAGTATATAGCTCAAACCCATTTTACCACAAAATCTCGAAACACATGACACTAACACTAATTATCTCGTATAACTCCCAACTTCCGCTAAGGGCTAAGTATAATACAAATGTGAACAATTATGATCAAAACCTCTAGCGAAGTGCACCCAAAATAACGTACATACACCGTATAACTTGAGCGTATCACATGTCCACATCAACTGATCTGAAGATAAAACCATTCGTCGAAAGGTGCGGGCGCACCTTTGTGAGTGGTGCGGGCACACCAGATAGGCGCGGAGCATCTCCTTGGCCTGTGCGGGCGCACCAGAGCCACTAAGATCTAATAACCCAAAACTGTCGGAATGTGCGGGAGCAACATATTGGATGGTGCGGGCGCACCTCAGCTACTGCCCAAAACTTCTCTTTTCTTCTCTTTTCGTGTGGGCAAGGTGGTCAAATCTTCAATGAGATCCTCAAAACTCTCGCCTTATGTCGTTTCTTCCAACTTGCAACCTCATATTTGGTCACACCTACAATCAAAACACAGCAAAGCACGATGAAAGTAAATGTACTAGAAATCCGGACAAAATTGACCGAAAATCTAGCAAAATGTCACTATGATCAAGTGAATGAAATACAAGAGGAAATGGAGGACAAAGAGGGAAGAAAGGGGAAAAAGAGGATCAAAATAAACTTAAAAGAGTCTGTAAAGTGCATTATAAACGCACTTATCAAGGGGGGATGTTAAGAGTATAACCCACATGTGAGTTAGGAATAGTTCGTCCCACATTGAAGAATTAGAGAGAAAATGACTAACATATAGATTGGTGGATTACTCCACCTATCACCAATTGGTTTTAGGATGGAACCCTGTCAACCTTGTATATGGTCAAACTCTCCTGCTACATGGACTTGTGTTAGGCCCAATGAAGTTTCTCAATAATTTTTATGAACAAATCACTGTAATTTCCTGAGCTTGGTAGAAAAAATGGTATTCTGATTTGTGGTTTGTTTATTTTGTTGTGTTGTTTAGAGAATTGAGGGGTTGAAGTTGCGAGAATAGGATGTTGAAGTGGAAGAACTGAAGATGTAGACAAATTAGCGTGTTTAGTTACATTTATCCCTCCCACTCCTTAATTAGGGATTTTATTGGGTGGTTGCATTTTTAAGATTACACGCTGGTTTTTGGATTGTGTTTTTTTTGTTGTTTGTTATATTAAGGAGTCGGTTATGTTGGATGTTTTTTCTTTTTCTTTTTTTGCTTTTTTATTTTATTTTTTGGTGTCCCCATTTGTTGTCATATATAATAGAGAATAACTTCTTTTCTATGCTATAAGTGAAGATTGACTTTAAGGATAAGTAATTGGGCATGTAACCCAATTGTTTATTAGAAAATTTAGGAGTGAGAGGAGATGTATTAGATTTGACAATGGAGGTTTGGTGATTGAAGAGAAGTAAACAGGGTGAAAGAAGAAAACAACTGAATAAAGTAAAGGAAAAAGAGCGGAGAGGACCAAAATTATGAAAAAGTAAAGAACTCAATTAGTGCGCCCTACCAAACGCATTATTGGATAAAATACGTCAAGTGATAGTGGTTTGTAAGGTTTCGTTAAACGTAAGGTAGTTATTTAAAGAAAAATTTATAAAAGGTAATTATTTGATCAAAAGTTTATATATAAAGATATATAATTAAGGGTTCGAATCCCACCAAATGAAGGGCAATGGTTCCCCTTACCATTCCCCCTCCTTCCATGTGATTGGGCTTCTAGATGGAG
Source organism: Beta corolliflora (assembly GCA_947648045.1). Classification (NCBI taxonomy): domain Eukaryota; kingdom Viridiplantae; phylum Streptophyta; class Magnoliopsida; order Caryophyllales; family Amaranthaceae; genus Beta; species Beta corolliflora. Next base: position 182,779 of record CANSZD010002547.1, read on the forward strand.
CCTTATGCAAGAACAGCCCAAAAGTTATTCACCTTAGCAATCAAAAAATAAAAAATGTATCCTTAATAATACACCTTTTAAATCAACTAGCAGCAGTGCCAAAGCCAAGAACAAAAAGGAAGGTCAACCTTTGTAGAAAAAGAGTAGGTTTATTTCCTTCTTGCTGTTATTTGAGTTTTGTATGACTACACAACTCTCATTCAACAAGCAATGAAGCAACAACATTAAGGAAAAGCATACAAACTTGATATCAAATGATAGATGATGAAGCAAACTAATAATACAAAGAAAGAAGCAGAATACATGAAATTTATGCTTCCGATTTATGTTTTGCCCCTCAAAAAAGCAGAATACATGAAAATCTGAAATGTTTTATTTGATTGATCATCACAACCTCACAGGCGGGCGGAAATTGGAACAGTATTTTGGAACTTAACGACTGATTTAAGTTGCTCATCATTCTCCAGGTAAGGCAACTCATCTTTTTCCAAAAGCAGATACACCTCTAACCCGTCGTTGTTTTTATTATTCATAAATACGATAAGATTCGCTTCAGAGCCATTAACGAGACTGGCCCAAACAGGTTTCCCCCACCCGAAATCAATGTCATAGAATCCGAACTTGGTAAAATCAGTGAACCAAAATCCCCTGACATCATCCTGGTTATACCTCTGTATTGCAGCTAAGTCTCGGTTCACCAACTTGTCATCGGAAAGTATATCCCAGCAGTTGCGTATGCCTTCTTGAACTCCCTTAATTACGAGGGGAACTAGGTCCTCGTACTTTAACTTCACCGTTTCTTCGGGGGTTAGGTCATTGATCCCTAATGCCACCAAATTGCCAACGGAATACTTCGCCACTTCCGGATTCTTCGTCCTTTCTCGTATGTTCACGCACTGTGTCACTTGGCATGCTCGAGGTATTCCGCCTCTCATTCTCCGATCAATACGCATTAGAATTTCAGTTAGGAAAGCGGTCGCTACTGTCACCCTTGACTGTAGGCTGTGAATTACATTGCAACCACCAAACATATAAAAGAGTATATATATGATCATATATTAGTTGTCAAGAATATTACATACGTACTCAGTTTCTCTGTTTCATAATAATTGTAACTACGTTTCATGGCACATTATTTTAAGATTGGGGGATGATCGACAATGCAAAAAAGCAAATTATTCAAAATAATTTAAACACCAATAATAATAGTGATTGGATTATTCAGTGCTTAATCTAGTTTAAATAATTTGTCTCTTTACCTAATCAACCATACTACCATGCTAGCTCATAAACTGCATACCAAACAACATGGTTTCATTTTATGAAACAAAGGAAGTATTACATTGGTTTCATAAACTACCATACTACGTAAAACTCATACTTCCTCCGTTCTTTAGTAATCGCTACATATAGGGTTGCACACATATTAAGGAACATGAGAGAGATAGAAATAGATAAAAAGAGGGAACCATGTGATGAGTAAAAAAAATAGAGATAACATATTATCGAAAATGAATAATGGGAAACTTCTAAACAAGGGAAATGTAGCAATTAATAAAGAACAAATGAACTAGAAGCTAAGATAAGGAATAATGAAACGATTATATTACATTTTACTCCTACATTTTTAATTCCATATCCTATAATCTAATGACTAGAAAAGCATTGTTTGTGCAAATTTGTACCATTTGAACACTTGTTTTATGTGACTGTTAAATTAAACATATGAATAATTTCGCTTCTACTCTATTATAAATCAATTTTTTTTTGACGGGTATTATAAATCAGTTTAGGGGATATGTTTGTGTAGACACTAAAAATTTATTAGCGTTCTATATTAAAATAAGTTAATTATTATTGAGCTAAAATAAATATAATTAGCCCACTTTAATTAATTTAGCCCGCCTAAATAAAATATCCAAATTAAAACCAAAAAATATAATTTGGGTTGTTAAATATTTGGGCCAGTCCATATCACTAGTCCAAATAAAATGGTCAAATGGCAAAGGTAAAAAAAGACTTCCAAGTCATAAACGGGCCAAGCCCATAAACTACCAAGTCCATGAAGGGGTCTCCATTCCCTATAAATAGGCCTCTTCTCCTTCAGTTGAGGGGACCCGAAAATCATTATTCTCAAGAGCTCATAAAATTCTCTTCGAATTCTCTCTGCAAATAGGCAACAAGCACATCAAATTCGTGCCGACTGTTCAGATACACTCAAACACATTCGATTGAGATTCCAGCTTTGGTCAGCTCTCATTCGAATACACTCAAACAAAACTCAAACCCGGGTTGACGTTGACAAAACATCATCCTACACTCAAACTTAGGTTGATGTTGACAAAACGTCAGTCTACACTCAGTTCCACGTCGACATCAACACGTGTCGCTCTCCAGCTGCGGAACAGAATCAGAGGACTTAGTTTATTTTTATTATAAACTGTCTACAGAGATTGTACTCTACATTTATTGAAATAAAATTTCTTTGTTACTTTGTTTCCTGTCTTATTTATTTTGACTCGAAATTTGTGTATACAAATTTTGGCACGCTCGGTGGGACCATCTCTACCTCTCATCTCTGTTTCGTTATCAACAACAAATCTGAGAAATGGCATCGAGGAAGACCATTTTTCGATCTGCTGAAAACGTTGCTGACACCCTGCGAAAATCTATAACGTTAGGTGACTTTATGGAAGACATGAGTCTTGGTTTTCACACCAAAAGAATGAAGAAAGATGTTGTCACTGCTTTTGTTATGGTGACCTCAGTTAAAACAGTTGAGGAACAACTCGCTGAAATGAACATCTTACTCCATAAATTGATGAAGGACGGATAGGAAAAGGATGCTCAGATCAGACTCCAAAACGAGCAAATTGCTGCCCTCAATGAGAAACTTAGTAGAATTCCCGGGCGACGCATCATCAAGCCAAGGTGGTTATGAAAGCAAAGACGAGAGTGGTGACTACCCTCACCATCCACCAACAGCTCGACAACTCGAATTGTTAATAGCTCGTGCTGTCAAGAATCGACTTGGGGAAAGCTCTCAAGGAAGTCATCACTATGTAAAGCCTTATACCAAAAGAATTGATAAGTTGCAGATGCCTTTTGGCTACCATCCCCCAAAGTTTCAACAATTCGATGGGAAAGGAAATCCTAAGCAACACATTGCTCACTTTGTAGAAACATGCAACAATCTTCGGGTACCACGAGCGATTTCCTCGTCAAACAATTTGTACGTTCTCTTAAAGGGATGGCCTTTGATTGGTACACGGATCTACCCTCACAATCCATCAATAGTTGGGATCAAATGGAGGAAGAGTTCCTAAACGAGTTCTATAGCACTCGACGTATTGTCGGCATGGTTGAGTTGACTAAGACTCACCAATGGAATGATGAGCCCGTCATTGACTACATTAATCGTTGGCGTGCTTTGAGCTTGCAATGTAAAGATCATTTGTCGAAACTTCGCTGCAGTCGAAATGTGCATCCAAGGCATGCATTGGGATTTGACCTACATCTTGCAAGGGATCAAACCCAAAACATTTCAAGAACTAGCAAGTAAAGCGCATGACATGGAGCTTACAATTGCTTGTCGTGAAAATGAATCAGACTCATCTGATGCATCAATGGAGGACCCGTCGACGCCATGATTGTGAAAATTATTCTAATAGGAAGATCTAGGGGGCATGGAAACAAAACCTCATGGATACAAACAAAAGAAATTCTCCTAAGCAAGAGGGTAAACTGCAAGTCAAAAGTTCTAGCTCCTAAGCAAGAGTATAAACTGCATGCCGAACAAAACAAAAGAAATTCTCCTAAGTAAGAGGGTAAACTGCAAGCAAACGAAAAACGAAACTCCCAAGCAAGAGTCTAAACTGCACACCAAATCTAACTCCTAAGCAAGAGTCAAAACTGCACACCAACAAAAAAATTCTAACTCCTAAGCAAGAGTCTAAACTGCAAGCAAACAAAAAAAATGGAACTCCCAAGCAAGAGTCTAAACTGCACACCAAAAAAATTCTAACTCCTAAGCAAGAGTCTAAACTGCAAGCAAATAAAAAAAAATGGAACTCCCAAGCAAGAGTCTAAACTGCACACCAAAAATTCTAACTCCTAAGCAAGAGTCTAAACTGCACACCAAAAATTCTAACTCCTAAGCAAGAGTCTAAAATGCAAGCAAATAAAAAAAATGGAACTCCCAAGCAAGAGTCTAAACTGCACACCAAAAATTCTAACTCCTAAGCAAGAGTCTAAACTGCAAGCAAACAAAAAAACGGAACTCATAAGCAAGAGTATAAACTGCCACCAAAAAAAAAAAACTAACTCCTAAGCAAGAGTCTAAACTGCACACATACAAAAAAAAAATGCAATACTCCTGGCCCGCAAGAGTCTAAACTGTGAACGGCGAAACAAAAAATTTGCAGTCATTGTAGCACTCTTGATCAACAAGAGCAATGTAGGAGTGTTTATCATCATTGAATTCTTTAATGAACACCATCCTGAAGAAAAAAAAAGAAAGGAATGAGTGATAGTGAATAGAGGAAAATATCAAAGTCAAATGTCTCGATTATATGATCATTGCCGACGACTTTCCTCGAACGCACTTCCAAAAGTGTCATCTTTAGTTGCTAGGATAAGCACAATTAGCAACTGGCCTAACAACTCCGATGGACCATCAATGACCCATCGCGATGAACACTCAAGTAGTGGACTTGATTGTCTTCGAACACACTCCAAAAGCGTCATCTTTAGTTGCTAGGATAAGCACAATTAAGCAACTAGCCTAACAACTCCGATAGATCATTAGTGACCCATCGCGATGAACACTCAAGTAGTGGACTTGATTGTCTTCGAACACACTCCAAAAGCGTCATCTTTAGTTGCTAGGATAAGCACAATTAAGCAACTAGCCTAACAACTCCGATAGATCATCAGTGACCCATCGCGATGAACACTCAAGTAGTGGACTTGATTGTCTTCGAACACACTCCAAAAGCGTCATCTTTAGTTGCTAGGATAAGCACAATTAGCAACTGGCCTAACAACTCCGATGGATCATCACTGACCCATCGCGATGAACACTTAAGTAGTGGACTTGATTGTCTTCCGATGGCAAGTGTCAAAAAAAATTTGTCACCTACAAGACATCACAAACAACACTTGCACAAAAAAAAAAAAGAGGACTTAAGGGGGTGTAACAAAAATCATCACCTCACTAGTCTTGAGCTTTTGTAGGACTTCAAAAATAGTCTAGAAGTTCAGTATCTCACAAAATCTGATGAGCTGCAAGTCACATAAAGTATGTCAAAATCCAGTTTGAAAAAAAAATGCATTTGAATTGGCGTCGTCAAATTTTATGATTGCATAAGTGGTTGCATATTATAACTACACTAAAGCAAGTTCTAATTGCTACATGTAATCATGTATCACACAAGACACGAGTGGTAATATAAAAAAAAAACAAAAAAAAAAAAAAGCAAAGCAGGTGTGCGTGTAATATACAAGCATCATCATGGCACTTGTGATGGGAAGCAAGGTCAAAGTCTGAATTTTGAACTTGTGTTCTACTAATAAGATCAATTACACATGGAGACAAACTGGTATGCAAAGTTGCAAACCCATGGTGATTTGCTTAATTTTTTTTTTTACACCCTTGATGTATGATGCTGATGCAAATAATAAAAGCAAATCAACATGAATCATCATCAACTGCACACAAGTGTCGAAAAAAAAAAAAGAAAAAAAATTTGAAAAGAAAGGACGACAAACACATGGCAGCGGTGATGAGAAGCCAAATTCATTATTTTGTATAACTTTGACGAAGAAATCATAAAGCAAGAACTAAGGCCAATAAATAAATTTGCCGGCCGACACTTACTTGGTGGTGAGCCTGTAGTTTCGTGATTGATGATGATGGGTGAAAGAATCCAAACTAAAATAAAAGCAAAAGCAAGGCATTAACTGAGTTCATAGGTGAAGTGTGCAGCAAGTTTTGGTTTGTTAAGCATGAGTCATTAATGTCAACCAAAAAATTAATTAAGGGGAAAAGAATTCTACCTTGGCTAGGGATGAAGCACTGCCGCAGGATATGAAAAAAAAAAGAAAGGAAGAAAGATAGTATTAGCTTTTATAGGTTGAGGTGAAGTAAATGCTCAAACCTATTAGAAAAAGATTTGTTTTAGCCGGGTGGCAATGAAATCTAATCTAATGAGAATAAGATTGAAATTCTTGGAGTTCAATGCTGATGGAGTTGAAAACAATGCATAACTTACCTTAAACAAAAATCATCAAACAACACGGTGATTGTCACCTAATTGCTAAATCAAACTCAAATTCGAGACATTGTCACGATTAAACATTTCAAATCGTGTACGTGACAGTGTCTCGATATTTTTCAATGTCCAAGACTTAATGGAGTTATAGGTGGTTCATTACTCTCGGCAACAAAGCCTGACAACACAGTGATTGTCACCTAGTTACCAAGCCAAACTCGAATTTGTCGAGACCTCGTCATACCAAAACACAACAAGCTAGTCGTGTTCATGACATGGTCTCGAGGGGGCAATTTGTAGACACTAAAAATTTATTAGTGTTTTATATTAAAATAAGTTAATTATTATTGAGCTAAAATAAATATAATTAGCCCACTTTAATTAATTTAGCCCGCCTAAATAAAATATCCAAATTAAAACCAAAAAATATAATTTGGGTTGTTAAATATTTGGGCCAGTCCATATCACTAGTCCAAATAAAATGGTCAAATGGCAAAGGTAAAAAAGACTTCCAAGTCATAAACGGGCCCAAGCCCATAAACTACCAAGTCCATTAAGGGGTCTCCATTCCCTATAAATAGGCCTCTTCTCCTTCAGTTGAGGGGACCAGAAAATTATTATTCTCAACAGCTCATAAAATTCTCTTGGAATTCTCTCTGCAAATAGTCAACAAGCACATTAAATTCGTGCCGACTGTTCAGATACACTCAAACATATTCGATTGAGATTCAAGCTTTGGTCAGCCCTCATTCGAATACACTCAAACAAAACTCAAACTCGGGTTGACGTTGACAAAACATCATCCTACAGTCAAACATAGGTTGATGTTGACAAAACGTCAGTCTACACTCAGCTCCACGTTGACATCAACACGTGTCACTCTCCACCTGCGGAACAGAATCAGAGGACTTAGTTTATTTTTATTATAAATTGTCTACAGTGATTGTACTTCCCATTTATTGAAATAAAATTTTTTTGTTACTTTGTTTCCTGTCTTATTTATTTTGACTCGAAATTTGTGTATACAGTTTGCTCCACATAAACACCTGTTTCACATGATTCAGCTAAATTAAACATGAATAATTTCAATTTCTTTTTTGAAATAATGAATAATTTCAATTTTACTTTACTATAAATCAGTTTTGTTATATACTGTATATGTTTGCTTCGATCTAGTTAGTGGTGTCAATCTGGGTCACTGGGTGGGTTTGGGTTGACCCAACCTGGGTCGGAATGATAAGGGTCGGAATAATCTGGGTGAAAGTGTGCCATGGGTCGGAACTGGGTGGGTCGGGTGGACTTGGGTCGGGTTCAACTGGGTGAGGGGCTCTCGAACCGGGTCGGGCTGGGTCACTGGGACCTGGGTCGGCCGGCATTTGGGTTGGGTGAATTTGGGTCGGAATGGAATAAGGTGAAGTCGGCCCAAATCGGCTTTCGAATAACTTGGGTCGGAATAAATCGGCCTTGGAATAACTTGGGCCGGAAGAAATCGGCTTTCGGAATGACTTGGGTCGGAATAAATCGGCTTTCGGAATGACTTGGGTCGGAAGAAATCGGCTTTCGAATGACTTGGGTCGGAATAAATCGGCTTTCGGAATGACTTGGGTCGGAAGAAATCGGTATCGGAATGACTTGGGTCGGAATAAATCGGCTTTCGGAATGACTTGGGCCGGAAGAAATCGGCTTTCGGAATGACTTGGGTCGGAATAAATCGGCTCTCGATAGGACTTGGGTCGGCTGAAGCCTCAAACCGGCGGCGTCTTGGCTTGGGTCGGAACAAATCGGCTCTCGGAATGACTTGGGTCGGAATGAATCGTCTCTCGGAACAAGGCGATATCGGGTGCGATTGGGTCGGCTTAAGGCCTTAAGCTGGCTTTCAGAATAACTTAGGTGGAGTTTGTTTGGTTGTAGCCGTCTTTCGGGCGGACTTGGACTCTTGGAGAGCCTAATGTTTACAATTGCCGTTTTGGGGTTTTCATATATTATACTATATATATATATATATATATATATATATATATATATATATATATATATATATATATATATATATATATATATATATATATATATATATATATATATATATATATATATATTAAGTTACGAAGTCGAAAGTTATAACAATTAACATGTGATATAGTGATATACTGATATTGTGAATTTTGATTGAGTTATTGTGAATTTTGTGATAATACATTGATACTTATATTACTAATTTAAAAAGTTACTAAACTAAGACTTATAATTTATATAGTTATATTATTGGCTATTGCCCATCGGGTTATTCTTATTCATGATTGCATATTTGCATAATTGTATTATTACATACACATTAAAGATTTAAAGTTATTGAATATAATCATTAAAGAATAATGATCAAAATATGAAATATTCAAATATCAATCATCAAATGAATGAATGATCACATGATTAATACTTAGAGTTTGTACTACTAGTTTGGATTTGTCATTTGTGACAACTAACATGTCTAACAAGTATTCAAGTAACAACCATAAGGACTAAAGTATGATCGTACGAAGATGGAGACATGAAGTGATGAAGTTATTATGTTGTCATTAATATCTTCTTAGGTTGACATTAATGAAAGCATCATAATTATAACATTGTTCAACTTTCATCGTTCATGGAACAAGTAACAATGATCAACGTTAATCGAATATGAAGTTGTGTTGGCAATTAGAGTCGAGTGCTTGATGATGAGGTCAACTTGTATACCTGAGAGCCATTACTGATTTTAAAAGTAAATTTAATTTTGTTATCTTTGCATTTCGAGTATAAATTAGTGCATAGATCAGTGTATTTCATTGTGGGTATAGATTAGTGCACAAATTAATCTATTTAAGTTGATCGTCTTTAAGTTAAATCATTTCACAATTTAAAACTTCTAATTTCATTGAAACAAGTTATTGGATGAGATCAATGAATGTTGTATTAGTGTAGTGACTAGTCGATAAGATAGTTCAAGATAAGAATAGTCTATTTAAGTTAATAGTCATTTAAGTTAAATTTATTTTGAACTGGAAAACATGTAATTTAATTGAAGCAAGTTGTTATTGGATGAGATCAATTAATGTATTAGTGACTTATGATAAGCTTATAGCAAGTAACAATAATGCATTTAAGTTAACCCTCTTTAAGTTGTTATTGGGTTCGGGTAGACTTATGTCGGGTAGAGTTGGGTTCGCGTAAAATTATGAACTCTAAAGTTAAAGTCTAAGAATATAAGATTATTAATTTATTAGGTATATTATGCTAATTAATGAATTATAATTATACTTAAAATACTAATAACAATAATTCAATAAGAATAATCAAATTATAATAAATTAATAATAATAGACTAATTACTAAAGTTAGTAAGTTACTAAACCAAGACAACAACTAAAAAAATACTATAAGACTATCAATCCATGTACTTGGTCATTCTCCTTTTCTATTGGCCAAAAAATAATAGCATGGATCATGAATTAGAACCATTGATTCAAAAAGGATGAAAATCTAACCATTAATTGAGTTTTGAAACAATAAAAGGGGAAAGTTGGGATATAATCTCATCCATTGATAATTTCAATCCAACGGATGAGATTAGATTTAGAAACCCTCAAATTTTAGGGTATAATTTTGTCCAACCCCCATGCCCCCATTTCATCTTCTGATCTAAAGTTCTAAACCCACCCGGCCACCCCCTCTCTCTCATCATTCCTGAAATTTGGTTACTTCTCCGTTCTTCCTCATATGAATTATGATGATAGGATATCTCACACCAGTTTATTTCCTCCCAAATATTTATAGCCACAAAATTAGATTTCTAGAAATTATTGGTTGCCAACTTCTCACTTTTCTCTCTCCTTTCCTCCCCTTCTCTCTTTCTCATCTTGATTTTCTGGATTTCCATAATCTGATTTCGAAACTGAGTATGTGAATGTAGAAAATTTCTTTTTCATAATTTGGATACCGAAACTTGATTTTCGTATGTACTTTTTTTTTTCGAATCCACAAATTATGTTTTCGTATGTTTGTTTTGTGGAGTGGCGTAAATTTTTTTACTCTCTTTTTGGATTATACCGTATTTTGCATTAAGTATATTTTGTTCGGTACGGGTTTTCAAAGTTTTGTATAATTTAGTTGCTATCCGTGACGTGTGCGAGCTTGTGGTGAAGTAGCTTACTTATTTTTTTTCTTCCTATTTTTATGTCTAAAATTATATATTTAATGGTTTGTTCTCTCTCTATATATAATGTGTTAAATTATGTTTCTAATTGAAAATGGGTTTTTTTACTATATTTATGTCAGTATAAGCACCTGTGGTTGGTTTACTTGGATGGTATTAAACAATTTTGATTAGATCTAATAATGGGTGTTCGTGTGATTTAATTAGTGGTTTTTTTACAGTTGCACTCTTGCTACCCTTAATCTTAATCTGATTGCTTGAAGGTTGAAGACTTGAACTGCCTCTTGCAATCTTTCATATTAGATTGAGTTGTACGTAGTACTTAGTAATATTATTGTAAAAAATCTTAGTTGTATTGTAAAATTGTAAATAACATAATTCAGTTGTTCTACTTGTTACTCATACCGTTCTACACTTCAAATCATTACATTTATATTTTGTAAAATGTAAACCATTTTAAGAGATAACAATATTTATTAACATTCATGAGCAATGGTAAATGTTCACTTATTTGTTCAATTATCAATGATCAAAGTTCAATGCAAACTTTTAATGTTACTTAATTTGTTATTGAAAGTTTGTAACTCCTAAAATTTGTTAATTCATTTATAATTTTCTAGAAAATATTCTAATTAAAATCATTGAAATCACATATATTCAAATATGACACTTGCAGTTAACGTAGAAATAAAATCGCATAAGTTGAACCCAAATGCCTATAAAACCTATACCAGGATTCCAATTTCGAGGAATGCCATGGTGCACGTCCACCACGAAAAACACAACAAATAAAAATTGGATGGGGGTAAATGGTAATATATTAGTTTTGTAAACTAAAGTTATGTATAGCGAAGGAATTTGGACCTTGCGAAGTACTCCATCTGTCCCAGAAAGATTTGAACACTTGTTAGTCTTATACGTGCCAGTTAACCGAAAAGAATTGTCTCATCAAAATCCTTCCTTGTTAGATTAATGCTTACTACTTACTAGCATCATAGCATGTGCTGAGAGGAAGAAAAAAAAATGAGGGAAATGAAAAATTAACACAAAACCACCCTTATATGAGGGTGTTACTTTTATTTTAAACAAAATGATTAAATCCACTCATAATTCTTCATTCACATCCACACAACCACCTATATCTTTATAACATGGTGAAATTGGGTCGGAATGGCTTTGGGCCGGGTTGCATGTATTGGGTCGGAATGGTTTTGGGTCGGGTTTAGTTGGGTCGGGTGGTAACTGGGTTGGGTGATAACTGGGTTGGTGATAACTGGGTTGGGTCACAACTGGGTCAGGTGCCAACTGGGTTGAGTCACAACTGGGTTGGGTGATAACTGGGTGGGTTTAACTGGGTCATTGGCAGGTGAAGTTGGGTGCAGATTAATTTTGGGTCGGAAACAGGTTGGGTCTGGGTCGTTGTTCACGGGTGCAACTGGCCACGGGTCCACCTGGGTCGGCCCAGTTCAGGTTGGGTTAGCAATTCCACGGGTTCAACTGGACACGAGTGGACACTGGGTCGGAATGGGTCGGCTTTCCAACCGACCACTCTCGGCTCGGAACAGATTGGGTCTGGGTCGCATGCGGGTTCACCCGTGGATCGGCCCAGTTTTTGACACCTCTAGATCTAGTGACTAGTAGTTTAGGGATGAAAATTCGGACTTAAGATTAAAAAAACCGTTGTTTTGTAAGTTCTTTTACTGCCAACATTGCTATTATTTTTCAAATGCATCAAATTATGTACTAACCTGGAAAGGTGGCTGACCCTCTGCCTAAGGGTTGCGATGGCCGCAACGTCAAATATGAGCCTCTTGCACACAACCGTCGAACCTTCTCCGGTCCTCCTGACACCAAAATCATCAGGGGGAAAATTCTTGCCAGGAAGGTACGAGGGGGAGTAGAAATCAGGGTGAATAGTCCTCGATTGACCTTCCCGAAGTGTGGCTTCTTCCGCCCATGCGTACACGAAGATACCCATGGAGCAAAGCGTCCACGATTCGATGCGAAACCGATGCAAAGAACGGCTATCCCACCACATCGAAACTTGGTGACTTTGACAAAGACAAACAAGTGCTCGTGACCTCATCCGCAGCACCGATTTCAAGGGGGAGAAGCTCGTTAAGATCATCAGGCTCCAAGTTTGTAATGATTTGTTTGAGATCGTAGGCGTCGACCTCAGCCTCCATGAACTCAGCTCCCGTGTCGTTGCAGTCGACGGTGTGGTGCTCCTTAATGTATCTCCCGCGAAGGGATAGAAGCGAGGTAAAATTCGAGACAATGAAGTCTCTAAAGTCTTGATGATACCTTTATAAGTGTAGAATTCAATGAAGGGGTAGTAAAGAATGGTAACTGTTGGAACACAAGGTGACACTCAAGAAGGGGGTTGAATTGAGTGACTAAATCTAATCGATTTTCGCAAAAACACCCTTATGGCACAGTGCCGTGCACTGTGTTATTCACTCGTAAAATCTCCGATTTATGTTTCTGCTCAAACGAAAATGAATCAAACAATATAACAATGAAATCAAATAATAAAAACACAGAAATTTAACGTGGTTCAATCTCACCTCTGAGATCTACGTCCACACAAACTACTCTTTTATTATTTGAATCGTAAAATACCAAACTCTTGATACAATTCGATTCCCCCACTACTAACTCTAGTGGCGCTCCTCAACACTTAACCCTAAGTATTGCTACTCTCTATAATATAAGAAATTACAGAAAGAATAATTCCTCAAAAGCGTGCTTCTTATTCAAGCAAATAGAGGATCGTTACAAACTTTGTTTTTAGAGACCTTAACCTACTAGAACTCGGTGCCGTACACTGTGGTCTGGGAGATCGTTTTCAGCTCTCAAAAATATTAATCTCACAAATCTGAAAACGTGGTTTACTCTAATGATTTCTATACCTTATATAATTCAATCAGCTGAATAAAAATCCTTCTCCCAGATGTATTATCTTTTCAAACAATTTTTATTCCTAAAATAAAGGGATAAAATTCTTTTCCTATTCAAAAACCAATTTTATCTTTTATAAAAACTGTTTCTTTAATTCTTATAGGATAAGGATTTCTCCATATCTTATATAACTCTAAATCATCTCTTAAATCAGTTTTCATAAATCAAATTTTATCACAATTACAAATCAGTTTTTCTCATCTTATCAAACTTCTTTTTTTCGAAAAATCCTTAACTCGTTTTTCCGAAAGAAAAAAACTTTTATCTTTTTAAACTGATTTTCGAAAAAAACTTTTTCTTTCTAAAACTGATTTTCGAAAATAAAAATCTTTTTCTTTTCAAAACTTATTTTTAAAAACAAAAATCTTTTTCTTTCTAAAACTATTTATCAAAATCCTTGTTTTAAAAAAACTTTCCCTTGTTTTTTCTTTAAACCATATAAACATGAAATTAATATAATCTCCTATTTTCTTAACTCTAAGAAAATAGTTAATTATCCTAATTTCATATTTCTACTTTTAGCACAAAGTTCTAATATGTTAATTACATTGCATACACATGAATATAACTAGATCTAAGCTTCCTTGTCTTCAATCATCCAGTCTTGATAGCTTGATCACTATTACAAATCTTCATGTTATAGCATAGGGTGTTTATCATCATCAAAATATGCAAAGTTCAAACACAATAAATTCCCCCTTTTTGATGATGACAAACACATAATATTTTCCCCCTCAAATAATGCATCATTAATCATTGTTGAGAAATCAAAATGTGATGACCTCATTCATAATATCAAACCATAACATCATCATTCACAATATCAAATCACCATAATCTAATAACCAACACACTAAGGTACATACCCAAACGTTAAGTTCATTAAAATGCATACGAGATAATTTCCTTCCTAAAGCTAAGCATTATACCTATCTTCCCCCTTTTGACATTATCAAAAAGGAGTGAAAAGCAGCCAGCTAAACTGAGTGAGAAAGACTAAGCAAAAAAATCAGTAGCTCAAACACGGAAGCTAGTGATGTTGGTGCTACAATATCAGCCAATTCACAATCTTCAGAAAATTCACAATAGTCAACCACAAGACATCACCAAAAGCAGTTTGAATGTAGTTTAGTTATCCAAAAAAAACAGAACCCATAGAAATAACAGTAAGCAGCAATGTTAAATCAAGGAGCTGGAGGGTTGAGGAGCAAGTAGAAGTTGGACATGATTTGACGATGCTGCTGGCCCATCAACCGGTCCCTAGCACGATCACGAGCAAGAAGTTGTTGAAGACACTTTTCGACATTAGAAATGCGCTCTTGCATCTTAAGACACCCAACACACGCCTCTTTGGGCTGAAAACCCAGGAAATCCTTTTTCAGTAGCTCGCCACTCAGCAAACACAATTCCATTTTACTTAAAACACCATCACTCATTATATTTCTACTGCTTACCCCTTTGGAGGTGGCACCCAGAACATCATATGCCCGAAACAACTTGGTGAGCCACAGACCATATGGTAGAAAGGTGGGTGAAGATGGTAAATGTCTCATGTGGTGGATCATAAGGTGAGGAAGGCTAATGGGGTGCCCCTAATCAAGCAACCACAGCAAGATTTGGTCCATGATCAAGCAGTCGCCGCGATTTTCAACGCGAGGAAGGAGTGTTTTAGTAACAATGTTGCGGGCTAGCTTATAATTGGCAGAGAGTAGGGAAGCAAGGAAGGTTTGAGCATGTGGGAAGGGTTGAGCAGAGAGTGTACGGGAAATGGTGGCATTGTCGACCCCCGCAATGAAATGCCAAGTTTTAGTGTTATAATCAGTAAAACCTGCATATGGAATCCCTAAGGTATGGGCGAGGGTATGGACATTTACAGAAAACTCAATACCATTCACAGTGGAAGTGAGACCAAAATCATCATCAATGACCAAATTCTTGTAAAATTCTTGCATTCACACTCATAAATTGCATCATTATAATCCAACAGTGAATTCCAGCCTTGGGTAGTAATTGAATTAGATAGAAATTGATATTCGGGGCGGAACACCCAAGATGCTGGAAAAATTCGGCCTTGAAGAATTTTCGGCCTGTGAGATGGGGCAGAAATTTTCGACCTCTTGGTATGCTTTGAAGCAGAGTTGCGAGATGTCGTTTTACCTGGGGGAGAAGAAACCGATTTGCGCTTCTTGGTTAGTGGTAGCGAAGGAGCGGGCGCACCAGAGGACTGTTCTTGCGGACCGTTAGAGCGACGGGAGCCAGGCGACGCAGCAGCCGTGGAAGGTTGTTCGGGTGGGTTGGAAGGCTGAGGGTCGAGAATAGTTGTTTCGGTGGAGTTATTTAGTGGTGGAGGTGGAGTGTTCGAGGGAGGGTTTTCAGGAGAAGGAGAAGGCGGTGGGGAAGAGGTTTGGGTTTTCTTGGCCGGAGGTTTGGTCTTTGCCGGTGTTTTAGGTTTCGCTGGCGGTTTGGGAGTGGGTTTCTTGGGTGGTGTTTTTCGGGTGGTCTTCACTTTCACTATGGTTAGGAAGTCTTGAGAGGAAAGGGATGAAAGGGAAAAAAAATCCGAAGGGAGAGAGAGAGAGAGTTTGGTGGGGGGGGGCGACGGGCTGTGGGTTAATAGGGGATGGGTTTGAGGAAGGGATGGGCTTAAGGGTTAAAGGTGGAGTTGGGCTGGGCGTTTAGTAGGGATGGGCTTTGCATACTGACATTAGAGGGGGGCCTAAACTTTTGAAAATATTTTACGGAAAACAATTTTTCAGCACATTTTTAGTTCAAAGCAACATCAATTTTTCAGAGAAAGCTAGTGATGTATGTGGATTTTCAAGGAAATTAATGAAGCAACTTAGGTTGAAGTTATCAGGACAGCATCAATAGCTCTTGTGTGAGTCCTTATCATATCACATAGACTAGTTCTCACCCAGTTTGACACAACCATGTACTTGGACTCCAATTGACATATTTAAGGAAGACAACAGGCATAATACTCAACTAAGTTCCAGAAATTAATCCCAAAGCCACTCTAAGTTTTTCAAAGTGTTCACGAGCAAGTGGTTTGGTGAAAATATCGGCTATTTGATCATCAGTGCAAATGAATTCAAGTGCAATATTACCTTTTTCTATATTATCACACAAAAAATGATATCTTATTTCAATGTGCTTGGTGCGTGAGTGTTGAACAGGATTTTTTGAGATGTTAATCGCACTAGTATTATCACACATAATTGGCACATTATCAATCATAACTCCGAAATCTCGTAGTTGTTGTCTTACCCATAATACCTGTGCACAACATGAGGCAGCTGCAACATATTCAGCCTCGGTGATGGAGAGAGCAACCGAATTTTGTTTCTTGGAGGCCCATGATATTAAGCATGGACCTAAGAAGGTGGCCGTTCCAGATGTCCTCTTTCTGTCTACCAAAAACCCGGCATAATCTGCATCAGAAAAACCAATCAAGTCAAAAATTTCCTTCTTTAGGATACCATAAATACAGATTATTAGTCCCTTTTAGGTATCGAAGAATTCGTTTCACAGCCTTAAAATGAGATTCTTTTGGACAGGACTGAAATCTGGCACAGAGGCACACACTGTGCAGAATATCCGATCTACTAGAAGTTAAGTAGAGAAGTGATCTAATCATACCTCTGTAGATCATCTCATCTACTTTCTTACCGTTTTCATCAAGATCTAGCTTGGTAGAAGTAGGTATAGGAGTAGAATGAGTCTTGGAATCTTCCATACCATATTTTTTCAAGAGCTTCTTCACGTATTTCTTTTGATGTATCATTATCCCCGTCTCAAGTTGTTTGACTTGTAACCCTAAGAAGAAACTTAATTCTCCCATCATAGACATTTCAAATTCACTTTTCATTAGTTCAGCAAAATAATGACACAACAATTCGGTGGTTGCCCCAAAAATAATATCGTCAACATAGATTTGAACAATAAACAATTCTTCCCCTTAGTTTTTAGAAACAATGTCCTATCAACTGAGCCTCGTTTGAACCCGTTTTCCATTAAAAAAATAGATAGGCGTTCATACCAAGCTCTAGGAGCTTGTTTTAAACCATAAAGAGTCTTATCAAGTTTAAAAACATGGTTAGGAAAATCATGATCAACAAAGCCGGGGGGCTGCTCTACATATACAATTTCTTTCAAATAACCATTAAGAAATGTAGTCTTAACATCCATTTGATAGAGCTTAATATTCTTAAATGCAGCAAAAGCTATCAAAATTCTAATAGCTTCCAAACGAGCCACAGGAGCAAAAGTTTCATCAAAGTCAATTCCCTCCTGCTGATTGAATCCTTAACATACCAGTCTGGCTTTATTTCGAACAATCATCCCACTATCATCTAATTTATTTCGAAAAACCCATTTTGTGCCAATAACTGATTGGTTAGTGGGACGAGGTTCTAAATGCCAAACTTCATTTCTTTTAAATTGATCAAGCTCATCTTGCATAGCAAGAATCCAATCAGGGTCAGTCAATGCAATTTTATAATTTGGAGGTTCAATTTCAGATATAAAAGCATTGAAAGCACAAAAGTTATGAAGTGATGAACGAGTTTGTACCCCCTTGGCAATATCAGTAAGAATTAGGTCAGTAGGATGCGAACTTTGATGTTTCCACTTCTTTGGAGTGAAGGGCACGTTCTGTAGCACAATGCCGTGCTCTGAGCTGTTGCTATCATGTTCAATTCTTTAAGTACGACAATCAGCTGAGGATTCTTCTTGTGGTCTCTCTTCATCTACCACTGCTATTTCTTCCAGTCTTTCACTCAGATCCCGTTCATTTGAAATTTCAATTTGTTCTCCGGACTGTGCCATGGACTGTGTTGCAGAAGGTGTTTCGAACCGTTTTTCAGCATAACGGTCCTCTAGTGCATTAGATGTTTCTCTAATCAGTCCAATATAGTAGTCTTCATTATCATCTACCTGCACTTCTTGATAATTTTTGTCAGTTTCATCAAAAATAACATGGACACTCTCTTCCATACGCATTGTTCTTTTGTTATACACTTTGTACGCTTTGCTATGAGGAGAGTATCCTATGAACACCGCTTCGTCACTCCTTGGATCAAATTTACCCAAATTATCCTTACCATTATTATGAACATAACAAGTACATCCAAAGCATCTAAGGTGAGAAATATTTGGTTTTCTTCCTTTAACAAGTTCATAAGGAGTTTTATTCAAGATGGACCGTACTTTTGTTCTATAATAAATGTAACATGCGGTACTTACGGCCTCGGCCCAAAACTTTCTAGGTAGGCCACTATGTAAAAGCATTGTTCGTGACATGTCTTCCAAAGTACGGATCATTCTTTCTACCACTCTATTTTGCTGTGGAGTTCTTGGAGCGGAGAAGTTATGATCGATTCCATTTTCATTGCAAAACATTTCAAAATCAGTATTTTCAAACTCAGTGCCATGATCAGCTCTGACAGACAGCAATTTGCAATTTGTTTGATTTTGGACTTTACGAATATGGACTAAAAATACTCAAAAGTTTCATCTTTTCCACCAATAAATAGAGTCCATACAAATCTAGAAAAATTATCAACAAGTACTAGTACATATTTGCTACCACCTCTACTCCTTACTCGCATAGGACCACAAAGGTCCATATGAATTAACTCCAACGGTCTAGAGGTGCTAACAAATTTCTTTGACTTAAAAGATGATCGAACATGTTTACATCTAGCACATGCTTTACAAATTGTTTCCCAATCAAAATTTATGGACGGTAAACCATCAACTAAATCCATTTTTCTCAATTTGTTAAGCAATCTCGAGCTTACATGTCCAAGTCTTTTATGCCAAAGTAAAGGATTATCTTGCAACACACTCATGCATGAAATCGTATTATTAGGTAAGTTGCTTAAACATGTTAAGTAGACATTATTTACCCTCTTCCCTTCCAATAGTAATTCATGAGAGTCCTTGTTAATGATTTTGCAAATATCAGCATGAAATTCAACAACATTACCTCGATCACACAATTGTGAGATACTTAACAAATTGTGTTTCAAACCATTTACCAGCATTACATTCTCTATGGAGTGTGTTAGGGATTTGCCGACGTTTCCAATACCGATTATCTCTCCCTTTTTGTTATCGCCAAATGTTACACACCCTCCATGGTGGGCTACTAGTGAGAGGAATTGAGATTTATCACCAGTCATATGTCTTGAGCAGCCACTGTCGAGATACCATAGGCTGCTTCCTCTCACATTCGCCTGCAAAAAGATCACTTGTTAGTTTTAGGAACCCAAATTTGCTTGGGTCCCTTTTTCTTTCGTTGAGCCTCTAACATATCTTTTCTAACCCATATTTGATTTACATACTTAACATTTTTTGCAACACTCTTTTTCTTGATATTACAGTTATCCATAAGGTGTCCATTCTTTCCACAAAAGTTGCAAATCAAATACTCAGGTAAGTCGACATATTTTCTTTTACGAAAGTCTCTTTCAAAAATTTTGGCACTGTGCCTTACACTGTGCCTCTGATCTGTATATCCGAAACCAATTATGTTTCGATTGCTAGTTGTACTGGAGATATAGTCTAGGGCTTTTTGACCATCTAACCATTTTTCATACATTTTCCGAGCAATAGTCAATTGTGATTCTAAGAATTCAACAGAAGTGTTTAGATCGCTATTTCTTTTTCTTGAAATTTCCAAATCTCTTTTAGCTTTATCAAGTTCATCACTTAACTTAGCATCATGAGGCAGCATAAGTGGAACAATTTTTGGATCTTTGTCTAGATTCTTTCACTTCAATTAACTCAAGTTTTAAAGATCCAATTTGTTTTTCAAGATTCGAATTTTTCGCTTCTAGCTCAGTGTAAGGCACAGTGTTGTCAATGACTTCTTTTGAGAGAGACTTTTCATACCTTAAGGCACTTAACTCAACATTTTTTTCTTCGACATTTTTTTTCAGTTCATCATTCTTTTTCATAAGTTCTTTACAGTCCTTTAATAAGTCCTTATATTCCAATTCTAACCCAATCTTTTGCTTAGTCAAAATTTCTACTTCTTTTTTCATGTTTGAAAAATTATCATTCATCTCTTGACAATCATCAATGACATTACCAAGCAGAGTAGCAAGTTGGTTTTTTGAAAGAAGATGTATTGAAGGTTTTAGGGAGATAAGACTTACCTCACTGTCTTCCGTTTCATCTTGGGAATTCGAGCTTTTCGCCATTAAACACAAGTGTGAATCGTCCTGGCATTGTGCCCTTCTCTGTGATGTCTGTACAGCATTCAGACATAATTTTGCTTCATGGCACTGTGCCTCTGACTGTTCCTCATCAGAATCCGAATCTCCCCAAACGGCAGCTATCATAGCCTTTTTGAATTCTTTCTTCGATTGTTCCCTTCTTTCTTTAGGCTTCTCATCATCCCATAAGGGACATTCCTTAATCCTGTGATTGAACTCTCCACACTTGAAACAACCGGAGTTAGTAGCACTTTTCTTAGAGTTAGAGGTAGTGCTCTTACCTTTGAAATTTCCACTTTTTCTAGGATTGTTAAATTTGTTCTTTTTGAGAAAATTTTGAAATCTCCTAGTAAGAAGTGCGACATCATCATCACTATCACTATCTTCAATTTCCAATTCAGTTCTCAAGGCTAGACCTTTATTTTTTGGTTCATTAGTTTTAGAATCTAAGACAAGTTCATGAGTCATTAATGATCCAATTAGTTGTTCTAGTGAGAGTTTAGTTAAATCTTTAGCTTCTTGAATAGCGGTTATTTTAGGGAGCCAACGATTTGTAAAACTTCTTAACACCTTTCTCACTAAATCTTCAGAAGTATAAGTTTTGCCTAGAGAACGCAATTCATTAGTGATTAGTGTAAATCGGGTGAACATCTCTTTAATAGATTCTTCCTTTTTCATAGTAAACAATTCATATTGTTGCACAAGTAAATCTATTCGAGATTGTTTTACCTCATTCGTACCTTCATGGGCCAATTCCAGCGTGTCCCATATCTCTTTTGCTGTAGTGCAAGCGGAGATCCTTGAGTATTCATCAGGTCCAATTCCATATTGGAGAATACTCATAGCTATGTAGTTCTTTTCGGCTTTTGCATAATCGACTGAATCGTAGTCATCTTCATCCTTGTCGACCAACTTTCCTTCAGCATTTTTTCCTTGTATAAGTATTGGTCCTTTTCTAATGACTTTCCAGTACCCATAATCCGATCCTTGAATGTAGATCCTCATCCTAGACTTCCACACTAGTGGAAATATAAGGAAGGGTTGCGGTCAAAACAGCCCTAAGGGCTGCGTTTTTGGCCAGCAGCCCTTTCCATAGCAACCCTTCATTAGAAAAGAAGGGCTGCGGTTTTCAACTGCAGCCCTTCACAACGAAGGGCTGCGGTTCAGGCCAAAAACACAACCCTTCTAAGCTTGAAGGGCTGCGTTTTCGGCTTAAACCGCAACCCTTCTTTAAATGAAGGGCTGCGGTTTTAAGCCTAAACCGCATCACTTTTTAAATGAAGGGCTGCGGTTTAGGCTTAAAACCGCAGCCCTTCAAATTCATATTTTTTTTTTAAAAAAAATAAATTAAATCCGCCCGCCCACCCCAAAGACCCCCCACCCCCGCGCCCAAAGACACCACTGCCCCCCCGCGCCCCGCACCCCGACCCCGCGCCCCCGCACCCCCACCCCACCCCCCACCACACCCCGCCCATCCCCCGCACTCCCACCTCCCATGCCCCCGCCCGCCCCCGCCCCCTCCCACCTGCCCCGCCCCCCCACCCCCCCCACACCTACCCCCCCACCCCCAAAGACACACCTGCCCCCCACTCCCTCCCCCCCCCCGCCCACCCGCCCCCGCCCCCTGCACTCCCCCTAAGCCCTACCCACCCCCCCCCCCCCTGCACTCCCCCAAGTCCCGCCCACCTCCATCCACCCCCTGCACTCCCCCGCCCCTGCCCCCCACCCTCACCCCACCCCCTTTCACTCCCCCGCACCCCCACCCCGCCCCACCCCTCTCGCCGGCCCCTCCACCCATTCTTTGCCCGACCACCCCAAGACCCAACCGGCCCCATAGCCCCACCCTGTGACCCACCATGGCGCCCCACCCCACCCCCCACCCAAAACCTCCCTTCGACACAAAAAAAAATCGATCAAATTGCAATAATATATGACAAGTTTTTGAACGTAATAATTAACTTTAAATATGTATATTTAATAATGTAAAAAGTGTACATATAGAATTGATACAAACTAGTAGATGTAGCTAATTATATCACGAATTCCACCAAAATGTATCATAAGCAATCATCACAAATGTGGGACGCCAACTTATCCCGAACTTCATGTAATTCGTCTGTGGTGAAGGCCCTCAAACGTGGTGTGTTATTCATATAAACCTTGCAAAACAACCAAGGAATAAACACAAAATATAAGAATTCAATCATTTACCGTAGTTAGTAGTTCTAAAAATGACATATACCTTCCCGAAATTCAATCAAAAACAAATGCAAGCCTAAAACTCTACACACTAGTTATATTATACCTTATATTATCATATTGAAAAAGAAAATGGAGTTAAATGACTCGAGAATGGACACGAAAAGGCAAAAATCGGCATAAAATCACATTTATGTTCCCGATATACAACCTACAACAAATGCAAGCCTAAGAATCTACATAATAGTTACATTATACCTCATATTATTATGTTCAAAATGAAATTGGGGTTAAATGACGCGATAAGTATGAATTGGACGCGAAAAGGCAAAAATAGGCCTAAAATGCCCTTTTCGTTCCCAAAATTCAACCTACAACAATTGCAAACCTAAAAATCTACACAATAGTTACATTATGCCTCATATTATCATGTTCAAAATTAATTTGGGGTTAAATGACTCGATAAATACGATTTGGAAGCGTAAAAGGCAAAAATAGGCCGAAAAATGACATTTTCGTTCCCAAATATATGCATGTGCTACTTTGGTTTCTAAACCAATTAATACCTATTACCAATCGATCTAATCTAAACTAACATATACTAATAAGTTACATACCTTTTGAAGATCATCGATGTTAGTGCAATGGTTGACGATATCGAACATGTACCTCAGCACGTAATAGCCACATGCAAGTCCATCATCTTGTTGCGGACACTAAATGTTCACCAAAGGATGCATCCAATGTTAGATGTGTAGTATGTGGCTAAAAGTGTTTCTATATAAGGACAAATAAATTAGCCATGTTACGTCGACTGATATCCAAACAGGAGCTTTTGGTGCTCGAAGTCCTGTTGCACTAATATGCTTCATCACACTACATCAATACATTATTATAAGATTAGATGTACTAACTGTTTATATATATAAAGATGATGAATAATGTGTAATATTAATAAGTGCGCATATATTAAGTTTCGATTAGGCTAACTATTTAACAATGATTTGATTAGTAAGGACCGTGGTGGTTGTCGACGCAAAGAATCAAAGTGGTAGACTTCGTTACGTGACAAACATATCGCAAGCAGTGTCCAATGAGCCCTACAGCAAGAAAATATAGTTATTATTAATCGTAGAACAATTAATAGGTCAATTTAATTATCGAATAATAAAAGTAAAGCGAGTTTAACAAGCATACTTTTCAATATAAGGAACAAGAATGATATGATGATATCCAAAACGAGATGATGCTTTGAAACTCATTTCGAGATACTCTTTCACTTCGGCTTTGTTTTGTAAGCAATTGTCATCTCGTATTATGTTTGGACATAACCAACCAAACATTGACTCATGACTAGATGTTGCAATCAATTCATTGTATAATAACCTGAGAAATCACATATTGATTAAAAGTAAACTTACTTATTATGGAAGTTGAATTGAAAACTACTTAAGGCATATGTATATGTATATTTAATTTATATACTTATGTATTACCTCATGAATGTTTGTATCATGGAAACATTCAACTCTACCCCACATAAGAATTCTTTAATATCGACCTTAGAAATGAATGTCGATGACTCCTCAAAGTAGTGGAATTGTTGCTCTCCCAAAGGAACCTCAATTGTACTATGATCGGGTAAATCGCTAGCGCACTCATGTAACCAAAAGCATGGAATACTAAGGCCTCGCACCACCTCTGGCTCGATAATAAGTGGATTCTTTGTCCTAGAAACATTTCCCTTCACCACATTTCGTTCACCTTCATCACGTAAACTTGCTTTCTTATCAGGTGAACATGCCTTCTTTCCCTTCCTGTCATGTGAGTCTCCCTTCCCCCAAACCTAGTAATTAGTTAAAAGTAAAGATATTACTGACTATCATAGGAACTATAAAAGAAAACACGCATATATATATGTATGTTAATCATTGTACCTCATCTGAAAACCGCACCAATACACGCGACCATAGAACATAACTGCCAAGGGCATCATTCAGTATCTGTACCCCAACTTCTGGCTTCGGCAGCGGAAGAGGTATTTCTTTGAAACCAGACACAATTTCATTAAAGGTGACCACATAGTGATTATCATTTACTAACTGGTTATGCAATCGTACTCGGTCACTAGGGGGTTGTGCATGGCCATAAGCTACGAGAATGAAACTATCATAACCATCTCCTCGAGCTAATAGTTCACATGGTGTCTCTTCCTTTAGAAACAAAACTCCATTTATAGTTAGTCTATGAAACAACATATAGTAAGAATTTCATGCATTTAAGAACAATAGTTGTTTAACAAAGCAAAGGGATTAAGTGATTACCTTCAACTCGGGTACTACAGGTGGATCAGGTAAAGGTATCATCTGATCAATAGATGTTCGTGGATCAGCGACGGCGGGCTAGGTGTAATATCACTACCCTTCTTGATTGCAGCAAAAGTCGGTAAACCCATTTGCTCCAAAATGGCGTTGAAGTTATATGTCATCTCCTCCCTTAGCTCCTCCCGAATTGCAACTTTCATAGCCTCCACATCTACTGATGCTGCCGAATTCACACTACTTACACTTGATTTTGTCATTGTAGTGTATTGATCACCATATACCTTTCTCAAACCGAGGCGGACACCTCCTACGCCTCTCACGCGTCCACTGTGGTCCTTTCCTAAAGTTTCGTGCAATGCATCAATGTATCCTTTAGGAGTGAACTCACCAGTTGCCTCTTTTTCCTTCAAGCCAATCTACATAAGTATAAGAGAGAAATACTCGTGAGCGCAAAAGTTATATTATATATAACTCTTATAACCATATAATCTGTACTTACAATGGCGTTGGCTATCTGTTGTGTTCCGGGATCAGGCAAGACTCTTTTTCCCATTACATCAACCCCATGCATCGAACACCACCAATCGAGGACTCTATCTGGTTGCCGAGGCTGTGCAACTGTCGTCGTTGAGCTAGTCCCCGTTGCTGTTGTCGACCCTATTGTGGGGTAATGGCTGAACATCCACTTCTCTCTCGCCTCATTGTACGAATGAGCACCCAAATGATGATAATACTTCCTAGCTTTTGCACTCGCGCTACTTTTCTCAACGACTTGCCTAAAACACACAATTATAAACAAAGGTTAGGTACGGTGTTATACAATAATACTGGATCTAAGTGTATTAAATCTTAATAAAATATTCTTACAATAGCTTTTGGGGTTGTTTTTTTGGCAACAAATGATTCCCACTCTTCAGGTTTGATAGTTTTCCATATTTGAAATGGTAATTTGGATGGTCCATATGATGTTTCCGGTGAAGCCTCAAGACCGGCTTGTGTTTCTCCGCCGTAGATGTTCTTCTTCTTTGTACCTACTACTTTCCTCCGCTTAGTGATCCACCCAGACACTAACTTAGCCTTGAAATATCTGAATCTCTGGGCAACCGCGGATAGAAATACATTCTTCTAGGCTTCATCATCTTCGATATTGAATTGATTCTACAAAAAACGCAGTTCACAAATTAGTTTTCGCAAATGTTGTAATTTATATGCTATAAGTAATATTACACATATATTTAACTAAATAACTAAGAAACTAAACGTTAGTATACGTGAAGCTTACCATAGTATCTTCCCATAGACACCGCTTCAATCCCTCGGACACCTCTTTCCATGAGTGCAGAATGGAGAGTTTATGCATGCAAATGCAAACTTGCATGCCATACTTTTGACGCCACTTTCCACAAGGTTGACCCATATTATCGTACTCCAAAGTCATATTTGTGTGTTTCCCTAGTGACTTTGTTGGTCCCCTTCCTTTTCTCTTTTTCGTCGCCAATGACTTCCTAGGCATTTGTGCATTTATTTCTTCACGCCGAGATCGAGCCAATTCACCCCGTTCCTTTCTCGCATCGAAAGACTCATCCTCGGTAGTGTGTTCAGCAGCACTCGTGCTGTTATCCGTATGCACCTCCGCCATCTCCATGAAATTGTACAAATATATGCATTAATATAACAAAAAATTAAAATTAACATTGCCACTTAAGGGGGTGGGGTGTGGGGAGGGGGTTACGTGTGCAAGGGCAGCGGTGGGGGAGGGAGGGGCAAAGCAGGGGAGGGGGGTTCGTGTGCAAGAGGCAAGAGTGGGGGGAGGGGGGTTCCGTGTGCAAGGGGCGCGGTGGTGGGGGAGGGGGCAACAGGGGAGGGGAGTGCGGGGAGGGGATCGGGAGGGGCAAAGTAGAGGGGAGGGGTTCTCGTGTGCAAGGGGCGGTGGGGGAGGGGGCATCGGGGAGGGGTGTGCCGGGGGAGGCGGGGGGGCAGCAGGGGAGGGGAGTGCGGGGAGGGGAGGGAGGGGAGGGGGGAGGCGAGCGGTGGGGAGATGGGGCAGCGGTGGAGGGGGGTTCTGTGTGCAAGGGGCAGCGGTGCGGGGAGGGAGGGTAGGGGTGTGCGGGGAGGGGGCTGGCGGCGGTGGGGGAGGGAGGGGTGTGCGGGGAGGGGTGTGCAGGAGAGGGGTGTGGAGGGCAGCGTGGTGGGGGGGGGAGGGCCGTGTGCGGGGGAGGGGGGGCATGTGCAGGGGCTTGGGAGGGTCGGGCAAGACTTGTTGGGGCCCTCCCAAGCCCCCGCACATGCCCCCCACTACACAGCCCCCTCCCCTCCCCCCCACCGCTGCCCCCCCCTCCCCGCACACCCCTCCCTCCCCCACCGCGCGCCACCTCCCCCCGCGCACGACACCCCCCCCCGCCGCCCTCCCTCCCCTCCCTGCACACCCCTCCCCTCCCCCCCACTGCCGCGCCCTCCCATGCACACCTCTCCCCTTGCACACAGTTACATACTAATAAGTTAAGAGTTAGATCAACAAAAATAAAATGACTCGATAAGTACGAATTGGACGCGAAAAGGCAAAACTAGGCCTAAAATGACCTTTTCGTTCCCGAAATGCAACCACCAACAAATGCAAGCCTAAAACTCTACACAATAGTTACATTATACCTCATATAATCATGTTCAAAAAGAATTTGGGGTTAAATGACTCGATAAGTACGAATTAGACGCGAAAAGGCAAAACTAGGCCAAAATGACCTTTTCGTTTCCGAAATGCAACCAACAACAAATGCAAGCCTAAAACTCTACACAATAGTTACATTATACCTCATATAATCATGTTCAAAAAGAATTTGGGGTTAAATGACTCGATAAGTACGATTTGGAAGCGAAAAGGCAAAACTAGGCCTAAAATGACCTTTTCGTTCCCGAAATGCAACCAACAACAAATGCAAGCCAAAAACTCTACACAATAGTTACATTATACCTCATATAATCATGTTCAAAAATAATTTGGGGTTAAATGACTCGATAAGTATGATTTGGAAGCGAAAAGGCAAAACTAGGCCTAAAATGACCTTTTCGTTCCCGAAATGCAACCAACAACAAATGCAAGCCTAAAACTGTACACAATAGTTACATTATACCTCATATAATCATGTTCAACAAGAATTTGGGGTTAAATGACGCGATAAGACGATTTGAAAGCGAAAAGGCAAAATTTGGCCTAAAATGACCTTTTCGTTCCCGAAATGCAACCAACAACAAATGCAAGCCTAAAACTATACACAATAGTTACATTATACCTCATATAATCATGTTCAACAAGAATTTGGGGTTAAATGACGCGATAAGTACGAATTGGACGCGAAAAGGCAAAACTTGGCCTAAAATGACCTTAGAATCAGGTCACATGGCAATGGAATGCCCATCAGCTGGTAGCGGCGGAGATAGTGGGAAATGTTACAAATGTGGAGAGCATTCCATTGCCATGTGACCTCACTCTCCACATTTGTAACACACCCCACCACCACCACCACTCTTTCGCCCCCCATTGCACTTCATCATTGCCATG
This sequence comes from Beta corolliflora, assembly GCA_947648045.1. NCBI lineage: Eukaryota > Viridiplantae > Streptophyta > Magnoliopsida > Caryophyllales > Amaranthaceae > Beta > Beta corolliflora. Next base: position 211,509 of record CANSZD010002547.1, read on the forward strand.
TAGCCCTAAAATGACCTTTTCGTTCCCCAAATTCAACCTACAACAAAAAATAAGCCTAAAAATCTACACAATAGTTACAAATTGGAGAAATTACACAGACCTGAGTTTATGTCTCATGATTTATTGACCTTCCGCCGTTTCTTAGGACTCTCAAGTACATGTATCCCTTCCGTGTGATCTACACGCATATAGTTCTCCGACATATTCACATCATCTTCCACACTATTTTCAGGATAGGTAAAAGGGGGAGGTCCTCAAATGCATCATATTCTTCCTCATTATCAACATCACCAATACCGAGGATACTCCTTTTACCAGGTACAACAATTGATCACTTATTATCAGCAGGATCAGTTACAAAAAATACTTGCTTAACTCGTGATGCAATTACAAATGGCTCCTCAGTTTCACGTAGACGACTAAGGTCAACAAGAGTGAATCCGCAAGGATCATTTTTTCTTACGCAACGTCGATTATCGTCAACCCACTTGCAACACAAGAGGCAAATATTAAAAGTACAGTAGTCCAGCTCCCATATTTCATGTATTCGCCCATAATAATTGCTTTCAGCATGTACAGGCGACTTATCCTTCGAGCTTGCGTATTGTGTAGATGACGCCACAAGTGAAACACCACTATTTTGTTGCGATATTGACTTCAGATCTTGATGTTCAGTCCAAAACGTATACCCATTAATATCATAACCCTCATAAGAGCGTACAGCTTCACGAGGACCAAATGCTAACCACTTGATTGTTTCAGGAACACTTTCATCCATATCATTCACTACTTGTTTATGAAACCAATCAATGAAAGTCTTGTTATGCATTTGCGTCAATGCCCTAACTCCTTTTCCAGGATTGTTAACACGTAATTCCTCCATATGTTCATTTAAATAAGGATGGACAGCTGCTACGTGATGCAATACAAATAAGTGAGCTTGTTTACGCTTTTCTACGGAAGGTGTGATCAATTTTGAACCAATTGTACCCCTTGCCCTCAAGTCCGCCCTCGTGTCGGGATGTCGGAAGTCCAACAGATCAACACTAGCAAAATACTCACCCACAAAATTACCGATCTCTTCACCCACAACCCTTGAATTATACTACCTTCTGGTCAGTGCGGGATTCCGAACTTTATCCTTCAAAGTGCCCATATATCTCTCAAAAAGGATAGCACCACCTCAAAAACACTCGGACCACACAGCTTAATTTCTCGAACTAGATGGACACCGAGATGGACCATAATGTCAAAGAATGCGGGGGGAAAAACATCTCAAATTTGCATAGAGTTTCAACTACTCGGCCTCGCAAGGAATCGAGGGTCGACGGTTCTAAGACTTTCTTTGCATATTGTATGGAAAAATGAACAAAGTTACGTAATGGTGTGCCTCACATGCTTTGGAAGTATCCCACGAATTGCAATCGGTAAGAATACTTGCATCATGACATGACAATCGTGAGATTTCATACTCGATAACTTCAACTCACCATTTAAGGTAACAAATCGATTCATATTCGATGAGTAGCCAGTTGGGACCTTAATGCCATACAATGACTCGCAAAAAATCCGTTTCTCTGCACGCGACATCGTGTAGCAAGCTGGTGGCAAATAATTCTTCTCCGAATCCTCCACATTCTTTTTACTTTTCTGAGTTTCATCATCAGCCCTTTCCTCCACTACTTTCATCTTCCTTCCGTCCCTTTTCTAAGCCCACAACTCTGGTCGAAGCCCCTGTTTTTCCAAGTAAAGTCGTGACGCCTTAACATCTTTTGTCTTGCCCGGAATATTCATAAGTGTCGCAAGAATAGCTTCACAAACATTCGTCTCTATGTGCACATGACATCCAAACAATGTCGACCTTTAGATCTTTCCAATATGGGAGTTTCCAAAAAATGGACTCCTTTTTCCATAATCCTGTAGGTCAATCAACCTCACTAGCAGGTTTACCAAAGATTGTTTCAATGCCCTTCACCTGATTATAAACTTCAGTACCAGTTAGTGGTCTATGAGCAACTTCTTCTTCAACCGTCCTATCGAATGCCTCGCGTTTGAGGAGCCTTCGTGTGCGCATATACACATGTTTGCATCCCTTAAGGTGTGTAGATTTCATGTCATCTACACAAATCGGGCAGGGTTGTTTTCCTCTCGTCTTATACCCAGATAAGTTCCCATAAGCTGGATAATCGTTCATAGTACAAAAAAAGCATGGCACGCTGAGTGAACATCTCATTAGCATACGCATCAAATACTAACACTCCTTCGTTCCACATCTTCACGTAAATCTTCAACAAGCGGCCGGAGGTATACATCAATGTCATTTCCAGGTTGTTTGGGCCCCGATATAAGAAGCGACAGCATCATGTACTTGCGTTTCATGTACAACCAAGGAGGCAAGTTATAAACCACTAAAACTACTGGCCATGTACTATGCTGCGAACTGAGATTGCCAAAAGGGTTCATGCCATCCGTACATAATCCAAGCCTCATATTCCTATCCTCATTACCAAATGCCTTATGCACCCTGTTGATACTTTTCCACTCGGGCGAACCGCTAGAATGCTTGAGAGCGGCAGTCTTTCTTCCTACGATCCGCATGCCACCTCAAATTCTTCGCATCTCCTTTAAGTGAGAATATGCGCTTAAATCTAGGTATTATTGGTAGATACCACAACACCTTAGCCGGTGGTCCTTCACTACCTCCAGGCTCCTTCACGCTCAGACATCGACAATCCACAACGTGGACACTCATGTAAATGCTCATACTCATTACGATAAAGCACACAATCGTTAGGACAAGCATGTATCCGCTTGTACTCTAAACCGAAAGGACACATCGTAACACCCCCAAATTCCATACACGTCTAAGCTACGTTGCATCGACTTTGGGAGTGTTACCGCCGCGGTGAAACGCAAGGCTTATTGAATCAAAACACTAACTTACTCTCTACTATGAAAACTAAATTGCAGCGGAAATAAAAATGTTAACTTAACTACAACTCGGGAATCACCATTGACCCCTTTTATTTAAACCATTAATTAAGTGAATCATAAACAAACTCTAGAATGTTCAACCAAAACACTTTAAAACTTTATAAACCAGTGAGTATCCCCCCGTTATGCCCAAACTCATGCAAGCATCACCACAGCATACCTCTGCTCCCCATTGAAACATCAATGGTTCATCACGAGTCAACAAACAATACAAATAACAAACAATCGCCTATCTTTGAGTACGTACATAATCAGTTACATAATACACTAAACATAATAAGAATAATAATAACAATTCCTAAACATGATTCTACAAAAACATTAAATTCCGTTTTTACAATTTATTTGGCATCGAACGGGCACCGTCATCTTTCTAGAATCATACGGGCTACTGTCTATTAGATGAAATGTAAATACGGTTTCGTTCCGTTCCACATCCATCACCTTAGTATGCATACCCCCAAGATCGTACGGAACCTTCCGCCTACTTGAGTTATCAAAATTTATAAGGACACTACTTTGTCGTCACAAGAGGCTCGCGTAGGAGTGTAGAACAAGTCCCACACTCCCCCATTGTTCATCACTTGTAGGAGTCCAACTACAAGTTTATTGCCAAAATCCTTTCTTAGTATTGTACATTCATACCACATTAAACATGTAATCATTTAACATTCCTTCTTAGATACAATACTCAAATCTTTACTTCTTGTAACATCCTTGTTACACCATAAATCAAAGAATACAAATCCAATAACCATGCTTACGATACGATAGAATTTCGCATTACCATGCTACATATCGATTTCCAATCACAATCATGTTACCAAACAATCTCAGCAATCACAATTGTTCCCTATCATGGTTCTAGGTTCCAATAGAATAATTCACAACCTAACATGATACTAGTAATTGCAACTGAACTGGTACGCGTACGTACCTTGTAACGGAGAATCTTTGCTGATTACTTAAAACGTTCCGCTTATGAAATTAGGACCTAATCGAATAATAAAAGTAATTCAGTTCTAAGTCCTTGATATCATTAAAATAAAAACCAGCTTATCCAACTATGTAAGATATGGTGTTTTGAATATTAAAATTAACCAATCTTATTGTTTTAAATTTCTTTTCATGAACTCGATTAAAACTAATATATTTAGAACTTAATAATAAGTTTGCGAATTTGATTTCCTCTAACTTATTTTATACTTGTTCATGACAATACAACTTAAACCTAACTTTTACACTACTTTGTTTATAATAACAAACTTAACTAGATACATATATAAGAACTATAAAAACAGAATTGAGAATTAAAAATCATCATAAGAATTATTAGTATAATTACAAATCTGATTTATATACTTTACTTTATGCCTTAATTATAAATTATCAAACTTAATCAAAGATACACAAATATACCTAAATCAGATTTTACAACTAATTTAAAAGAAGAAAAAAGAGAATTTTAATTTTTTTTTTATAACGGACCAACTCGCCGGGGACAACCACCGGCGACACGAGGAACTCCGGCAGCACCACTACCGCACTCGCAAGACCCGTCTCGCTCGCACAGCACTCGAGCCACTCACACTCGCTCGACCTCAACTCGTCGCACACACCACACACAACACCCTACTCGCACACCACACCGTCGAGCCACACTCGTACAGCGCAGCACCCTCGACAGCCGCACACACCCGCACTCCGACTCGCACCGCACGACCCTCGAGTGCTCGCACTCGACGCCCGCACACGCAGCCTCGCCCCAACTTGCTCGACCCGCACCAACTCGCTCGACACCCTCGCTCGACCGCACAAAGCCGCCTCGCACAACCTCAACAAAGAACGACCACCCTCGAAGCCTCGCGCACCACTCAAAGGCTGACGAACTCAGGAGGAGGGGAGAAGAGAAAATGAACGAAGGAGGAGGAAGGAGCGTGAGGAGGGAGGAGAAGAGAGAGAAAAAGATCTTGAAGAGAAGAAAGAAAAAACGGCTGAGTAGTAGAATAGGGTTTTCTAAATTTTTTTTTTTTCTTCCTTTTCTTATTTATAGTATGAGAAACCTTGGTTTATTAGGATTTGTTTCCAAATTGAATTCTGATTTATTATTTAACAAAAACTAAATTAAAATATAATTAGGTACGAAAGTAGGTTGTATATTTAAATTATAATTGTAGGCTTACCCAAACTATATTATAAAATACTTTCACTTTCACTTTATATTTTCTTATTTATAGCAAAATAACTCCCAGAAATACGGAGTATTACAACATCAGTTTCTTCGCATAATAGTACGACTTTGGCAGTTCATTTCCATCAGGGAGCATATCAGCTAAAACTTCCAACAACGATGTGAAACTAGAGTCCGTCCAACCAGCTTTCGACTTAATGTTGAACAGTGTTATCACCGCGGAAAGTTTGGTGTACTTTGTACAACCTGGATACAACGGCTTTTCAGCAGCCTCAGACATAGACTCAAAAATACGAGGTCGTTTACACGACTGATCTTCAACCTCGTGTATCATCTCGTCTACCCGATCCCTATCATCATCTGCAAACTCATCATCCCAATTCTCATCCCCAAACTCATCATCCCAATTCTCTAAATCCTTCTTTTCTTCACATACATCGTTCATTACTCTAGAGCTTCCTATATACTTCCCCTGCTCACCATGCCAAACCCATATGTGGTATTGAGGCCTAAACCCACGGCGAAAGACATGCTCCCTAACCACATGTATACTACTAGCCTTGCTCACATTTCTACAATCGAAACAAGGACAATAAAAGTCGACTGCTCCAGAGGATGTTTGATATTGTAATGCAGTTGTACAGAATTCCGAGACCCCTTTCACAAACTCAATCGATTCACGACTACCATACATCTAAGTACGATCCATCTCATTCAAGAAGACCTCTAATAATTAAACACAACCATTCATTATAATGCATCAATCATTATTTAAGTACATACACTCACATATTCAAATCACACACGTATAGAGCAATCAAAGATAGTGACATGTTCAATTGTATGCATGCAGCCGAAGGTCCTTATCACTCCAACCTAACCCATCCTTGGATGTCTAATCTCACTAGTGAATATATGCCAACTTTTCAATTCTAAGGAAAATCCGGTAGCATTTCCCTACAGTTCTCCAAGTACACAATATAGATAATTGCTTATCTACATATGTACCCAGAGAACAATGTAGAGAAACGATAAGCCAAGAATTTCCTCAGAATTGAAAAGAAGACACACATTCACCACCTAAGTGAAATCAAACGTCCAAGAACAGTCCCAAACCGGGGACTATTCAAGACTAACTCCTAATGAGTAAGTCTTGAACGGGTATCTAGGCATATGATGACGATTCAAACAACTTATAGATTTCATAGCTAAATTACATTGCGTTTTCATACAATCTCATATTAAGAAATATACATACACTACACAAAACCTCCGAAATTCCCATCAGCTGGTACAAATTGGACACGAAAGGCGAAAATAGGCCTAAAATGACCCGAGAATCAGGTCACATGGCAATGGAATGCCCATCATTGGTAGCGGCGGAGTTGAAATCGTTATAAATGTGGAGAGCACCGAGATGGGCTTTCGATTGCCATGTGACCTGACTCTCCACATTTACAACAGCCTCACCACCACTGCCACTACTGCCCCCCACTGCACTCCCTCATTGCCATGTAGGCGTAAAATGACCATTAATTGTCGTTTCCGAAATTCAACCAACAACGGATGGAAGCCTAAAAATCTACACAATAGTTACATTATACCTAAGCCCTCTCCCCCCCTGCCGCCCCTCCCCCACCCCCGTCCGGCCTCCCCAACCCTCCCCACCCCCCTGCCAGCCTCCCCCCCCCCCGGCCAGCATCCATAGCCCTCCCCACCCCCCGCCCAAGCATCCCCAGCCCCTCCCCACCCCTCGCGCCCCTCCCCACCCATTGCCCCCCCCCCCCTCGTCCCAGCCTCCCGACCCTCCCCCACCCCCCGGCCAAGATCCACATCCCTCCCCACCCCCTGCCCAGCCCTCCCCCACCACCCGCCCAAGACACCCCCACCCCTACCCACCCTCCCCAGCCTCTCCCCCACCCCCTACAATCACATATTCGCCTAATACAAGCACATTTTACAACAAAAATAGAAGTTGATTTCAAAATCCAATGAAATTAAACAAAAATTAGAGAAATGTAAAAGAGGAGAGAGAGTGAGAGGGGATTTACCGAAATAGAGTGAGAGAAGGGATGATCCACAAACAATGCAAAAGTGGAGGAGAGAAAGGTAAGCGAAGGGCGTAAGGAGGTGCGCAAGGTGGTGCGGTGTGCGTGGTGGTGGCGTCGTGCGGTGGAGGGCGGGCACCGGTGGCGGCGTCAATGCGGTTGGTGCGTCGTCGTGGCGGTGCGCGACGGTGGTTCGTGAAATGAGTGGTGGTGGCGCACTCGGTGGTGGAGATAGGGTTTCGCGGCGGTGGTGAGAAATGTATAAAAAGGGGAAGTTCGCTCGTGAATTTGGCTAAGGGAGGGAAATTGAAATGGGGGCACTGTGTATGCGCGCAAAATGCATATCAAAAAAAAAATGGACGTGAAGGGCCGCGCTTTTTTAAAAACCGCAGCCCTTCGTTTATGAAGGGTCCGCGGTTTTGGGATAATCGCAGATCCTTCACTAATAGAGGCCGCGGTTAGCCTCAAAAACGGCCCTTCGTTTATGAAGGGCTGCGGTTTTTAAAAAAACGCAGCCCTTCACTAATAGGGCTGCGGTTAGCCTCAAAACCGCAGCCCTTCATACAGTATGAAGGGCTGCGATTTCTTGTTAACCGCAACCCTTCAGTAAAAGGGCTGCGGTTTCCTTTAAAACAGCAGCCCTTCCAGCGCAGCCCTTCCTTTTTTTTCCCCTAGTGCCACCATCCGTAGTCCTTTCCGTTGAAAATCGAACACTTGGTGTGTCTATCTCGAGAGTCATCTTGCATATTCATGACTTCTATTCTCTAGGGATGAGCCTTTCGAGAATAGCCTGCTCTGATACCACTTGTTGGAACACAAGGTGACACTTAAGAAGGGGGGTTGAATTGAGTGACTAAATCTAATCGATTTTCGCAAAAACACCCTTATGGCACAGTGTCGTGCAATGTGTTATTCACTCGTAAAATCTCTGATTTATGTTTCTGCTCAAACGAAAATGAATCAAACAATATAACAATGAAATCAAATAATAAAAACACAGAAATTTAACGTGGTTCAATCTCACCTCTGAGATCTACGTCCACACAAACTACTCTTTTATTATTTGAATCGTAAAATACCAAACTCCTGATACAATTCGATTCCCCCACTACTAACTCTAGTAGCGCTCCTCAATACTTAACCCTAAGTGTTGCTACTCTCTATAATATAAGAAATTACAGAAAGAATAATTCCTCAAAAGCGTGCTTCTTATTCAAGCAAATAGAGGATCGTTACAAACTTTGTTTTTAGAGACCTTAACCTACTAGAACTCTGTGTCGTACACTGTGCTCTGGGAGATCGTTTACAGCTCTCAAAAATATAAATCTCTCAAATCTGAAAACGTGGTTTACTCCAATGATTTCTATACCTTATATAATTCAATCAGCTGAATAAAAATCCTTCTCCAAGATGTATTATCTTTTCAAATAATTTTTATTCCTAAAATAAAGGGATAAAATTCTTTTCCTATTCAAAAACCAATTTTATCTTTTATAAAAACTGATTTCTTTAATTCTTATAGGATAAGGATTTCTCCATATCTTATATAACTCTAAACCATCTCTTAAATCAGTTTCCATAAATCAAATTTTATCACAATTACAAATCAGATTTTCTCTTCTTATCAAACTTCTTTTTTTCGAAAAATCCATAAACTCGTTTTTCCGAAAGAAAAATACTTTTATCTTTTTAAACTGATTTTCGAAAAAAACTTTTTCTTTCTAAAACTGATTTTCGAAAATAAAAATCTTTTTCTTTTCAAAACTAATTTTTGAAAACAAAAATATTTTTCTTTCTAAAACTATTTATCAAAATCCTTGTTTTAATAAAACTCTCCCTTGTTTTTTCTTTAAACCATATAAACATGAAATTAATATAATCTCCTATTTTCTTAACTCTAAGAAAATAGTTAATTATCCTAATTTCATATTTCTACTTTTAGTACAAAGTTATAATATGTTAATTACATTGCATACACATGAATATAACTAGACCTAAGCTTCCTTGTCTTCAATCATCCAATCTTGATAGCTTGATCACTGTTACAAATCTTCATGTTATAGCATAGGGTGTTTATCATCATTAAAATATGCAAAGTTCAAACACAACAGTAACCACGTTTATAGTTGCATTCACCTCATCCATGCATGATATTTTTTGTACTTGCGGAGGCTATCCGGAGTTGCTACTGTTGGTTTTATCAACTTCTTGCTTACAATCTTCACCTCCATTCTTGCTTCAAGGATAGTATATTTTTAGTTAACGGAAAACCAAACAAACACGTCAAAGAAATTAGACGTATGAAATATGCATAAACTAATGACAAATGTATCTACTATTGCAATTAGTTGTACCTGTGGCGGATTCATGAGCAAGGTACGGATTTATCACCGTGTTTCTTTCTTGATGGTGGAAGTTTATTAAATTAATCAACTATGTATCATAATTTTCCCTTTAACTCATATATCAATTCAAACTATAACCTCTATCTTGGCGTGACATTGAAAAATACTCAAATAAAAGATTTATTTTACGGTAAATAAAAGATATTAATTGTAGTTCTCATGGCCATATATTTTCAATAAATCCAAAATTAAATGTAACTAGTTATAAATTTCGCGCAATGCACAGGTTGTTTATCATACTTGATAAACTAAAATTATACATATCTATATGTGAAAGTTAAATGAAAATTCTGTAGGTGATACAACTATTCATGTAATTGAACACTTATATCTGATGAACCTATGCTTAATCCGCCAATATATAGTAGTTGTACATTGATTGTTCTATATTCTTTTTTAGGACCAACTAATTTTATACTTTAGAGAAAGCATGTTGGCTGAGATGAGTATATGCCATGTTAGTTTATAATGTTATCAGTTTATGCAAAACAGCTATTAGTTTATGCATACTTGTTATTAGTTCAAACATACTAATTTTCAGTATATAAGTATATAAATATTTGTTATTAGTTTATAGATATTTGTTATCAGTTTTTAACAAATATGTATAAACTGATAACAAATATAAAAGTGCGTCTTGGATGTAACATGTTACACCATAACTTATCGTGTAACATATATATAATGACATACACTCCAACAAGAATGACATGGATTATACAAATAATGACATAAAACTCATGTCATTTTGTCATTTGTTTCATGCCATATTATTTGAGGTCTTTTTACAAAGAAGCGGTTGTTTGTGAATTGTTACGCCATAAATTACGGTGTAACAGTTACACCCAATAATTTGTGCAAATGTGATTATAATTGATATGAAATATGCATTAACTGATAGCATATATGTACAAATTGATATGAAATAATCTTAAACTCATAACAAAGAGTTTAAACAGAGAAATTGATATGAAATATGGATAACTGATATGAAATATGCATAAACTGATAATAATTATGTATAAACTGATACTCCCTCTGTATTTTTTTATCTTTCCTACTTTGACTTTGCACGTTTGCCAATGCACTTATTCAACCTTAAATATCTTTCATTACATATTAGTAAAAATTATAATGATTACTCATTGAGACGAATCAAACAAGACCCCACATGATTATATTTTTTCTTATATATTGAGAAAAATTTAAAAGATTCTCTCTAATTGTGAATAGTGATAAGATTCCAAGTGAGAAAGATAAAAAAAATACAGAGGGAGTACCATATATACGTGAAAACTGGAAATAAAAATGAATCCTAGTGAGAGAAAGAGAGAAAGTGAGAGAGAGAGAGTGAGAAATCCCCATCAATGGATCACGGTACAGAGGAGGAAAACCAAACAAAAAGCCCCCATGGCCAAGCGAACGTGTTACATAGATAACCTTCCCAAAGACATCACCATAACCGAGCTTGAAAAGATCTTCTCACCCTTTGGAACCATAACCAACATTTTCATTCCCAATTCACTGAGAACTAAACATAGATTCCATTACGCTTTTGTGCAATTCCACCATCCAAGCTCCCTTTGCTTGGCAATTCAAAAGGAGAATGGAAGGAAATATGATGTTGCTTTCTTAAGAATCTTTGCGGCAAAAAGAGATTGGCCCATCCCCAACCCTTCTTTTAAGCCCAGACAAGTTAATCAACCCCTCATGCAAAATCAACCAAAAATAAATCCAAATCAACCAAGAAAAAACCCAGCTCTTCGAGACCATAGATCGTACAGGGATGCTTCTGTGAAATCTCCCCCACAAGTCCACAACCAATATCCAAACCCGAAGCCAAAAACACCACAAGAATCAAAAAAAGATAAACCGTCATTGAATATTCCAGCCAAGTAGTCTATTCCACCTCAAGAAAATGACCCAATGCCAGAATGTTTCACGATAATCACGGATAAAGTCAGAAGGATGAGCTCTAGAATTCTTAGTGATAACGTTGAGAAAATTAGGGATGAACTACTGGTGAAAAGAATTGATGAAGAAGAATGGATTGTCATCAAAGGTGTGAAGAGCCAAGAAAACGATGAAATCTTCAAAAAAAGCATTATTGCCATAGCCTTCTCAGCCCAATCTTCTACCCAAATTCATGAAGCAATTCTTAGCGAGGGAGTCCTGTGCCTAACCATCAAACCTATGGGTGGACTTCTTCACCTAATAACTTTTGACTCCCTGGAGGATAAGTCAGCGATGCTTAATAGCAAATGGTTGGACACGTGGTTTAGTGAAATATTGGAGGTGAACCCGATTATTGCGACAAAATGGAAGGAGACTTGGATCAGGATATATGGAGTACCTTTGAGTGGTTGGAATTATGAAAATTTTTATAATATTGGATGTATTTTTGGAAGAGTTCAATCAGTGGAATACTCAAATCTGGAGTTCTCACGTGTTTTAATCGTAACAGACTGCCTCTTTAATATCAATTGTAAGATGATGATTGAGATTGATGGTATCCATTCAAAAGTCCACATATCTGAGGAAAGATGCAATAATGTGACAAAGTCGAGTCCCGAAAAGCAGCAAAAAACATCCCCATCATCTCTGTCAGACTCAGAGAAGTTCTGCAACAATCATTCCAATGGAGATAGCAGTCCAATAGACTCTCCCTCAAAGGAGGTAAGTGTTTCGCCGGCTAATGATATTCCCAATGACCTGATGAATTTCGAAAATCCTAGGGAAACATCACCTCGACCGTTTCAATTGGCGGCTGGCATTAATGATCCTATAATTAATACCAACTCTCCCTCCTCCCTCTTTTCCATAAAACCCAGCCAGATGGACCCACAATTTCATATCTAATCTTTTGCATCAAAAAAGGCCAAACAAAAATCAGTGACTTTTGACCTTGGGCCCTCCCCTCAAAAAAGTCAATCATTTTCCCCATCTTCCAACCCTTCCCCCTCTCCAAGCTCAATTCATTCAAAGCCCAATCCTATTATACCCCAGCCAAATCCGTCCCCCTCTCCTATCCCCCCTCTTGTCCTCTCAAACAGATTTCGATCCTTAATAAGGCCAAGTCCTTCCACCTCCTCTTCATCATCGTTGTCAGGCCCAATGTTCCCTCCGAGCTTTGAAAACGAAATTCCCATTAGCATTAAACAGGTCCATGAAAAGAAAAGGACCAAGAAAATCTTGAAGAAACAAATGGGAAAAAATGGCCCTAAACCCCCTCTTCCGAAATCTCCCCTCTTAAAACCTTCAACAAATTTTTCTCTGGAAATCTCATCATCCTCAACTCTTGCCTTAGCTAAAAAATTGGATTTTCAATTCAAGGGGACTGAAAGGCAGTTGGAAGAGCGAATTGAAAGAATTCTTCAGCAACAAAAAGTCAGTTGGTCGGAAGACCAAGTTTAAATAAACATCCTCTTTTCATCTCTGTTCCAATAATTATGAATTTGCTGTCATGGAACATTAGAGGCCTTGGTGCAAAGGTCAAAAGAAGTGCAATTAGGAAGCTAATTGGCAAACATGACCCTCATATGGTTTTCATCCAGGAAACCAAATTAGAAAGTATCAATCCAAGAATTTTGAGATCAATATAGAATGACAGTGACCTTGACTCATGTTTTAGTCCCTCATTAGGGAATTCAGGGGGGCCTTCTCTCATTATGGAGGAAATGTTTTTTTGAGGTGGAAGATGTAAAGTGTGACAGGAACTGGATAATGATCTCAGGCAAACTTCCCTCTTCAGGTTTCAAGTGCTCGTTCGTAAACATTTACAACCCTTGTGACCCTCGTGACCGCGCCCGAGTTTGGATTGAACTATCCCAAATTTGTACCTCATCCGAATCATCATGCCTCCTCATTGGGGATTTCAATGAAGTTTTAGAAGCAACAGAGAGAGGAAGCCAAAACTTTTCTACTAACGGTATAAATGCTTTCAAATCTTTTTTGCAGGAACTTGAACTCATTGAGATCTCATCTTCAAACAGTAAATTTACATGGTTTCGTGGTCAGTCTAAGAGCAAGCTCGACAGAATGTTTATCCATCCTCAGTGGCTTGATCTATTTCCTTCAATCCAAGTATCTCATCTCAAGCGGGCCTTATCCGACCATTGCCCTATCTTAGTGCAATCAAAGTTGAAAAATTAGGGCCCACGCCCATTCAGATTCGTAGATGCTTGGCTTTCTCATCCAGGATGTATGAAATTGATTGATAAAACATGGTTTGATTCAGTTGATGGCTCTTTCATGGAAAAATTGAAAATGGTGAAAATTAATTTGAAGAAATGGAATATTGATGAATTCGGTTGCATTGATGGAAAGATTCAAGACTTGGAAAACAAAATCCAGGAACTGGACCTTATTGCAGGCAATAGAAATCTTGAGTCACATGAACTTGAGGAAAGAAGAAGCGTCCAAATGAACCTATGGCGATGGATGAAGCGTAAAGAGTCCTTTTGGGCCCAACAGTCTCGCGCTAAATAGGTCAAGGAGGGGGACCGTAATACCCGTTATTTCCATGTGATGGCATCCATGAGGAGGCGAAAAAATACTATTGAATCTCTCACAATTGAAAATAAGGTGATTGATAGCCCTGAAGATTTAAAGTCAGCTGCAGTATCTTTTTTCAGTGATCTTTTTAAGGAAGAGTTCTCCTCAAGACCAGTATTCAGAGGATTGAATTTCAAGCAACTGAATGCATCGCAGGGTGAATTTCTCACATCTCAGTTCACACATGCCAAAATTGATGAAGCAGTGGCTTCGTGTGATAGCTCAAAGGCTCCGGGACCGGATGGTTTTAACTTTAAATTCGTCAAGAATGCGTGGGATGTGATTAAAGAAGATGTTTACACAATTGTCACTGATTTTTGGCGCTCCTCTCATCTTCCTCGTGGTTGTAACACCGCTTTTATAGCATTAATCCCAAAAATCAGCAACCCAGAAGGATTCAAAGATTTTAGGCCCATTAGCATGGCGGGTTGTGTTTACAAAATAATTTCGAAGATACTAGCAAGAAGGCTTCAACAAGTCATGAGTCTTTTAGTAGGATCGCACCAATCCTCTTTCATCAAAAGGAGGCAAATATTGGATGGGGCTCTAATTACGGGTGAAGTCATTGACTCATGCAAGAAAAGTAAAACCGAGGCCATAATTCTCAAATTAGACTTTCACAAGGCCTTCGACAGTGTGTCTTGGGATTTCATTGAATAGACTTTGAGGCTAATGAATTTTCCTCAGAAGTGGTGTAAGTGTATTAAGGCGTGCGTGATGTCGGCGGCAGCTTCGGTCTTGATAAATGGATCACCAACATCACCCATAAAACTTCATCGGGGTTTGCGGCAAGGTGACCCATTATCACCGTTTCTTTTTTATCTCATTGCGGAACCACTCAATCTTCTCATCAAAAAAGCAGTGTCCTTGAGTCTATGGGAAGGGATAGAAATATGCCGCAACGGTTTTAAGATCACTCACCTCCAATATGCGGATGACACGATCATATTTTGCCCTCCTAATCTGGAATACCTATCAAACATCAAGAAGTCTTTGATCTTATTTCAATTGGCATCGGGATTGCAAGTGAATTTTCACAAAAGTTCACTTCTTGGGGTGAATATGAAGGACAATCAATTGGAAGCTTTTGCCAATCATCTCCTCTGCAAGGTAGGGAAGCTTCATTTCACATACCTAGGCCTCCCCATAGGAGGCAACGTTTCGCGAATTAGTTTATGGGATCCCATTATTGGCAAATTAGAAAAGAAGCTTGCTACTTGGAAGTGCTCCCTACTTTCAATAGGAGGGAGAATAACCCTCATAAAGGCTTGTCTATCTAGCCTCCCGCTCTACTTTATGTCATTATTTCCCATCCCTATGGGGGTAATTGAAAAAATTACTGCCATTCAAAGAAGATTTCTTTGGAATGGCAACTCATCAAAAAGGGCTATGCCTCTTGTGGCGTGGGATATCATCGAGCTTCCCAAGCATCTTGGCGGCTTGGGAATTGGCAACCTCCATCACAGGAATACTGCACTCCTCTTCAAATGGATATGGATATTCTTAAATGAACCTCAATCTCTATGGCGACAAGTTATTCAAGTCAAATATGGTTTAAAACCATCTTTCACCACTCTTGACATCTCTCTCTCCTCTTTTGGTGGTCCATGGAATGGAATCTGCAGGTCCATTCTTCAGTTTCCCCCTGCGAAAAATATTGTGTTTCACAAATTAAGGATGAAGATTAGAGATGGCTCTCATACCCTCTTTTGGCATGATTTGTGGGTGGGGGTGAACCCCCTTAAAGTAGTATGCCCACGTCTCTTTAGGTTGAGTCTACAACAAGATGCTCATGTTGCCTCTTGCTGGTTCTGGGATGAAATTGGATGGCATTGGAGTCTCTTATGGAGTAGGGAATTGCGATTGCGTGACTGTCATGAGCAATCCATTCTTACAAGCATCATTGATAGATTTGTACTTCAAAAGGATGGTAGTGACCAACTGATTTGGACGCCTAGCAAATCAGGCGAATTCTCAGTCAAGTCGTTTTCCATGGAGTTAGCTGTCATTGATTCCGGCAGAACTTCTGAAGCATTCAAAGGTATGTGGTGCAGTCTGGTGCCCTTTCGAATTGAGATCTTTGTATGGTTTGTTATTCTTGGTCGTTTGAACACAAAAGAGAAGCTTTGCAAACTTGGGATAATATGGGTCTCGGATTCTCTGTGCAACTTCTGCCATAATTTCTCCGAAAGTTCCAGTCATTTATTTCTTGATTGTCCCTCTTCCCGTGAATTGTGGCATTGGTGGTTCCAAATCTGGAATTTAACATGGGTTCTCCCCTCATCGATTAAGGACTTATTTGAGCAGTGGATCCCCCCTTTCAAAGGTAAGTTTTTTAAGAAGGTGTGGATGTCGAGTTTCTTCATTATATTGTGGACAATTTGGAAAGAAAGGAATTCAAGAGTATTTGAAGGAAAACTGAGCTCAAGTTCTCATCTGAATGATTTAATCCTTCTTCGAATGGGGTGGTGGATTAAGGGTTGGAATGATCCATTTCCATACAATGCTGAAGAAATTGTTCGAAATCCCACTTGCTTGAAGTGGTTGGCTCCTTCCTTAATTCTCAAACCTATCCTATCTTCCCCTGTGGCGCAGAAATGGACTCCCCCTCCATTCGGGTATATGAAGTGGAATGTCGATGCGTCCATTAAAAAGTCTCACCTTTTGTCCTCCATAGGGGGCATTCTTCGTGATCACAATGGCAATTTTATTTATATGTTCTCAAGGCCAATCCTGTTCATGGAAATCAATAATGCCGAGGTACTTGCCATTCATCGAGCTTTGAAGATTTCTGCTAGCAATCCTAATATTTGGGGGTCTCATCTCATAATAGAATCAGATTCATTCAATGCAGTGAATTGGTGTACTAAGGAATCAGGAGGGCCATGGAACTTAAACTTCATCATCAACTTCATTCGAAATTCCACAAAAAAAGATCCTGGTGTATCCATCATTTACAAAAGCCGAGAGTCCAACATGGTGGCAGATGCTCTCGCTAAGCAAGGATTGACAAGAAGAGATGAATTCATTGCTTGGATGTAATTCTCTGAAGAATTGGTATGCTGGCTTTGATCGCATTGATGTCAGTCTGCTCTATGTTGTCATAGAGTTTAGTTGGTCATTGCTGGTATAAGGGTCGAGTATCTGCAATAGTAGTAATGGGGTAATTCATTGTCTTTCTGTATCTCAGTTGATGTGAGGGAGTAGCTGGTCTCCTGCTAAGGTGTAATTATGCTTTGATGGAGTTTCATCCTCCCAAATAATGAGAAACCACCAAATTATCAAAAAAAAAATATACGTGAAAACTGAACTTCGCAGAAACTCGTCCAAAAACTAAGACTATTTCAACAATTATTTTATGACTTCATAAAGTAACTCATTTTCTCAAGTTCTTGATATTTTATGCTATAAATTAATGATGCTTTGGTGCCTCATAAGATGGCATAATTATTGATAGCTCTTAATAGAAGTACTGGAAAAGAAAACGTAAGTGAGATATTTCGAGACTTACGTTATTGAATAACTGAAGAAAAATTATAAAGACTGAAGTCTGAAAGTCGAAAGTTTTTAGAGGATTTTTACAAGTAATCTATATATATATCTAAAACTCAAGACAAACAATTGGCATGCTGCCACATGTTCTCCCCCTCCTAAGCAATTGACACAAATTAACAATAAAAATGTGGGTGTTAAGACTTGAACCCACAACCTCTCCATTGAGATACAAATACATTAACCAACTCATCTACAAGCTCATATTGATTTTTTATTGTAAGTAGAAGTAATTATGCTTCTTAAGTTGACACACCAATTCGACTCCTACATTAATTGACTTACCAAGTAAATGAGTAATATACTAATATATCCCCATGTTACAAGTTATATTACCTATCAAGTTTCCGTTTATCATAACAGTGATAATAAAAGATCAAATCAACTTTGCTGCATTATAAAAAATCTCTAATGAGCCCACCAACCCTTAATTTATGCTTAGCCTTTTACAAGATAGAAAACACAATATTTGAAGGAGAAATTTGAGAAAAATATATTGTAGTTAATTTCAATCAATGTATAAATAGGAACGAAATGTAACATGTCTTTATGACCCGAAAAATGATATCACAAAGTTTGTCGTATCGAATCAATTAATTTGAAGGACCGATTCATTGTATGGTATAAGTTTGTTGTGAGATGTGGATAACTATTTGTCTTCAATAGGCACTTATAAATTTATATATGAGTGATCTATTTAAGATAAAAAGCTACCCTTTAGACTCAGGTAACCTTTTGTCCTAAATGGGTCACTTTTACTTATATTCAAGTGACTCACTTAAGGTAAACAACTATTCTTTGTTTATAAATGACTCATTTTGATTTGAACCATATTGAGAAAAATGAATGATATCACAATAAATTTATTATGCACTGACACTCGATACTCAATACTAATTGAAAGCTATGAAGCATTGGAGGTAGTCATGTGTCTAAATGCATACGCTGATATGTACATATGTATTTCAATTAATTAATTTCATAAGATAATAATAAACGAATTATACGCAATGACCCGGGACATCGCCCGGGACATCAACTAGTGTTTCCTCTAAAACTGACTCTGCGCGTCTCAAACAATTTGGAAAGAGGAGTAATATATAGACTTACAAATTCAGGATATACTTTGCACCCAAAAATAAATTATTCGAAATAAACTATAAAAAAAAAGGAATAAGAAATAATTTTGACAAGAGCACATGTCTAATACAACTTTGAGAAAGGTTTGTTGACTAATTGTCTTCTCACGTCCACAGCTCGAAGGACCTATTATCTGTTTTTTGTGGGTGCAATCAGTATGAGGACCTACTCTTAAATGTATCGACTATGGATAAATTAATGCTGCATTGAAGAGTAGGTCGGTAGGCAGGGCCGTTCCTGACATTTTAGAGGCTCATGGTGAAAACTTATATAAGGGTCCCTATGATCCAGAAAATACTACCTTCGGTTTTTTTTTATTTGCTACATTTGTTGCCTTGGGAATGAAGCCACTACTTTGACCGATTATTTTGATTATTTTATAATTAAAAATATAGTAATGTGTGATCTTGTCAGATTCGTCTCGACGTGTAGATTCATAATATCAAATTTTTATAATTTTTACTTAAGCGAAATAAAAGATATTAAGAGTTAAATAATGTTTTGAAAACCGTTCACAACAAATGTAGCAAATAAAAAAAAGCAGAGGGAGTATATTTAGTGGGTTCAAATTAAAAATTAGAGTGGGTTCATGTAGTTAATTTTGTAACTAAATCTGACAAAATTCTTAAACTTTATAAATCGAGTTTCCAAAATATTTATAACTCAAATGGGGTCAATCGACCCTATTATTTCTATACTAGCTTTGCCTCTGCCCTATACATGTATTAAAAAAGCAACCTCATTTCATAAGAGAATGAAACGTGTAATATCATTATGAAACTTTAAACAATTGAACTAGAAGGTTAAATTACTAACAACAATATAACGAAAACATAGTAAATAAACATGAGAAAGATTTTTTTGAAAGGATAATCATGAGAAAGATAGAAAACTAAAACCGTGACATATTCCTCCTTTAACATAAATTAAAAGAAGAAATAGGGACTTTTAGAGGGAGAGATAAAAAGATTCCAACCAAAAAGGAGTACAATTAATGTTTTTCAAAACATGAGATATGAGGAGTCAATCAATTAGCATAAAAATGGTAAGATTACGAGGAAGAGCTCTAAATGCTCCTTAATTCTTGTGCATACTTAAACATCAAATGCTCCTTAACATTTTCAAGGTATGCGGAGCCCGAGGAGGGAGATCTTGCGAATTCCAGAGTCGGGGTAAATCCCGAGTTGCCAGGGCCTTGAGTACTAGTTATGCTGATCCCGAGTGTTGTCCAAGGAGATTCCCTTGGTTTCCCCGAGGGCTGCTAAGCCTTGGGCTAGGGGATCTGCTTGCCCGAGTGTCCTCCTACACCTTTGGTTGGTTCCCTACTAGCACCGAGAAGGAAGTGATGCTCCGCTCCCCCGACTTGATGCGTTGGTCGAGGGACTTGATCCCGACAATACGCAGGTCTCCCGAGGAGGTTCTCAAGGTCCCGACTTGGCGCTCTGGCGAGGGGACTAGTCCCGAGAAGGAGGGAGCTATGCTTCCCCGTCTTGACGCATGGGCCAAACTCCTGCATCTTTGGCTGGATCCCTACCAGCCCCGAGAAGGGGGATGATGCTTCGCTCCCCCGACTTGATGCGTGGTCGGGGCACTTGATCCCGACAATACGCGGATCTCCCGAGGTCTCCCAGGCCCCGACTTGGCGTTTTGGCAAGGGGACTTGTCCCGGGAAGGAAGGAGCCCAGCTTCCTCGACGTGGTTCAGATGAGGCGCCTATGGCCCCGAGTCATGTCTAGGGTGCTTAGCTAGAATACCCCCTGAAGGTACTTAACCAAATATATTTGGCTAAGTGTGGAGCCCCTTGACAATGCCGAGGAGGGTGTATACCAACTCGGGGGCTAATGAGCCCTTCCATGGGATCTCGAGTTGGTCATGAAGGTACCTAGCCAATATTTGGCCAAGTGTTGAGCCCCTATCGATGCCGAGGAGGGTGTGTACCAACTCGGGGGCTAATGAGCCCTTCCATGGGATCCCGGGTTGGTCATGAAGGTACTTAGTCAATATTTGGCTAAGTGTTGAGCTCCCTAGCAATGCCGAGGAGGGTGTGCACCAACTCGGGGGCTAATGAGCCCTTCCATGGGATCCCGAGTTGGTCATGAAGGTACTTAGTCAATATTTGGCTAAGTGTCGAGCCCCCTAGCAATGCCGAGGAGGGTGTGCACCAACTCGGGGGGTAATGAGCCCTTCCATGGGATCCCGAGTTGGCCATGAAGGTACTTACTAATATTTGGCTAAGTGTCGAGCCCCCTGGTGATGCCGAGGAGGGTGTGCACCAACTCGGGGGCTAATGAGCCCTTCCATGGGATCCCGAGTTGGCCATGAAGGTACTTAGCCAATATTCGGCCAAGTGTTGAGCCCCCTGGCAATGCCGAGGAGGGTGTGCACCAACTCGGGGGCTAATGAGCCCTTCCATGGGATCCTGAGTTGGTCATGATGGTACTTAGCCAATATTTGGTTAAGTGTTGAGCCCCCCTGGCAATGCCGAGGAGGGTGTGCGCCAACTCGGGGGCTAATAAGCCCTTCTATGGGGACCCCGAGTTGGGTGGAGCGGCGTTCACGGTACTTAGTTGATAAATCAGCTGGTGACCCAGTGCTGATGTGATCCCGAGTCGGCCAGCCTCTTGAGCTGAGCTGGGTCTTAGTCAAACTTATAAATGTCTTACCTTTGACCGTTGACTGTTGGTATTCGGGACGTTGACCATTGACTTTTCATTTGATGGAAATTAGGCCTCAAAACTCTAGGCTCTCGTCTTTGGGCTCTTTTGGCATTAGATCTGCTCTTTTTGAAGCCCATGAAGGGTGGTGCAGAGGTTGTAGCGAAGCGGGGATGAGGATTGAGCTATATAGAGGGAGAAAGGTTTCTTTTTCTGTACTTCCAATCATTTGTGATTTTTCTCTCTCTCTCCTCATTCTCTTTCCTCATTCTCTCTCTTCAGCTCTCTGTATTCTGTCATTCGATCCAGTCCTGAGTTCACGGATTCCCGAGTGTATTCCAACCCCGAGACCGAGAATCCCCGAGAAGGTACGCTTTTCCTTAGCTACAATTCTTGCTTCCTTATTTGGTAATTAGAGAGCCCCTAGGATGGATCCCGAGTCCGATCTGAATGTTCCCGCCTCCCCTCCTTGTAGATTGTCAGAGGAGATTCGTGGGGTTGACGGGTTCTTGGTTAGCACCCGTATCCCTTGTGAGGATCCGTCATTAATTCCCGATGCGGTTCCCTTACCTAGCCCCTCAGATTCACTAAGTGAGGAAGACGAGGGAGTGATTTGAGGCCCTTGGGAAGTGTTTCTAGCCCATAGGCCTTGTAGTAGTAGCTATCTAGACCGACTCCTTTCGGACGGGGTTGTCGCCGTGTCTGAGGAGGCTAAGGACGAAGTCTCGACTACATCAGGCCAAGAGTACCCTCCGTTGGATCCCAAGGGTGGTCCTCACACCTACTATCCCGACCCTATGTTCATGAATTATATGGCGAGGAACGCCAAGTATATAGGGACCAAGTTTTGTATTCAGGACCCTTATTTCGTAGTCCGGGCGAAGCATACTGAGTCGGTATTGACCCCTCCGGCGGGATGCGTGTCAGTTTATCATCAGAGTATGCAGATGGGCCTTAGATTTCCTTTGCACTCTTTCATCAAGGACCTTCTGAATGCCTATCAACTGACTCTCACCAACCTTCTTCCTAAAAGTTGGTTGACCATAAATGGCTTTATATCGGTTTGTGACCTCCTCGGTGTTACCCCGAGTGTGCGCTTGTGGCGCAATGTTTTCACTTTGATGTTAGGTCCCGCCGATCTCCACAGCTCGGGATGGTTCCGCTTCCAATGTAGATCGGGCTATAAGGTCGTCCGTGATCCCCCTTCGAATCAAAAGGGATTTAGGCGGATGTTCTATCATGTCTACACTAGTGGTGACTGGGGGATCCCTATTCTCCCCCCTCCCCCGACTTGATCCTGCAATGGCGTCGGCGGGCTTGAGTTGTAGCTGTGACAAGGGTAACTCCCTTTCATCAGATGTATGAATTCCCTTTTATGCTAAAGTTTTGACGTTTTTTCTGTTTCAGCTATTGTCCCACACCGACTTGATCCTGCAATGGCCGAGAGATACATCGATAGTGCTGAGCTAGTTGCCAAGCTCTTGGATGAGCTAGATGCGGAGACTATGTCGATTCCTCCACCTCCGAAGGTACGCTTTATTTTGTTGCTTGTCTTTTTGTTATATCCCGACTTGTACTCACCCTAGCCATTCCCAGGACACCGACTCCAAGAGGGCCAAGAAGCCTCATGTTCGTTCCCGCAAGCTGAAGGGAGACACTGAGAAGGCTCAGGCTTTGGATAAGGCAGCATCCAAAACTTCTGAGAAGGCCTCTTCTAATGTTTCTACGGGCAGTAAGAGGAAGCCTGAGGATGAGCTTGAGGGTCATGTTGGGGTTTTTGATGAACCTCTTCCCAAGCGATCCCGAGCTGATCATGCAGGGTCCAGCATCCCTTTTACGGCCATCACTAGGCACAGAAGTTGGCCCGAGTTAGGAATGTTGTCAAGGCCGACTACACAGACGCTGATGACGAGGCGCTGCTGGCCCTTGGTCATGGGGAGGTCAATGCCTTCTATGAGTCCTGACTTGAGGTTCGTTGTTATCCCGACTAAGTGTTGGATTTGGCTTTTTATTTCCGACTAACTCTTTATTTTTGTGTAGGCTATCATTCGGATGACCTCGGTGATCAATCGCCTGCTCTGGTGCTGGCTTACAAATGTCCGAGGCCTGAATGAACTTTTGGGCCCGACTCATGGCCTCCGTGAATGTGGTGACTTCATTCTCGGCCAAGAACCATCTGAATTTGCCCAGCCAGAGCCTTGACATCAAGGCGGTGAAGGCTACTCCGTCTTGGAGGTTAGAGATCTTTTGGGATTCATCATTGAATCGTTTGATGTAGTCGGCCAAACTTTCATGTTCTTGTTGTTTGATTGACATCAAGTGAATGCTTATCTTCTTATGCCGACGCCCGACAATGAAATGCTGGTGGAACAATGCTTCTAACACAGAAAAGTTTGTGATTATGCCAGGAGAGAGCCCTGAAAACCAGCTGAGTGCTAAACCCTTAAGAGTCATCGGGAAATAACGACACCAAGTGGCTTCGCACCCGGTTTGTACACTCATCTGGGCCTTATAGGCCGACATGTGATCGTCAGGGTCACTGTTTCCCCAATATTGCTCGATCAGGGGAACCTTAACCTTGTCTGGGTTAGGGACCTCCATGATTTCCCGACTAAAGGGTGTCATGAAGTTCAGTACCCCCCTGTTGACCAAGACGGGACTCCTGTTTCGCGGGGGTCCCGATTCTCCTTCGCCTTCAGCCCTGGTCTTCTTGGACCCGAGAGAGGATCCTTCCCGCCCCCTTCGAGGAGTCCGAGATTGGGCTTACTCCACTTGGTGGGTCTTCTCCTAATTGGCCCTCCTCTTGTCGTTAAGTAGGTTCCGAGCATCCTGCTCCATTCGACGCCTACGATTCTCTTCAATGATCCGTCGGGCATCTGAATTTGGTGTCCTATGGGAGTTAGCCTGTCGGGATCTCTCTCCTCCCCTTCGTTGCCTGTCCCGGTTAGGAACTTGAGTGTTTGGATCACCCCTGGCCCGCGGCTTTCCGTGGGTCAACTCTAGGGGTACCCCTTGGTTGAGTTGGGGGATTCCCGCTGTGAGCTCCTGCAAGCTGCGTTGCATGTTCGCGTTCAATTGCTGAGCTATCCTTTCTATGTCCACCATGGTGATGGGAGGTGGATCAGGTTGGTATTGTTCCCGGGGAACATTGTGCTCCTCGTTACGAGGAGTAGATCCCTCATCATCGATGGCAAGCGACTCGACCAGCACATTGGGTTGCTGGGACTGAATCGGTGTCGGTTGGTGCTGATGTGAGGCTCGGGTGGTTTTCCTTCGGGGTGCCATGTTTTCTCCCGGTACGTAGCTTTGAGATGTAGTATCCCCACAGACAGCCCCAAACTGTTTCTGCCTAGAAATTAGTCAAATGAGTGAAGTGTGTTTAGAGAGGTTAAAATCCCGAGTAGGAGTATAATCCCGAGTCTTGTCACTTAAAGTCCTGCAAAACAAGGAAAACTAGCCCGGGGGTGTTCCCGAGAAAGCCCCTCCGACGCTCAAGTTAGTTGAGATTGAGGTAGAGAGAGAAAGTGAGTAATTGTAGAGAGAGATGCTCTGGTTTTGTTAGGTAAGAATTGAATACCTGCTCATTGATTGGGCTTGCTGCTTTTATAATGTTGGGGATTTCCCAGACAATAAACCCTATTGGGGAACATCCATGTCTGTAAGAAAGTTGTCTCCCTTTTATGGTAAAGTTATTATTTGCCTAAAGAGCTAATGGGCCCCTTGGGAGCATGTAGATCATATCCTTCGGGTGGGCTTTGCATAGCACTGTTGGACCAGATCATGGGTCCAAACAAGTTTATTGTTGAGCTTGAACTTATTGTGTTTTGCCCCAAGATTGTACAGTATTACTTCATATATTTTGTGTTAGATGGTTTAATTAGAGCCACTAATTTGGGCCCCTTTTCTTGCTGGGCCCTGGGAGGCTGCCCTTCTGGCCTATCCTCAGGGTCGGCCCTGTCTGTAGGTCCTTAAAATTACAATGACATATCATGATTCATGAGTTAGACCACCAACGTTTTTTGGCTAACCGAAATACGATTTATTTTTTCAGAAGTAGAAATAAGGACCCATTCTTAGTGGTCGTTTGGTTTACATGGGAAGTCAAAATTCCCATGAAATTGCAATTCATAGGAAATAAATTACTTAATCAAATTCATGGAAAATTGGTTAAATTGTTTGGTTGACAATGGGGGAATTAAATTCCCATGGGAATTTCTACTTACCTAGGGGGACCTAGATAAGTAACTTCCTCCATTTTGTGGGAACTTAAAATTCCTAGGACTTTCTAATTCCTTCATTTTGCTATTTTGTTGTCAACCAAACAACTCACCAAATTTTCAATTCCTAGAAATTTATATTTCCCATGTTTTCTCATATCAACCAAACAATCACTTAAATGTACGGCAAAAATTAGAGGTAGCAATCGGGCAGGATTGTCAACAAGCATGGGCAATGAGGCAATCCGGCAGGATTGTCGACAGGCATGGGCAATGAGGGAAATTAAACAGGGCCCATAATTAAGAAAGCAATTTAACTATTTGCAATAAATTTAAGCTTTTCAATAATTTGAACATTTCAAATTCCATAATGGTTCAAATTTATACGATATTAGCAATTTAGCATAAGAAAATGAAATAAAATTAGTAATTCCTCTTTTCATTATATCTCCATCAAACCAATTTCCATTATTTTGTTGGTAGTTTAATCTTGAAGATAATATGGACTGTTAATCTATTTTTACTTTGTTGTGTGTCTTTTTTTTTCGCTATGATTAATTTACAATGCAATTTAATGGTGGGTGTTTCTATGTAAGAGTTTGAAAGAGATTAACTTATTAAAGAAGGTAGAAATAAAAAAGTAAGTCACTTAAACGTTCTAATTTTTATTTTTATGCTAATATACTTGTGTGCTTTATATATCGATCTTTTTATATATTTTTTTACAAATTTATCAAAAAATAAGAATTTAGAATTAGCACTAGAATTCATACTTGAACTCAATTGAAATGTTTCTATAAATTTATAAAATCAATTATATACTCACTCAGTTTCTTTTTAATGGTTACACATTGAGTTTTGACACAATTCACAAACTTATGTTTGACTAACATTTGTGATTAATGGGAAATGTTTGATTCATCTCGATCTGTACTTTTGGAATATCAATTTTTTATAATTTTTACAATGCAAATTTAGAGATATTAATGTTCAAACATTTATATTGGCAAGCGTTAAAAGGTAAAGCATAACTATTAAAACGAAACGAGAGAGTATATATAACTAATATATAAAGTAGAGTCCAAAAGTCAACGCACGAGGTCACGACATTTGGCGTCCTTATTAGACATCATTTGTCACGCTTGTTAAGTGTCATGTCATTATTTTTTAAAATAAATACAGTTTCAAATTAATAAAAATAAATATATAGGATTTAGAATATGAAGAAATAGAGTTTGGTTTACGATGAAAAACTTTAGTAAAGTAAATCGATTATAATATATATATATATATATATATATATATATATATATATATATATATATATATATATATATATATATATATATATATATATATATATATATATATAGAGGTAGGATCCACTGAAAACTAACCTTAAGCTGAAAACTGAAAACCGACCTTTTTGCTCATTTTGCAGATTTTTGCTCATTTTATGTTTTTAGCTCATTTTATGTTTTTGCTCATTTTAAGAAACTTTTGCTAATTTTAGCAAACTTTTACGAAGTTTTTGCACATTTTACAAACTTTTGTTCCATTTATGTTTTTTTGCTCATTTTATGATTTTGCTCATTTTAAAAAACTTTTGCTCATTTTACAAATTTTTGCTCATTTTATGTTTTTTGCTCATTTTATATTTTTGCTCATTTTAAGAACTTTTTGCTCATTTTAAGAAACTTTTTGCTCATTTTATATTGCAATTTTCAGTTTTCAGCATAAGAAGTTGTTTTCACGTGATCCTATTCCTATATATATATATATATATATAGGGGTGGGATCCGCTGAAAACAACTCTTAACCTGAAAACTGAAAACAGGGTAACTTTTAGCAATTTTAGGGTAACTTTATATATATTTCAAGGGTAACTTTTAGCAATTTTAGGGTAACTTTTAGCAATTTTAGGGTAACTCGATATATATTTCAAGGGTAACTTTTAGCACTTTTAGGGTAACTTTATATGCTATAAGAGTAACTTCTTCCACATCAAGTATTAAATTTATATGTTAACTTTTGTTTCTGGGCATGTTTAATTATGTTGTGTTGAGCTCATTTCTACAGTTGAATTGTTCATTTATCAGCTCTAAAATCATCAAAAAAAAAAATAATTACCCATCAAACCAAATAACTCTCAAACCAGAAAACACAAAAATTTAAAATTATTCAACCTCAATCAATAATCGAAACAAAGATAATTCGAAAAAATGAAATATGAAAAGTCAAAAAAGAAAAATCGAGAAAGAACACTCAATATATAGGAAAAGATCAAGAAGAAGAACCCTAAAATTAGTAGGAAATGATGAATTGATGACAAAGCTCCAAAAGATCCACAAAAGAGAGAGAAGATGATGAAGATTCGAACTGGATATCACCAATTTCACCTCGTATTTTCGCCATTTTAGGAATTGATGTAAGCTCGTATCTCTCTCTCCTCTCGATCCACCTATTGTCGTTGAAGTGTTTGCGGTGCACCTATTGCTTCGATCCCCGCGTGTTGGCGTTGTGGTGGTCCGGGAAAGTAAAAAAAGGGAATTTCCCTTCCCTGTGTTGTGTGTGTTGCGTTGTTGTTGGTGGTGGTGGTGGTGGTGGTGGTGTTGCTGGAGTTGTTGTTTTGGGATGTATCAGAAGAATAGCAGAGGAGTAAAGAGAGTATAGATGCAAAGGTTACTTAATTAGGTGAGAGACAGAGTATACGGAAGAGTGTAGTAGATCGAGATGCGTGAACCATTCGATTAGAAATCAACGCTCCAGATCTTCTGTTTTCAGTTTTCAGATTAAGAGGTGTTTTCACAAGATCCTATTCCTATATATATATATATATATATATATATATATATATATATATATATATATATATATATATATATATATATATATATATATATATATATATTATTAATTTTTGTACCATTGGAAAGTCTTTAAAAATATATTTTAAAATAAGATCAATATATAATATTTTTCATATCTATATTAAAGTAACGTATAAGAAGAAATATTTACTATAGTAATATGGTGTATTAAGTAAGTGTCATGTTATTATTTTTAAAAATAAATAGAGGTTTACAATGATATACTTAATTAAGTATTGTAAACAGATTATAACTTTTAATATATATTCGGAAAAACTTATAATTTTTGTACCATAAGAATGTACTTAAAAAGTACTTTAAAACAATATCTATTTATAATATATTTAAAAGTAATGAAAATACATTCCAAATTACGAAAAATACATATGGAAAGTTTAGAATAAGAAGAAACAGAGTTTGGTATACAATGAAATACTTAAGTATTGTAAATCGATTATAGCTTTTAATATATATTCAGAAAACTTATAATTTTTGTACCTTTGGAAAGTACTTAAAAATACTTCAATATAACATTCGTTTATAATATATTTAATTTTTTTTAAATGAGATATTTCATAGTTGCATTCACCTCATCCATACATGATATTTTATACTTGCGGAGGCTATCCGGAGTTGCTACTATTGGTTTTATCAACTTCTTGCTTACAACCTTCACTTCCATTCTTGCTTCAAGGATAGTATATTTTTAGTTAACGGAAAATCAAACAAACACGTCAAAGAAATTAGACGCATGAAATATGCATAAACTAATGACAAATGTATCTACTATTGCAATTAGTTGTACCTGTGGCGGATTATATGCATTAACTGATAGCATATATGTACAAACTGATGTGAAATAATCTTAAACTCATAACAAAGAGTTTAAACTGAAAAATTGATATGAAATATAGATAACTGGTATGAAATATGCATAAACTGATAATACTATGTATAAACTGATAACATATATACATGAAAACTGAAGTTGGCAAAAACTCGTCAATGAAACTAAGACTATCTCAGCAATTATTTTATGACTTCATAAAGTAACTCATTTTTTCAAGTTCTTGATATTTTATGCTATAAAATTAATGATGCTTTGGTGCCTCATAAGGTGGCATAATTATTGATAGCTCTTAATAGAAGTACTGGAAAAGAAAAGGTAAGTGAGATATTTCGAGACTTGCGTTATTGAATAACTGAAGAAAAATTATAAAGACTGAAGTCTGAAAGTCGAAAGTTTGAAAGAGGATTTTTACAAGTAATGTTTCCTCTAAAACTGACTCTGCCTGTCTCAAACAATTTGGAAGAGTATTATAGACTTACAAATTCCGGATATACTTTGCACCCAAAAGTAAATTATTCGAAATAAATTATAAAAAAAAGGAATAAGAAATAATTTTGAGAAGAGCACAAGTCTAATACGACTTTGAGAAGAGCACATTGTCTAATACGACTTTGAGAAAGGTTTGTTGTCTAATTGTCTTCTCACGTCCACAGCTTGAAGGACCTATTCTCTGTTTTTTCTGGGTGCAATAGATAATGCTACATTGAAGAGTAGGTCTGTAGGTCCTTAAAATTAGTGGGAGGGGTGGGGAGGGGGTGGCAGGGGCCAGGGAGAGAGATGGCATGGGAGGAAGGAGATAGGAGAGAGAAAAAGGAAGAAGAAGCTGACTTAAGAAATAAAAAAAAAAATTAACCTGTTAAACAGGTAATCAGTCACCTAGGATTAATTTCAGCAAAAATGATGCATAGTTGGGACCACTTATAAATAATCCTTAGTTGAGACTGAAAATGACGGAACGCCCATAATTGGGACTGAAAATGGCGGAACGCCCATAATTAAGACTGTTCCGATTAATTTTTCCTTCTGCCTCCTGCGATACATTCAAGAGTGGGGTGGGGCCGTTGGGGGGGAGGGGAGGGTTCCTTATTGAGTTATTTCTACTTTAAAAAAAGAATCGTATGTCGGTTAGCCAAAAAACGTTGGTGGTCTAACTCATGAATCATGATATACGTTAGCGTGATTGTAATTTAAGGACCGACTTATTTATAACATTTAGGGGTGTCAAAACAGGTTCTCAAACAGGTTCTGGGTATAACCACTGCTGAGCAGTCGGTTCGAGGGACAGTCGGGATTCGATTGTCGGTGTCCCGAGTCATGATTGGTCGGGTTTTGTTCAACTGGTCGAACATATTTGAATCATGGGATTCCGAGGTGCCGGACAGGTCTGAGCGTTTCATTTACAAGTCGATCCATTCCCGGATATGATCGTCCGTTGACGTTTTTTTGCCGGGTTTGCGCAGGTCGTATTTAGGTTTCATGTACGGTTGAGTTAAGTCAAATGTACTCGGGTTGAATTAGTAATGACCTTAGTTCGATTATTGTGAAACATCGGGTCCATTCGCAATTGAACGTCAATCCAACTTCGGGTAACTCCTGATCGAGCCATCTTGATTTTGTTATGGATTTTGTAAATGAATCATATTAATAAAAGTATTAAGATTGACATATATATATACATATGTGTGTGTGCGATAAATATATGGATGACAACGAAAAACCCATAAAAACACTATATTGATTACCGAGATGTTTAGTGTATTGTCTTAGTCAACTCTTATTTCGAATAATCAACTGCGTAAAACCACTCAAATGAGTAAATGAGTAGAACGACTCTTCATATGTTTTAATATTATATATATTATAACCAACGACAATAATAACGAGTAGACGATCAATTCCAAACTTTATATAAATGATTTATTATTATAAGCATTATGATTGATATATAAGTTTGTAAATAGCTATGATGGTAATGAGAATAATAATACTAATAAACATAAAGCGACAATGATAATAGGTAAAAATACAAATAATAACAGTAATAGTAACAAGGCTAACAATAGCAATAATAATACAAATAAGAACAGGAATACTAACAATAACAATATAAATACTAATATGTTGAATCATTTTAATATAAGATTGATATCAAAATAATTGTAAAACCAATCTAATACTCTATTTATTATAAATTAGTATAACGACTCTTAATATGTTATAATACTATAACAAATGACAATCATACATTCATATGTTTACAACGACGTACGGTTCATATGCATGAGGCCTAAGTGATTATAACGAGGGTTCATATGTTGCACAATAATAATAATAATAAATTATACTCCCAAATCATTATCCCCTATAAAAACTAACCATAACTTATTAAAATAAGTTAACTGTTAACAAGTAACAACCATAAGTAAAATAGTTAACAAGTACTTACTAGTTACTAAATAGTAACTTGTTAACAACCATATAGTTTAATACTAGTATAAGATTAACAACCATAACACTCCCTTATCTTTATAAGTTATAAGATTATTTAAGTTAATTGCTTTTATGCTATACTATAGTTTAATACTAGTATAGTATTTATGGTCTTCTCTTAACTTTGTATATATATGTGACTATGAAGAAACTATTTTATCAGTAGGCTTATATATGTTAGTACGATATAATAATATTGGAACCATTTTAGCTAATACGTGAATGATTATTAATGAGTGTCGACTCTTAATATGCTCTAATAGTATAACTAACGATAATAATAATGAGTATTATATATTAACTACGAGTATACTCTATTGATTATAAATTAGTATAACGACTATTGATATGTTATGATACTATAACAAATGACAATCATATGTTTATAACTACGATTCATACGATGCCTAAGGGATTATAACAATGGTTCATATGTATGTTGTACAATAATACTAAACATAACAACAGTCTATATAAATGAGTAAAATTACTAAACTAAGACTTAGATTATTGACTAATCTTGTTTATTGCATATTTGCATTAATACATATACATTAAAGATGTAAAGTGATTAATCATTAATGAATAATCATCAGTCATCAAATGATTAAGACGTTAAGTGAATTTGTAAAGCCAAACCAACAATAACTCAGTAAATTAAGACGTAACCCTCTTTATAATCACTTATAACCAACAATAACTCTATTGGTATCAAAATATGTTTAAACATTTTAGTATAAAATTGGTATCAAAATAATCGTAAAACCAATCTAATACTCTATTGATTATAAATTAGTATAATGACTCTTGATATGTTATAATATTATAATAAATGACAATCATATGTTTATAACAATGGTTCATATGAGGCATAAGTGATTATAAAGAGGGTTCATATGTTGTACAATAATAATAAATATATTAACATTTTATATAAAAGAGTAAAGTCATTAGTGATCAATCATCAAACGATTAAGTGAAATCAACTTGTGAAAACATTAAGTTACAATTTTATCTTACTAAAATCCCAACATCTTTGATTCTTTCTAAAATTCTAATTTGTTAAAAATCAAAATCAATAAGTTAACTGTTAACAAGATTAATTTAACTCTAATTAAATAATAATAATAATTATTATAATAATAATGGTTATATTATGCTAATTAATAAATGATAGTTATACTTAAATACTAATCAATATAATTTCACTAAAAATAACCAAATTTTCAAATTATAATAAAATAATTAACTAATAATTTTAGTTAGTAAAAGTTACTAAGCCAAGACAAGAATTAGTAAGATTATAGGAATATAAGGTCATCAATCCATGTACTAGGTCATCAATCCATGTACTAGGTCATTCTCTTTTCCTATTGGCCAAAGAATAATATTGTGGATCATGAATTAGAACCCTTGATTTGAGAATGATCAAAATCTAACCATCAATCTCTCAAACCCATCTCCCCTATTTCCATCGTCTCTCTCCATGACTCCATCAATCCTCTTTAAAACCCTAATCCCCATTCCTTCTCCTTAGCCTACCATCCCCTCAACCATCTACTCCTCTCTCGCCAACCATCCCATTCCTTCATCTGCTGCAACCTCTTCTGATTTGCCGTGAAGAAAAATCTCCACTACTGCCGTCTTAACCTCTTCTGATTTGCCGTGAAGAAAAATCAACCAAAATTCTACCTGGTTCATCATCCTCGCTCGTCCCTCCTCGAAGACTCTCCACAATCTCTCATCCTCACTCGTCGCTCGTCGAAGATTCAACCACCATCTTCGTCGAAGACTCAGACACGATGTTCGTCTCAACCTAAAGCCGTTGTGTTTTCGCACCAACACCCCTCTCGTTTGTCGTCGTTCAGCCTACGATTTTTGAAGCTCCGGTCAAGCTAGGGTTTTGGATCTCTAATTTCATTTAATTCTTGAATGATTTTCGATTTTTATTTTTGTAGTTTTTGTTAGATATGTTCTTCCCCGAGCAAACCTTCTGCCACCATACGCGAGGGTGCACGGAAACTTGGAAAGAATGTATAATGCTGTGATTTTCCCTTGAATTATTTTTGTAATTACTCATTTCAATCTTGTTTATCTTTGATAAGTTAGTTTATATATTCTTAATTTATTTCAATTTCTGAACATTTTTTCATCCTTATTTTAATTTATTCACTTGATTCAGACTGTTGTAGTTTTATGATGAATTAATTTGGTAGAACAGAGACATTGATTCTCTTCTCAAACGCCGTCCCTCGATTTCGGCCAGATCTAGTTTTCGTTCAAGATTTTTTTTTCCATTTTTTAGTTTAATTTGTTAATTTTTGTGTTGATTAATTTTGTTTTTGTGTAATATCGTTCAATTTTGTCCCCATATTTATTGACTTTTGTGTAATTTCATATAATTCCACATTTATTCTTTTTGTGTGATTTTTATGTAATTTCACTAAATCTTGATTTTTTTGTATAATTTATTATAATTGCAGATTTTTTATAAGCTCATATGTTGTTTAGTATAGTGTTATGAGAATTTGAGATATTATTTGGTAGAATATTAAAATGGGATAATTCGGTAGAATATTTGGTAGAAAAAATGAGGAAAATTTAGTAGAATATTAAATTGGGGTAATAAATTTGGAGTATAGGGTTTAATAAGATATTTTTTAATATTATTTGAAAATGAGGACATTAGGTAATTATAGAAAATATAAACAAGTACATGATATTTAAAGTTTAACTCTTAAATTAAATGTAATTTATTTTTTTATTTAATTAATTATTCAATGTAAGAAAGTTTATAAATATATATATTTAAATGATTTTATGGATATAAAAAATTATTAAATGTAGTAATATCTAGTTGAGTATGGTCGGGTTTGAGTTTGAATACGAGTGCCTGCTCGGTCGGCCAAGATATAATCTTGCCGGCTGTAGGTCGGTGCAGGTAATCCCGAGTCGAGGTTTCAATCAGTGCTGGAGATTGACCTGCATGAGTCCGAACGAGGTTAGTAGTCGGGCCGAATCGGGTTGGCCGGCGGTCAGTCGTTTTCGACACCCCTAATAACATTCAAGAGTGGGGGGTCCTTATTGAGTTATTTCTCCTTGAAAAAATAAAAAAATAAAAAAATAAAGAGCAGGTCCTTCAAGCTGTGGACGTGAGAAAACAATTAGGCGTGCTCTTCTTAAAATTATTTATTATTCCATGTTTTTTATAGTTTATTTCGAATATTATTTTTTTCGGTGCAAAGTATATTCTGAATTTACAAGTCTATATATTACTCCTCTTTGCAATATGTTTGAGAAGGGCAGAGTCAGTTTTAGAGGAAACATTACTTGTAAAAATCCTCTTTGAAACTTTCTGCTTTCAGACTTCAGTATATAATTTTTCTTCAGTTATTCAATAACGTAAGTCTCAAAATATCTCACTTACCTTTTCTTTTTCAGTACTTCTATTAAGACTTAAGAGCTATCAATTCCTTCAAAAAAAAAAAGGGGATATCAATAATTATGCCACCTTATGAGGCACCAAAGTATCATTAATTTTATAGCATAACATATCATGAACTTGAAAAAATGATTTACTTTTATAAAGTCAAAAAAACATCGCTGATACAGTCTTTGTTTCTTTAACGAGTTTTTGCCAAGTTCAGTTTGCATGTATGTGTTATCAGTTTATGCATATTTCATACCAGTTATATTTATATTTTATATCAGTTTTTCAGTTTATACTAATTGCTATCAGTTTAAGATTATTTCATATCAGTTTGTACATATTTGTTATCTGTTAATGCATATTTCATATCAATTTATAATTATATTTGCACGAATACTTAGGTGTAATTGTTACACCAAAATTTATGGTTTAACAATTCACAAACAACTTGTTATTTTGTAAAAGACCTCACATGACATGAAATAAATGACAAAATGACATGAGTTTCATGTCATTATTTGTATAGTACATATCATTCTTGTTGGAGTGTATGACATTATATATGCATGTTACACGATAAGTTATGGTATAACATGTTGCACCCAAGACACTCTTATATTTGTTAGCAATTTATACATATTTGTTATAAACTGATAACAAATATCTATAAACTAAGAAAAAAGGTTTATGAGCTTGTATATTGAAAATTAGTATGTTTGAACCGATAACAAGTATGCATAAACTAACATAAGATTGTAGAGTAGTTGGTTAGTACATTTGTATCTCAAATTAGAGGTCATGGGTTTTAGTCTCATAACACAAATATAACCAAACTTGCTTGGTGGAGGTGGTGGGGAACTCACCTTGTGACTTTAAGATCACAAGTTCGAACCCCACTACCTACTTGTGCTTGGGAGTAGGGATTCCATTATATCCCCCTATTCACAAGTGTTGACCTGTGTAGCTGAGCTGGCTAACCTACGAGAGGTGTTGGTCCAGTAGAGTCCTCTTCTTATCAAATGGTTCCCTGGTTGGGGCCCATAAAAAAAAAGTATGCATAAACTAAAAACTGTTTTGCATAAACTAATAACATTATAAACTAAAATGGCATACACTCATCTCAGCCAAGATGCTTTCTCTAAAGTATAAAATTAGTTGGTCCTAAAAAAAAATATAGAACAATCAATGTAATACAACTATTGGCAGATTAAGCATAGGTTCATCAAATATTAATGTTCAATTACTTGAATAGTTGTATCACCTACACTTTCACATATAGATATGTATAATTTATTAATTTTAGTTCATCAAGTATAATAAACAAGCTGATTGCACGAGATTTATAACTAGTTACATTTAATTTTGGAATGCTATATGGTTGCTTTTATTAAAAATTTATGGCCATGAGAACTATAATTAAAATCTTTTATTTACCTTAAAATAAATCTTTTATTCAAGTATTTTTCAATGTCACGCCAAGATAGAGGTTATAGTTCGAATTGATATATCATATATGAGTCAAGTGAAAATTATAATACATAGTTGATTAATTTAATAAACTTCCACCATCAAGAAAGAAAGACGGCCATACATCCGTACCTCATGAATCCGCCACTGGTACAACAAATTGCAATAGTCGGTACATTTGTTATTAGTTTATGCATATTTCATACTTCTAATTTCTTTGATGTGTTTTTCCGGTTTTCCGTTAACTAAAAATATACTATCCTTGAAGCAAGAATGGAAGTGAAGGTTGTAAGCAAGAAGCTGATAAAACCAATAATAGCAACTCCGGATAACCTCCGCAAGTATAAAATATCATGCATGGATGAGGTGAATGCAACTATGAACGTGGTTACCATTCTTTACTACGCCTTCAATAAAGATTACACTTATAAAGGTATTATTAAGACCTTAGAGACTTCATTGTCTCGTATTTTACCTAGCTTTTACCCCTTTGCGGGGAGATACATTAAGGAGGACCACATCGTCGACTGCAACGACGAGGGAGCTGAGTTCATGGAGGCTGAGGTCGACGCCTACGACCTCAAATACGTCATTACAAACTTGGAGCCTGATGATCTTAATGAGCTTCTCCCCCTTGAAATCAATGCCGCGGATGAGGTTACAGACCCTGTTTGTGCTGTCAAAGTCACCAAGTTTCTATGTGGTGGGATAGCCGTTGCTGCATCCGTTTCGCATCGAATCGTGGACGCCTGCTCCATGGGTATCTTCGTGTCTGCATGGGCGGAAGAAGCCACACTTCGGGAAGGTCAATCGAGGACTATTTACCCTGATTTCTACTCCCCCTCGTACCTTCCTGGCAAGAATTTTCCTCCTGAAGATTTTGGAGTCAGGAGGACCAGAGAAGGTTCGACGGTTGTGTGCAAGAGGCTCATATTTGACGCTGCGGCCATCGCAACCCTTAGGCTGAGGGTCAGCCACCTTTCCAGGTTAGTAAATGATTTGATGCACTTAGAAAAATGATGGCAATGTTGTCATGTTAGCAGTAAAAGAACTAGCAAAAACAGTGGTACTTTATTAAGTCCGAAATTTCATCCCTAAACTACTAGATCGAAGCAAACATATACAGTATATCCCAAAACTGATTTGAAGGAAAGTAAAATTGAAATTACTCATGTTTAATTTTGCTGAAAATCAGGTGAAACAGGTGTTTATATGGAGCCAACATATCCCCTAAACTGATTTATAATACAGAAGCGAAATTCTTCATGTTTAATTTAACAGTCACATAAAACTAGTCTTCAAATGGAGCAAAATTGCAGAAGCAATGCTTTTCTTCAGTCATTATATTATTAGGATATTGATTTAAAAATGTAGGAGTAAATTGTAATATTATCATTTCATTATTCCTTATCTTAGCTTCAGTCATCATTTTCGATAATATGTTATCTCTAGTTTAATACTTATCACATGATCCCTCTTTTTATCTATTTCTATCTCTCATATTCTGTAATATGTATACCTACTTTATATGTAGCGATTAATTAAGAACGGAGAAAGTATGAGTTTTGCATAGTAAAACAGTTTAACACTAATAACTAGCTAATGACAGCAGGATTGGATTCGCTAGATTTAACAATGTGATATTTCATCTGTTTCATAAAATGGAACCATGTTGTTTGGCACGCAGTTTTATGAGCAAGCATGGTAGTATGGTAAAATTAAGTGAAGAGACAAAATATTTAAAATAAGTTTAAGCAGTAAATAACACAATCACTATTTTTAGTGGTGTTTAAATTATTTTCAATAATTTGTTTGTTTGCATTGTCTATCATCCTCCTATCGTAAAATTGCGTGTCAGGTAACTTAGTTGCAAGTACTATAAAACAGAGAAAGTGAGTGAGTATGTAATATTATTGACAGCTTATGTATGAGCATATATATACTTCTATATGTTTGGTGGTTGGAATGTACTTCACAGCTTACAGTCAAGGGTGACGGTAGCAACCGCTTTCATAACCGAAATTCTGATGCGTATTGACCGGAGAAGGAGAGGCGAAATACCTCGAGCATGCCAAGTGACACAGTGTGTGAACATACGAGAAAGGACGAAGAATCCTATTGTGGCCAAGTATTCCATTGGCAATTTGGTGGCACTCGGGATCAATGACTTAACCCCCGAAGAAACGATGAAGTTAAAGTACGAGGACCTAGTCCCCCTCGTAATTAAGGGGATCCAGGAAGGCGTACGCAACTGCTGGGATATATTTTCCGATGACAAGTTAGTGAACCGAGACTTGGCTGCAATAGAGAGGTATAACCAGGATGATGTCAGGGAATTTTGGTTCACTGATTTTACCAAGTTCGGATTTTATGACATCGATTTCGGGTGGGGGAAACCCGTTTGGGCTAGCCTCATTAATGCCTCTGAGGCGAACCTTGTCATATTTATGAATAACAAAAGTAATGACGGGTTAGAGGTGTATCTGCTTTTGGAAAAGGATGAGCTCCCTTACCTGGAGAACGATGAGCAACTTAAATCAGTCGTTAAGTTTGCTTCATCATCTATCATTTGATTTCGTGATTGTATGCTTTTCTTTAATGTTGTGTCTTCATTGCTTGTTGAATGAGAGTTGTGTACTTTGTCATACAAAACTCAAATAATGGCAAGAAGGAAATAAACGTACTCTTTTCTTACAAAGGTTGACCTTACTTTTGTTCTTGGCTTTGGCCCTGCTGCTACCTGATTCAAAAGGCGTATTCTTAAGGATAATTTTTTTTTTATTTTTTGATTGGTAAGATGAATGACCTTAGGCTGTTCCCGCACAAGGCTCGATCTAGAGGCCCAAGCACTTGGAAGGAGGGGGAATGGTAAGAGGAACACTTACCCTTCATTTGGCGGGATTCGAATCCTTAACTATATATATTTATATATACAATTTTGATCAAATCATTACCTTTTATAAATTTTTCTGTAATTAACTACCTTATGTTTACCGAAACCTTACAAATCACTATCATTTGACGTATTTTATCCAATAATGCGTTTGGTAGGGCGCACTAATTAAGTTCTTTATTTTTTCATAATTTTTGTCCTCTCCACTCTTTCCTTTACTTTATTATGTTGTTTTCTTCTTTCACCCTCTTAACACCTCTTCAATCACCAAACCTTCATTGTCAAATCTAATACATCTTCTCTCACTCCTAAATTTTCTAATAAACAATTGGGTTACTTGCCCAATTACTTATCCTCAAAGTCAACATTCTTCACTTATAGCATAGAAAAAAAAGTTATTTCATAAACCTCTATTATATATGGTAAATTCAGTAATAAAGGGGACACAAAAAAATAAAAAGAAAAAGCAAAAAAGAAAAAAACATCCAACATAACTCAATCCTTAATTTAACAAACAAAAAAAATTCCAAAAACCAGCCAATAAAATCCCTAATTAAGGAGGGGGGGATAGGTGCAACTAAACACTTAATTTCTCTACATCTTCAGCTCTTCCACTTCACCATCCTATTCTCGCATCTTCTACCCTTCAATTCTCTAAACAACACAACAAAATAAACAAACCACAAATCAGAATACCATTTTTTTACCAAGCTCAGGTAATTACAGTGATTTGTTCATAAAAATTATTGATAAACTTTATTAGGCCTAACAAAATCCCATGCAGTAGGAGAGTTTGACCACATACAAGGTTGGCAGGGTTCCATCCTAAAACCAATTGGTGATAGATCGAGTAACCCACCAATCTATATTTTAGTCATTTGATGAGTGATATTTATATCACTCAAATACCTTATTTTCCTCATGTTTAGAGTCATTTTTCCTCTTCATTTATCACTTTCTAGCTTATTTTGCTTAATTTAGAGTAATTGAGTTATTTGCAGCTTATTTGTGAATATTAGTTATTTTGGTTATTTATATATGGTTTGGTAATGCTTATTTGTGTTTGATGTTGAAGGATCCACCTTAGAGGTCTCTATACCACACACCAAGCATAGAGTGGAGCAATTTTACCAAAATAAGAGCTTTTGGAAGGATTTGTGCATAAGGGTCGTATTCAAACGGCCATAACTTTCATCACACAAAATATTTTTCAGTGATTCAAGTTGTAGATGAAATTTTGGCTCGATAGCTTTCCAACGAGTAGTCACAAGCCCAATTCCGATGTATAATGAAAGAGATATCGCTGTTTGAAGTTGGGTGCCTCTGCCAGAACTGCGCGCCCGCTCCGTATTGTCTAGCGCGCCCGCGCTGGAGGCCCAGAAACCTTCTGCCTGCGTGAAATTGTATGGAGAGCCCGCTCCAAACTATATGGAGCGCCCGCGCCACTTGATATGTGCGGAAATCTCTGTTTTTCGGCCAGTTTAATGATGTAATGTTTAAATCTTTTAAAAGGAAGGATCCCTAACTTTTGAAAGGGGGAGAGGAGAGCTAGCCTCCATAAGCTTAGTTAGAGGTTTTAGTTAGGGTTTTAAGAGAGATAAACTCCCATCTTTTAGAGAGAGAAGTGAGAGAAACTTGTCGAAAGCTTGGATTTTGAAGAATCTAATAAGGAAACTTGAAGATTTGGAGACTCCTTGCAACTTTAATGAGAATTTCTTACTCTTTCTCATGTTTTATTGTTTTATCTACTTATTTTCATGTCATTTTCACTCTATTTACTTATTCATCCTAGATTAGTGTTTGATTTCATATTTTTAGTTTGTTATTTATTTCATTTAATAATTTATTATGATTTGTGAGTAGTTATTTTGGTTAGGAAGGGATGAAGCCATTAATGATATCATGAGCCTTTGGGTCATATTTGGGGTCATTTTAGAAAATGAAATCAAATGAGCAATAGGGGTTTTATTGTTGGTTTTTGTGATTGGCCTCCATGGAAACTTAATTATTAGTCACTTCAATGAAGGATTGAAAGATGAAATTGAAGAGTTGACTCCCTATTTGTTCACTTAACTAAACTTGCATGAAAAT
Source organism: Beta corolliflora (assembly GCA_947648045.1). NCBI lineage: Eukaryota > Viridiplantae > Streptophyta > Magnoliopsida > Caryophyllales > Amaranthaceae > Beta > Beta corolliflora. The sequence continues at coordinate 253,355 of CANSZD010002547.1, forward strand.
AGGGGTTTTAGTTAAGAGATATATTTAGTCATCTTGTTATTCATGCTCTTGAGTTGGGGGTTTGTTGCATGAAAATAGGACATAATCTCCAATTTGAGTAACCCTCTTTAGCTTGAAAGAGTAATTAGGGATTTGTTAGATGATCCCTTTGATTCATTCTCTTTAGACTACCCCCCTTATTTGCCTAATTGTTTTAATGATTGAAATATTTGGTGAATTCCCCTACCCTAGTTCCTTTTATTTAATAGTTTTTAGTTGATAATTGACAAATCTCTTAACTATATAGCTTAGCCTAGCTTATTATAATTAATATTTTCGGTGATTACCCTTAGTCCTTGTGGAAGAATGACCCTTGCTTGCCATTATACTTAGGTTAGTGGTTAGTTAGGTAGTTTGATTTAGGGATTTTGTCCAACGACCAAAATCTCTATTATCATCATTCTCTCTCTAATTCTTCAATGAGGGACAAACTATTCATAACTCACATGTGGGTTATGCTCTTAACAATTATTTATGCTACGTTTATAAATACATCATTCATTTTCGAGTGTGAAATTTATGCTTTTTCACAAGCGTTGTAATACATAAGCCAATAGAAGCAAAATATTATTGAATATGCAAACAATTAAAAGGTATTTCTTACTTCTCTCTCACACAATTTTTTCTATCTGTAATAAGATTTGATAGTGATTTTTGTGTATATTTTATACAGTACAAAAGCAGAGAGAAAGTAAATGACCAAATATATTCAAACATATCTTCACTCAAAGGTATTCAAACATATCTTCACTCAAAGGCACTTGTAAGGTCAAGGAGAAACCATTAAAGAGGTATTTCTTAAATACACCCCATTTGCAAAGCTTTTTCTAAGAATTAGGATAAACCAGAAAAACTAAAGCATTAAGATCAATATTAGGAAAAGTTCAAAAGTAAGATTATGAAATATTCCAAAAGAAATGAGTTTTATAAGAAATTTTAAACTGATTACTATGATTTTATCTCTTACATAAAAAATAGTGATGAATGTAGAAATATATGGGGGAATTTAAATTACCCAAGCGGAATGAATTTCTAAACAACAAAAAAGTTTCATTTTCCAACTATAATAATAACCGACACTCATCTATTGCAAATCTTTTTTTTGGGAATTAGGAGACAACTGAAATTGTAATACTCATGCGTTGTTGTTCGTCTAACTCATAATAATTGTGATCAGACATGGATTGGTGTGCTTTTATTCAGCATGTAATCAAACCAAAATAAGAGGAGCAACAAACAATCCAAGAGGACTAACAACGGAAATCGTACTCTCTCCTTGTTTTCGTTGCTACATTCACTTTTGCACAATTGCCAAGAAAACATCTGGGGCCCAGTAAACAGTAGAAGAATTAAGCATAAAGTAGCTCTGTAAATGAGATGCCAAAAAGAGGACTAAAATGTGATTAAAAATGAGACTTGGCCAACTTTTAAAAACATGGTGATTTTTTTGGAGGGTAAACTTTGGCAACTTTTTAAACTTTGTCCCCTTCCCACCAAATTCATATATTGAGCTTTTAACCAACTTTATCGAATTGCATCCAAATATTCATACCTCAAGGGACTTAAAATTTCCCCCAAAAAAATTTCCCCCCAAAAAAAAGTTGATACCGCAAAAAATTAAAGTACATCAGGGGACTTAAAATTTCCCCCAAAAAAATTTCATAGCCTAAAAAATTTCATTACATCAGGGGACTATAAAAACCAAAGTCATTTCCAAGACACCTTATTTTCTAACTCTTCATCTTTAGCAGCCAAAGAAAAACCAAAACAACCACTTCAACATTCTGAGTTGAACCCACAACAAGAAAACCATAACCACCAGTACAGGAGGGTTTGGGGGTAGTATCACTCTCATGATTAACACCATTGAGTGATTTTTTACCTGTTTTTTCACTAAATTTTTTTAAGCTTCACTTGAAGAAATTGTTGAAAGACTATCAGCTTGAATATGTTTGGCATCCATAGCTTAGTTATGGCTCCCCTAGATAACTCTACTGATAATAGATCCACAACTTCTACATCAAATGCTCAACCCATAGAACCAGTTCCACTTTCTGAGCTTAATGACCCACTGCAAGAGGTCTTTGATCTGAATTCACTGCCATCAGATGCAAGTCTAGATGATAAGAAGATTAAATCTTCGATGTCATGCAATGAGATGAAGATGAAGAGTTGGTAGTTGGATGGTAAGTAATGATTCAGATGTCTAAGTCATTGAATACGATTGGACAGATGATGAATCTGAAAATGAACAACTATAGCACACATAAAGAATTTTCATGGAAAAGAAAAGGTAATGTCTTGACGAACTACAATAGATCAAATGTGGCAGAAAAGCTACAACAGCTTGTACACAAGGAATATTGGAGGGGGTACAAGTTACCCTAAGCAGCAATAAACGAAATGACACAAGATATCAACACTTGAAGGTGGACAGTGAGTAGGATATGGAAGAGTGTGCAACAACAGCTAGAATGTAACGCAAACATTGATGTGAATCATAAAAGAACAGGAAGAATTGGGAGAAAGAGAATTCAATTAGACCCAAGACAATAACTACAAGCAATACCATTGAGGAAGAGGACAAGTGTAAGAGCCATTGTTGCAGCTTTAGGCATGCATAGATCAACTTTACACGGATTGTTTAAAAGGGGTGCAATAAAAAACCATACCAATGCCATCAAACCTCACCTCACCCCTGCAAATAAGGTTGCTAAAGCGATGTGGTGCCTTGAGGTTATTATACCAAGCACAGTGCCAACAATACCAAAGTTTAGGAACATGTAAAATGTTGTACATGTTGATGAGAAGTGGTTTTGCATGTGAAAATATGTCAGAGGTACTATCTTGCCCCAGGTGAACCAGAGCCATATAGAAGATACAAAAGCAAAAGGTTCATAGTCAAAGTCCTAATCAAGGGTGCACTAGCAAGACCACATATAACACCAAGTGGGGAGGTGGTTGTTGATGAGAAGATTAGAATCTTCCGATTTACAGAAGAGGTGGCAGCAAAAAAGTGGAGCAGAAACAGAGAGAGACAGGGTTGGTGGAAACAAAACCACTTAATAATGTCACTGAATACTACCAACAATCAGAGAGAAGTGGCCACAGTGGGGATGTGTTATTTCAATAGAAGCACTACAAGGAGGGGGGGTGAATTGTCCTATGAACAATGAATATGAACAGAATCGACAAACTAGCTCATAATAAGGAAAGTTGTATGCAATATTCTTATGCCTAATAATGACATGTGCCATTGCCCATAGAGATTTTTCAAGTGTATATGTCCTTGAGATCTCTTCAATAACTGCTTTGTCATACTTTTTTTTTTGGAATCAGCTCCAATGTCCTTCCTGCTATATCAAAGCTTTCTCCTGGTCAAGCTACTTATCATTTCCTAGCTGGATATCATAATGGCAATTACATTCCTGCATTTAGTCATTTATTAACACTACTACATAAATGAGCTATTGCAACCCCTAAAAACCGTTGCAATAGACTCGAAAACCGTTGCAACAGAGCTATTGCAACAGTCAGACAACCGTTGTTGTTGCTGCCCTTGCATTAGCTCTAATGCAACGGTCTTGGACACCTAATGCAACGGCCAGTTGCAACACCAAATAACCGGTGCAATAGTTCTAATGCAACACATGTTTATTATCTAATGCAACGCCTCTATGGTATCCCATGAACCGTTGCATTACATATGATGCAACACGTTTCATAGTCTAATGCAACACCTCTATGGTATCCCATGAACCGTTGCATTAGATATGATGCAACACATTTCAAAGTCTAAGGCAACGCCTCTATGATATCCCATGAACCGTTGCAATTTTTTCCATATTGTGGCTACAGGCCTACTGCAACGACGGATCTACAAATATGTATATATTAACCTGTTAACTTGATGTTGATGCAAAGCCGAAATAATTCAAAAAAAATCCAAATAAACATAATGATAAAAATTTAGATTTCCAAAAAGACCCATAAATATATTCAAGGTCATCCAATCATTCGACAATTTCCAACACCAAGTACTTAATATAGTACTATCGCATATATATCAAATCCCAAGAGAAGTTTCATCACCTAATATATTTACTTCCAACCTAATATATATGCACCAAAAAATATCTACTTCTAGCGTAAATATATGTCCATTAAAAAAGATTACTAGCTAGTTGCCTAATTAATTCCAAAACCATGCTCCACTTTTAAGCGAGATCCAACGCCCAAAAATTGTCATTCGTGCGACTGCAATTGTTCTTCATGTGATACATTTTCCTCTCCTTAATGTACCTATAGAATTATACAAAAGTTTAATAAAGTACGACATATGGTTCTAATAATATATATAGAGACAAGGGACTAATCATCATCACGGGATATTGAAGATCAAAAAAGATATAATGCATAAATCTTACCTGATTTAACAAGTGTGTCCCGGAAGATAATTCTAGTTCACCATTACGCTCAAGGATTTTTTGACACTTGTTCCCAAAAAGCGAGCGAATTCTTGAACGATCTCATTTGTGGGTCCAATTGGCTGCCCATTAGAGTTCAGAATAAGAAAAGGGCGTTCTTTTTTTTGTACGATCATGAACCTTAACCAACTTTGTTTTTGGAGCTACAAATATGAAGTTAGTGTAATCAAAACAAATATAAGAAAAAGGCATGAGATAGAAGGGAAAAAAACTTACTAAAGTAGTTAGGGAAGATAGTTATTTGTGTGTGTGTGTGTGTGTGTGTATTATGACAGAACCAAGGTTAGAAGTAAGCTCTCAAGTATCGTTTGAGCTTCCTTATTTGAGTTTCCTTATGACTATTATAGTTAGTTGAATACACTTACTCTAAACGAACCAACTTATGCAGCGGCTCATAAGTCATATCTCACAAAGATACGAACATATCAAAGTTCTTTCTGATTTTCATGCACTTGTACGCTTACTTTAAACGAATCAACTCGTTTGTTTGTAAATATCGGGTTGGCAACATGTCAACAAAATTCGGAATTAATTAATCGCCTCACCTCTCTACGTAGAAGAAAGTTGAGGGAGCTACAATACCTCTCTCAACATTTTCCACCCTTGCATCCCAACCACCCCCCACCACACCCCCGCCCCTGCATCCCCACCAGCAGCATCCCCCCCACCCCCACCCCCGCTGCATTCCCACCAGCAGCACCCCCACTCCACCCCTCCCCCGCCCCTGCTTGTGTTCCCATCAAGCGGCCCCCCCTGCTTGGTGTGTTCCCACTAGCAAGACCCCCTACCCCGCTGTGTTTCCACCAAAGAACGCCCCCCCCCCCCTGCCCATTTGCGTTCCCTCAAAGAACAACCCCCACCCCTGCATCCCCCGGAATTATGTGTATATACAATAATTGAAAATCTTTGTGCAATGAAAATTGTACCTAATTTTAATAGATATTTATCTTTGCCCTCACCTTTCAAGAATATTTTATTAAAGAAAGAGTAAAGCCAATTGGTGCTAGATTGCAAAACATCTAGACCTATTAATTTGAACCAATTATTGCAAGTCATTATATGAATTACGGATAACTTGGATCTCGCATATTGTAGAAATGCATTAGAAAATTAGGTGATGATAAATTATGTTTTCCCCTTTTCTACTTAATCATTCCTTCGTTCAAATTTCTTTTTAAACCCTTAGTTTACTACGTTTCATCAACAATGTGGCCTCCCTAAACCATTATTGCATTGTTATATTTGTTTTTTAAATTCTCTCTTAGTCTGACAATGGGATGGTCCAGTAACTGAAGAGAAATAGATAGGGAGTTGTTTTAGATTATGTTACTCGGACTTGGGTATTTATGTCTTGCCCAAGTATCCAACTTCGCTATTTTATAAAAGTTCTCGGTGATTTCAACCCAAAATGAAGTATCAAAGTGTTCAACAAGGCCAACACAACATTTTTTGTATAAAGCCGAGAATTGAAATCTAGGCGATATTATGTACTATTTATCAAAGATGAACGATCTCTAAGGAAAGGAACCATAATAGCCAGCTGCGTCAATAAAACGACAAAAATATACACATATTCCCCGAGCTTCGTAATTTGTATTAATCTAGTATTGAAAACTACATATAATATACAATTATATAGGAAAAAGAAAAGGTGAAAAATGAGCATGTAGGCATGTAGCACAGGCTTGCTAGTAAATCCACAACAATCATCAAAGTTTACAACCACAAAAACACATTGCCGGGGAAAGGGTAGTTGATAACCCGATGAAACCTTTAGTATACACTATACAACCTTTACGCTATCTACATAGCCATTTGTGGCCCAAAGCCCAATGCACTTGAAGCAATACGAAAAGGTTATGACAATGTGTTAAGATAATGCTCCACAAAATGTACTATTAAGTCTTTATTTGAAATACAGAAATACTATACCTACGGTTCTCACTATCTCACTATCTCTCGGGTTCATGGACCAATTCACTTCAAGTGGGATCTTTCATTACATTTTTCTTTCATCAAGAATGTTTTTCCAAAACTACTTGACCTCCAAATTAAGTTTGAATTCCAATTCAGCATAATAAATCATGGAAACCCTTTTCTAGAAATAGGCGAGAGAAAGGTGGAGCACACTTAGAAGGACCACAAAACTCTTTCATACGGTATATTAGCTAAACATCCTCGGTCCTAATCCCACTAATCTCGGTTCCATCGGAGATAGAGAACTTGCAATTCCAAAACAAAATTAAATCACAAAAGTCAAAATGTAGTTGAAATCACATGTATCAAGATGAAGGAAACGATGTAGTTGATGAGGCAGCCTCTCCAAAGTGTACACCATTTCACTATAGAAATATAGGGCAATACATTCGGATGGTAATTTCATTCGCAAAAAGAATATTCTCTAAAGATACATAGGCGATAGGCCTTCCCGGTTGTCGGGTCAACTAGAAATACCTCCTTACGTAATTTACCATCAAGAGAAGGACGAGCCTCTAAAGAACATTATAGCCCTTCCATAAGAAAACAACATTTCGAAATACACAACAATATGATGTAATTCTCTACTTGAAATGCAAGGACAACTTGAAACCTTAAGAAGATTGAGTGTGTTCAAACTTGGGCGACTCTTGTGCTCCCGCTTCTTAAATACTCATTGATTATTCCAACAGTACCATCATCCATCACTAATTTTTGAAACATCAAGGGGACCTGGATAAAAGAAAATTCATTGTTATTGTCTGTTGTGCCTTAGTTGCCAATTAAAGAGATAATGAGAAAGTCAAATTTCACAACTTGGCGAGTTCAGCATAAACAAAGTTGCTTACATAGAGTGCCGAGGATCCGACACGGTACTTGACATAAAATGAGTAACATTGAATTTAGACAACAATCCTCCTAAATAGTCAACCGGTCAAGAAACTCACATCGAATTGAGTTTGGCTAAAATAAAATCGCCAAACATATTTTCGGGCAAGATACATCTATTTATATAGATAATGACATTTACTTGCTCCTCGTTTGTTATACGGTACTGAAATTTCAATCAATGAAAATGAATGGCGAAAAACAATTAATCTTTAAGAAAGCTTGTATTACATGAGATATTCCACATGATAGAAAAAAACGATAAAAGTTGACATAGCTAACCATGATATTACTCACATCATTTTGTTCTTCAAGTACCATGAGGACCTCTGGGCAGCATGGTTTGCATATTCGGAGCCTTGGAGTTTTCTATTGTTGAAGAACAGATTATGGGTCTAGTAATGAAGGTTGTTGTATGACTTGTATCCGCTGATGAAACAAATCTCAATGGCTTCACAATCAAACTAATACTCCTACTAAAATAAAGAACATGATCAAACAAATTGCCAATTTATTGTAATTCAAAATTGGTTTAGATAACCTAATTAACAACACAAATTGAATCTAATATGGAAAAGAAACTAACTCAGATTCTTTTCCCCACCTCTTTCTCTCTTCTCTTGGTTGTTCCGGCGAGGTTTAAGAGAAGCCGACGAGCAATTAAACTTGACCTTCCTCTCGTGCAAAGTTGCGGCGACGGTTAGGAGAAGCCGACGAGCAGTACACCGGATTCCCCTTCGCGCGCAGTTATCCCGGCGAGGGTAAGAGAAGCCGACGAGTACGAGGAGTTCAGGACCGAATTAGGGATTGCCCTTAGTCTTTGATTGTGTGGGTTGTGGCTGTGTGCGGGAGGAAAAAAAATAAAGTATTAGGGATTGGGAGGGACATCAATAGTCAGCGCGGGTATGAGCTGTATGGCTAAAATTTTTAGACTTTAGCTATTGGATCGACCGTTGCAATAGATTAAAATGATGTTGCAGTTAACCCTCTAATGCAACGGTTCACTTTAACTGTTGCAATAAGTCGTTGCAATAGCACTACCTGTTGCAATAGTCGTTGCAATAGCACTGTCCGTTGCAAAAAGGTGTTGCATTAGCACATGTCGTTGCAATAGACCGTTGTTTTATGGTCAACAGTTGCATTAAACCGTTGCAATTGCTTCAAAATGTAGTAGTGAATGATCCCTTGGAGTTGTCAAAGGCTCTTTTAGCCCAGGTAAGAATTATAAACTTTGTGTTTCATTATTGATAGGGGCTTGATGTATAGTTCTCATTACTGTTGATGTATGCTACATATTCATATTATTTGTGAACCTCTAGATTGTGTCTTCCCTAAGAGGTGTTGTGTTTCTTGTCAGTAGTGTAGGTTGCTTTCTTTCTGTTATTTCTTTCCTTTTTTCTATCTGGATTAATTGTTGTCTTCCATAAGAGGTGATATTTTTGTTTGCTAGTAGAAGTTACTGTAAATTTTAGATATAGAAGTGATACGTATTTTATCACTAAAACTAAGTTGCACGAAGTTGACCTTGAAATGTTGAACTCTGTGGGTAAGTGTTGACCTTGAAATGATTTGTGGCTTAGATCTAAATTGCATCAAGTTTGCTGGTTCAATTCGTGAGGTTGTATCAAATTTTTTATACCGCGGTAGTTGCTAATATGCATGCGTCAGTCGCTAAATGTAGTCTCCACCTCCTAGTTGGTCTCTTATGAGTTAGTCGCTAAGTAGTCGCTAATCAGTCGCAAAACTAGCGACTAACCCAAAATCAGTCGCTAATATCATTTTTGCGCCTAGCCTTTTAGCGACCAACCATAAATTGGTCTCCGGCGGTCGCTAACTCAGTTTAGCGACCGATTTACTTGTTTTAGCAACCGATTAGGTCAGTCGCTAAATCCAGTTTTTCTAGTAATGTGTGTGGGAAATGAACATAACTTTTTGCGGAATATTAAAACAATGAAAGGAACAAGAGAAAGACACAAGAGATTTTTACGAGGAAAAACTTCTTGGGCCCAACAAGAAAAAACAACCTCGACCACTAGGGATTTAAACTCAACTCTTTCACTATAATAGGCCAAAACACCTTATTACAAACCTATTATCTCTCGGGCCACTCCATGAGTTCCTCTACAAACTCAAGTCCCAACAACAGTTCCCTCTAACTGTTGTTCCTCTCGAACTTCACTCGAAGTTCCTTTCTCTTTCTTTGCTTCACTCAAAGCCTAACACTTTATAGGATTTCACTCAAACCCCTTCCCCAAACTCAAACTATAAGAGTTCTTCTCAACTCTTTTCTCAACTCAAAATGCAGAATAGTAGAATGATAGAAAGTACGAATGAAACAATGAACTCATATGGTAATGAAACTTGGAACTTTGAACTTTGAACTTTGGTGGTACTGACTCAATAAACGTGATACTCAAATTACACTAATCACTAATGAATTGCGTTCTCTAGGTAAAATTTATCCTTCTGAAGATTTAGTGAGAAAGGTGTTAAGAAGTTTAACAAATCGTTGGCTCTCTAAAATAACTGCTATTCAAGAAGCTAAAGATTTGACAAAACTCTCACTAGAACAACTTATTGGATCATTAATGACTCATGAACTTGTTTAGATTCTAAAACTAATAATGAACCAAAAAATAAAGATCTAGCCTTGAGAACTGAATTGGAAAGTGAATAACACAGTGCACGGCACTGTGCCATAAGAGTGTTTTTGCGAAAATCGATTTGTTTTAGCCACTCAATTCAACCCTCCTCCCCTTCTTGAGTGTCACCTTGAGTTCCAACACAGTCATTTAAGCTTGATTCATAATCTATCATTTGATTTCGAGATTATATGCTTTTCTTTAATGTTGTGTCTTCATTGCTTGTTGAATGAGAGTTGTGTACTTTGTCATACAAAACTCAAATAATGGCAAGAAGGAAATAAACGTACTATTTTCCTATAAAGGTTGACCTTGCCTGCTAGCTGATTCAAAAGGCGTATTCTTACTGATAATTTTATTTTGTGATTGGTAAGATGAATGATCTTTAGGCTGTTCCCGCACAAGGCTTGACCTAGAGGCCCAAGCACTTGGAAGGAGGGGGAATGGTAAGGGGAACCCTTGCCCTTCATTTGGTGGGGTTCGAACCCTTAAGTATATCTATTTATATATACACTTTTGATCAAATAATTACCATTTATAAATTTTTCTGTAAATAACTACCTTATGTTTTCCGAAACCATACAAAGCACTATCACTTGACATATTTTACCTATCATGCGTTTGGTAGGGAGCACTAATTAAGTTCTTTACTTTTTCATAATTTTGGTCCACTCCGCTCTTTTTCCTTTACTTTATTATGTTGTTTTCTTCTTTCACCCTCTTTACTCCTCTTCAATCACCAAACCTCCACTGTCAAATCTAATACATCTTCTCTCAGTCCTAAATTTTCTAATAAACAATTGGGTTACATGCCCAATTACTTATCCTCAAAGTCAACATTCTTCACTTATAGCATACTCCCTCCGGTTCCAAAAGATCCTCCACGTTACTGTTACTACATATACCAAGGAGGATCAATTTGTATAGGGTTGGGGTGGGTAAAGTAGGAGAGAGAAACGAGATTAAGGAAAATAAACAAATAAAAAGGGATAAAGTAGGAGAGAGAAAGGGGGTAAAATTAAATTGATAGTGTAATGGTGGACCATATGATAGGGACATGAGAGGGTAAAAAGGGGAAAACATTTGCCAAATAAGGAATAAAGTAAAAGAGGGAGGATCTTTTGGAAACGCACTTAAACGGAAAGATGGAGGATCTTTAGGAACCGGAGGGAGTAGAAAATAAGTTATTTCATGAACCTCTATTATATATGGCAATAAAGAGGGACACCAAAAAAGAAAAATAAAAAGCAAAAAAGAAAAAAAAAATCCAATGTAACTGATTCCTTAATATAACAAACAACAAAAAACAAAATAAAAACAATCCAAAAATAAATGTAACCACCCAATAAAATCCCTAATTAAGGAGGGGGGATAACTGCAACTAAAGACGCTAATTTATCTACACAGTTCTTCCACTTCTCCATCCCATTCTCGCAACTTCTACCCTTCAATTCTTTGAACAACACAACAAAATAAACAAACCACAAATCAGAATTCTATTTTTTTGCCAAGCTCAGGTAATTACAGTGATTTGTTCATAAAAATTATTGATAAACTTCATTGGGCCTAATAAAACCCATGCAGTAGGAGAGTTAGACCACATACAAGGTTGGCAGGGTTCCATCCTAAAACCAATTGGTGATAGGTGGAGTAACCCACCAATCCATATTTAAGTCATTCTCTCTGTAATTCTTCAATGTGTGACAAACTATTCATAACTCACATGTGGGTTATACTCTTAACCAATTATTCACGCTATGTTTATAAATACATCATTCATTTCCGAATGTGAATTTTATGCTTTTTCACAAGCATTTTAATACACAGGCCAATAAAAGCAAAACATTGTTGAATGTGCGTATTTCTTACTTCTCTCTCACACAATTTTTTCTATCAAAGATTTGATAGTGATTTTTGTGTATATTTTATACAGTACAAAAGCAAAGAGAAAGTAAATGACCAAATATATTCAAACATATCTTCACTCAAAGGCACTTGCAAGATCAACGAGAAACCATTAATGAGGTATTTCTAAATACACCCCATTTGCAAAGCTTTTTATGAGAATTAGGAGACAACCAGAAAAAGTAAAGCATTAAGATCAATAATAGAAAAAGTTCAAAAGTAAGATTATGAAATATCCCAAAAAAAATTGAAATTTATAAGAAATGTTAAACTGATTACTATGATTTTATCTCTTACATAAAAAATAATGATGAATGTAGAAATATATGGGGAATTTAAATTCGCCCAAGCCAAAATTTCTAAAACAGCAAAAAAGTTCCATTTTCCAACTGTAATAATAACCAACACTCATCTATTGCAAATCTTTGTTCGTCTAATTCATAATAATTGTGATCACACATGGATTGGTGTGCTTTAAAAAGTACTTCCTCCGTCTTGTTTTTGTTGCTACATTCACTTTTGCACAATTGCCAAGGAAACATATGAGGCCCATTAAACAGTACAAGAATTAAGCATAAAGTAGCTCAGTTAATGAGATGCTAAAAAGAGGACTAAAATGTGATAAAAAATGAGACTTGGCCCACTTTTTAAAAATATGGTGATTTTTTTGGAGGATAAACTTTGGCAACTTTTTAAACTTTGTCCCCTACCCACCAAATTTAAATATTGAACTTTTAACAAACTTTATCAAATTGTATCCAAATATTCATACCTCTGGGGGCATAAAATTTCCCAACAAAAAATTGATACCATAAAAAATTCAAGTACAACAGGGACTTAAAATTTCCCCAAAAACAATTTCATAGTCAAAAAAATTTCATTACATCTGGGGACGATAAATACCAAAGTCATTTCCAAGACACCTTATTTTCAAACATTTCATCTCCAGCAGCCAAAGAATAACTAGAACAACCACTTCAACATTCTGAGTTGAACCCACAACAGCCAAAGGAAACCAGAACCACCAGTACATGAGGGTTTAGGGGTAGTATCACTCTTAGGCTTAACACTATTGAGCTATTTTTTACCTATTTGTTTCCCAATTTTTTTTAAGCTTCACTTGAAGAAGTTGTTGAAAGACTATCAGCTTGAACATGTTTGGCATCCATAGCTTAGTTATGGATCCCCTAGACAACTCTACTGATAATAGATCCACAGCTTCTACATCAAATGCTCAACCATAGAACCAGTTCCACTTTCTGAGCTTAATGACCAATTGCAAGAGGTCTTTGATCTGAATTCACTGCCATTAGCTGCATGTCTAGATGATAAGAAGATGAAATCTTCAATGTCATGCAATTAAATGAAGATGAAGAGTTGGTAGTTGGATGGTAAGTGATGATTCAGATGTCCAAGTCACTGGATATGATTGGACAGATGATGAATCTGAAAATGAACAACTATAGCAAACAAAAGAAGTTTCATGGAAAAGAAAAGGTAATGTGTTGACGAACTACAATAGATCAAATGTGGCAGAAAAACTACAACAGCTTGTAAACAAAGAATATTGAGTGGGGGGGTACAAGTTACCCCAAGGAACAATAATAAACGAAATGGCACAAGATTTCAACATTTGAAGGTGGACAGTGAGTATGGATTAGGATATGGAAGAGTGTGTAACAACATCTAGAATGTAACGCAAACATCGATGTGAATCACAAAAGAACAGGAAGAGTTGGGAGAAAGATAATTCATTCGGACCCAAGACAACTACAAGCAATACCATTGAGGAAGAGCACAAGTGTAAGAGCCACTGTTGCAACTTTAGGCATGCATAGATCAACTTTACACAAATTCGTTATAAGGGGTGCAATAGAAAACCATACCAATGCCATCAAACCTCACCTCCCTCCTACACACAAGGTTGTAAGAGTGGTGTGGTGCCTAGAGGCTATCATACCAAGCACAGTGCAAACAATACCAAAGTTTAGGAACATGTAAAATGTTGTACATGTTGATGAGAAGTGGTTTTGCATGTGAAGATTGGAATCTTCAGATTTACAGAAGAGGTGGCAGCAAAAAGGTGGAGTGGAAATAGAGAAGCAGGGTTGGTGGAAACAAAACCACTTAATAATGTCACAAAATACTAACACCAATCAGAGATAAGTGGCCACAGTGGGGATGCAATCAAATATGGATTGTACAAGACAATGACAAGCCACACATTTTAGGAGATGATCCTAATTTCATATCAGAGGCAACAAAACAGAGATTGGACATCAATTTAATCAATCAACCAGCATAATTACCTGACATGAATGTATTAGATCTTAGGTTTTTTAATGCAATTCAAACATTAAAAGATAGAATTGCACCAAGAAGTGTCAAAAAATTGGTAAAGGCAGTACAAAGAGCATTCAACAAGTATGACCCCAAGCTTTGCAATCACATATGTTTAACTCTACAACAATGTATGAAGGAAACATTGATTGTGAGGGGGAATCATAATTATCACATTCCTCATATGGGCAAGAAATCACTAGAGAAAAGAGGGGAACTGTCAACAACTATAACATTAACTCCACAACTTGTACAAGAGTGCATATTTTAGGCTGCTGAAGGACACTGAGAACACCAAAGGAGGAAACAAACAATGCAACCAGTGGGCATGAAGCTTCAGATGATGGGATGGGATTGGCATCATATAAAGCAGCAAAAATCAGGAATTTTTTTTTGTAAATCAAAGTGCAAAAACAGGAAGCTTTTTGTAAGTAAAAGGTAACACAGTTAGATCACATAGGACATACATTTTGTACTTGTACATGAATACATTTTGTAAGTGGTTTTGCATTTATATAAGAAACCATTATTAGGAAACATAGTAGCTGCAATTATATGAAGACGAAATAACCCAAATAAATGAGTGATAAAAAAGGAAATCACATTGCATATGCAAAGACCTTTATTGCATTTACAATGAGATTTCCTGTTTTTGTCTCTCATCTTTAAGGATTGAACACAATATGCATGAAAGACTACAAACAATAGTTCATGAAAACAGTCCTTTTAAAAAAAGAACAAGGGCAAGAATGAATACAAACAACAGAGGCAATAACACTAATAAGCACAGAGGCATAATTCACCAAAAATTGAGGTATTCATGAAGCCAAAACAAAAGCAAGAAATAATACATATGAATGATAAAGTAAACGAGTCAAAAAAGAACATATGAAGCCAAATTAAATGAAGAATAAATAACCCAAACAAATGAGTGAGAAAAAGAGAAAATCACATTGCATATGCAACAACTTTTGTTACAAATAAAATCAGATTTCCTATTCTTATCACTCATTTTTAAGGATTCAAGTCCTCATAACAATAATGTCAATATATGCACTTAAAACAAGAATAACATTTACCAAAAAAATTAAAGAGAGACTACTTTTGTTGGTTCTCCTCTGAGGGAGTCCCAACTCAACCATTTCACTCAACATAGGCAAGCAATACAAATGTCATATTGAAATGGAGAGCATAAACTACTGGTGGCAGTCAGAGATAAAGGGAAACCATAACCTAATGTTCAGGTGAAATATCAGAAGACCTCATTCATCATTGAGGATTGGTATCATCTTCTCATGTAAATATTTTTCAATTTAAGTACAATGGATAGGTTGGATGTATAATAGCCCATATTTTTAAAGCATGTTTAGGTAAAGTTAATTATGTTTATTAGTTTAACTAAGTTTTAATATCAATGAAATTACTTGAGAATTATTATTTAAGCACAGTAGTATTATTGTTGGTTTTTAAAAATGAGGTATTTGAGTTAAGTTTCAAAGCTAGAAAAAAAAATGTAACAACTTCTCTTCTACGTGCCATAATGTAAGCAAACCACCACATTTCTTTGTTGGCAATATTTTAGCCATCCTCAACAATTTTGAGGAGGGGGAAAAATATATATCAAAACCCTCATTCTATCTCTTCTCTCGCACAACTCTCACCACTCCACTCTCTCTCGTGCCCTTTCATCTCCCTCACCACCGTCTGAAATTTTGATCATCATGGCTCGGCGTCGGCCGCCGCTGTTTTCCTTGCACTGATCCTTCTCCATTTTGGGCTTTGCGCGGTTCGTCCTTCCTCGGTTTGTGCGCGACACCGGTCGTGGGTGGCTGCGCTGGCCGCCGGTGATGTTTGGGTTGCTCCCCTTCTTGCATGTCTTCCTTTCTTCTTGTTTGGTAATTCTTCAACCCCATTTACATGTTATTTTACCTCTGAATTGTATCAAACTTATGTGGTATTAGTTTTTGCACCATTTTGATGAATTCTTTTTGTAGAAAAAAAAAATCAGATTGTTGTACTCGGAAAATTAAAAGTAAAGTTTCGAACTTCCTTATTTAATCAATTTGGATTTTGTTGGATTTGTTATATTAGATTCTAATAAGTTAATCTAACTAACCGGGTTAGTGGAGGCATTAATATTGAATCTTGATTCACGTGACTTTTGGGTTTTCATTGCTAATAACTTTTGCTAGCAACTTACTATATTGAACCTTGATATTGTTGAAAGAAAAAGAGGACAAAATCAACCTGTGATTTAAATCAACTACAAGTTTTTAACAACCCTATTCTTGGTATTTGAAAGGAATCAAATTAGATTCATACTTATTCCACTCAATAAAGTTTTTGAGAATGAATTTATTTTAGTGAGTGGAGTTGCCGTGTTAACGAATTTAGGAAAATTAATGGGTTATCTGTGTGTATACTTTATAGAGGTAGATTGTGGAATGGTTCGTATATAGAGTATAAGTAAGTTAGTTTCATTATCTGAATTGTAGTAAGAATGAATATTAATTGTTGTTATTGTTTTGAGGTTGTGGTTGGAGTATGGTTTTGGAGATAAATTATGGAGTTCAAGCTAGAGTTGGTGATCAAGTATTTATGATGCTTGGAGGTCTCGTATCATTTTCCTTGGGTTTATCTTAAAGTGATTATCGTATTGAGGTAACATTTATGTTCAGCAAAATGTATTTACATGCTTGTATGTGTATTGTATTTTTGACATCGTATATAGTTTATAGTCATGGCCATGGTCATGGATGCTTATATATATATGAGTTAGTTGTGATTTGTTATTGGGGGATTATAAAATAACACTCTTGTTCTGTTATTGGAATTGTTCGGAAATGGTATAGTTATGAAATATGATTTGAGTATGATAATGTCAAAAGAATTTCGTATTTGTTTTAGCTGGCTTAGCTCAGGAACTGAGATAAAAAGTGGCAAGATACAGGGGGAGAAAAATGATTCAGATATAAGTTCAGTTAAGACCAGAGAAGGTCGAATATTCTTATATGTTATGTTACGTTATGTTATGCCAAAACCTGTACTTGCCAGCGATTTGTGTTAAGTGATTGAGCTACGCCAGCAATATATTTTAATAAATGAATTCTTTTCCGAACAATTACCAAGCTTGATTATTATATGAAAAACGTTTACGAACCAAAACCGTTTTGACGGGCTAGAGTAAAGTTACCGAGCTTTCCGTTCATTTTAGTTCTGTTTTTGTTTTGTATTTTCCCTCTGTTATTTGCAGGTTTGTCTGGGAAGCTCGAAGTGGATTTTAAGCGAGAGTTTTGTTATTAAGTTGTAATTATTAATGATTCAGAAGTTGTATATATAGAGTATGAAATTGTTAATATTTAATTGCTTAGTAAAGAATAAAGTCTTCTATAGATTTGAGAATCGAGTAATGTGTTCTGTAATTTGATATTTGGCATTGAGGTTATTATGTTGTGGGCCCTAACCCACAGGTTCAGGATCGTGTAAAAGGTTATGTTTCCGCTGCAAGATAATGTAATTTCAAGTTTATTTGATGATAATTGAGGTTTATGAATGTTAAGTGTGATTAGCTAGCAGCTCGGAAGTGCGGGCTGTTACAGCATGACTCCCTAACAAACACTCATATGCCTCATCAGTTAGTCATACTCAATCCTAGTCAAGGAACATTGATTTAAATGCACAAGGTAATGTATTATTGGATGTTTAATCCCATGTCATCATTGAGGAGTACACACCAACACCCAAACACAAATAACAATAACACACAGATAACAAAGGCATGAATCCCTACCTTTTCTTCATGCCTCTATTCCCTACCAAAAGTAGAACATTCTTTTGAAAATGCATCCATTTCAGTCGGGAATAAAGGTTGAAGAAACAAGACAGAGGCATGAAACACTAATGAACATGAATTACACAGGGGCATGAAACACTATAGAGGCATGAAAGACTATAGGGGCATGAACAAGAAGGACTCCCTCTAAAAACCTTAATTCACCATAAAAACAGCAAATGAAAGCAAATAAGAGGTATTCACAGAGATAATTTGTCAATATAATCAACATGCAACCACTTCCACAGCACAAAACCTAATCAACATCATCATTATCAAATTTCTCAGCAAACATCACCCAAAAAAAAAGCAGATCAAGGCAAAACAGAGGTTTTGAAAGAGGTAAATAGTAAAAAAAAAGAATCAACAAAAACCACTTTCACACCACAAAATCCTAAGCAACATCTTCATAATCAATTTTCTAACCAAAGATCACCACAAAAACAGCAGATCAAGGCAAAACATAGGTATTGAAAGAGGTAAATTGTCAAAAAAAAATATCATCAAAAGCCACTTTCACACCGCATAATTCTAATCAACATCATCATACTCAATTTTCTCAGCAAAGATCACCACAAAAACAGCATATCAAAGCAAAACAAGGGTAATGAAAGCAGTAAATTGTCAAAAAAATCAACAAAAACCACTTTCACACCACAAAACCCTAATCAACATCATCATTATCAATTTTGTCAGAAAGTATCACCATAAAACAACAGTTCAAGGCAAAACATAGGTATTCAAAGAGAGAAATTGTAAAAAAAAAATCAATAAAATGCAACTTAAATAGCACATCAAAACATGAATAATAATTTCTTCAACAAATATCACCCCAAAAACACCAGATCAAGGCAAAATAGATGTATTGAAAGAGAGAAATTGTCAAATAAAATAAATAAAAAATACATGCAACCACATTTACAGTAAATTTAATGCATCCACACGCAACCCACAAGTAGATCCTTCAAAAAAGCAAAGATCTAAACTAATACCGAATGACTTTCATAGACGAATTCTTGATGCTGTTTGAACAATAAAATGTAAGATCTCCATGAATCAAAACGTTCAAGCGGGGGATCATTTTTTCTTTGCGTTTTTTAACCATAAATCACCAGATCTGGTTGTTTCTTTGAAGAAGCACAACAAGCCCAACATATAGAGTCAAAATTAAAGGTGGGTTTTTAATTTGAACCCTTGCATGTTTTGCCTCAAAATCAAACTCATCAAACAATTGAAAGAGGCGCTTCTTCGAATTCAGGGTCAAATCATCCATGGAGAAACCTAGATAATCAGGGGAGCCAAAAAATCAAGCCTATTCAAAACCCACAAAAAGTGGTATCAAAATACTCACAATAACTAAGAGATTAATAATCTCGAGTTTTTTTTGGAGAGATTTCAAGTAAAAAAAAAACCCTAGATCTGAAGATTGGAGGAGCGTCAAGAGAGAGAGAAAAGGGAGAGTTAGAGAAACCGGTATCATTACAACGAGAGAGTGAGAAAAGAGGAAAATAAGGATGAGGGTTTTGGAGAGAGTAATTAAACGGGGAGTTGGGTTGGATTAGGTGGGGGTTGGGTCATAAATTGGGGGTTAGGTGGGGGTTTGGATAATTAATTAGGAGAATAAGGACAAAAATAAGGGCAAAGATGTAAATAAAGTGTAGGACCCACATACCAAAAATAGATATGTGTTGAAATATAACAACTAAATTGAGACACCCGAAAATGAAAAAATGTAGCAACTAAAAAAAGACGGGGGGAGTAATTCTTAACCAATCACTTTTTCTTTGTGTTATTAATGTGAAGTTCAGATAACACTTCTCCTAAGTGACCTACATGATTATCCAAAATTTCGCAATTTTATCTCTAACTCAAATTAAAGTAGATGAAAAAAAATACAATTTCTTAAAGAACCAAAATTACAATTACAATTTTTATGAGGGAAATAAAAAATATTGACTAACATGCATCGATATGATTTTAGGAGGTGATACATAAAGAATTTGGATACAATTTTTTTTCAAAACCAAATTCCCGCAACATTAAACTTCATAATCCTAAAATTATTACTGGGCTATAATAAATTCTTCAAGGAGATAATTGTGTTCTTCTATGTGGAAACTGAGTACTCCATTTGGGATTCTCAAAACAAAAACGCACACCAATTTTAGGATACAACACTATAATTTCTCAAAACAAAAATTCAAACTTTTTATGGATAAATAATTCGGTAAAAATCAATCTTTCCATAGAATAATTACAGTGTATTTTTCTTTTAATAAACACAATCTTTTAACGGAATACTAAAACGAATAAAACACTGAAAATTTGCAATACATATACGTTTTTGAGGTTTTTCAATTATAAAAAATCAGCCATTTTTCAAGATTCATTTTTCTAATAGGAATAATAATTCAAAAATATAATAAATCTAACAAATTGCAAGAAAGAAGAGTTTTGTGGTTTACTCGCATGCAAATAAAAAGTGAAGAGATTTCAAACTCACCTCCTCAATTGCAATCCGAAATCTCTATTTCTTCTCCCATTTTTTTCTTCTGGCACCTTCAATTATATATCTCAATGGTTCAATTGAAAAAACTCCAATTATTTCTCTAAAACTTCTTCATCTACCTTCAATTAGAACCGTCAATTGTTGTACTTTTCAAATTCTTCAGAAACAATTCTTAATTTTCTATTTAGAGAGAGAGAGATAGAGAGATAAGAGGCCAAAGAATATAGAGATAGAAGAGATACATGGGTGACGAGAGGAAGAGATGCAGAAAGAAGCGACGATGGAAGGAAGCAACAGTGGTGGAGTGGTGGTAGACGGGAGGACTACAGTCGGAGGTGTAAAGAGAGAAAGAGAGAGAGGGGCCGAAGTGTATAGAAGGGATAGAGATATTTGAGACACATCTCATTGACTTCGAGGCAATTATATTGATGATGTCTTTATAAATTATATGGAATATGGATACCAAATATATTATTTAGAGTACCTTATAAGCAATCCTTTTGTAATGTTTTGGCTCCTTTGTATAATGACACTATTTTATATTTATTTTTGTACTTTGGAGTGTCACGTTGTTGCGTTATTGAGACATTTGTTTGATATAAATAAGATGATATCATATTTTATTTTACGAGAATTTATGCTCAAATTCAGCTTCATCTTCGAGTTTGAGATGTATATATTTCACTTTTAGTTTGATATTTACAAATTTGTAATATATAATAGAGACATTACTTTAGTTTCTGTACAAATAAATTGAGCTCCCTATTGATCTTTCAGATACATATAATAGAGATTAATTTTCTCAAATTATTTATCGATGTTTTTATGATAATTAATTTACCAAATGACAAATATAGTGTGACATAATAATAAACCCAACATTGAGAGACATAGAATGTGACATAATAATTAAGCCCATTATTTTACAAATTTCTTAACTTGACATTAAACATACATGTATCATAAATGGTTATATGTATGTAAAAGCATTATTATTGTAAAAGTATTCATAATAATATGTCATGCAAATATAATAAATAATATTTAAGTGTCATATCATACATATAGCCATGAAATACCATTCAAAAGGAACTGCATAAGAAGTAAAAGCTTACTTATATTAATCATTCTCAAATGTGATAAATTAAATTTTTTGGAATTGATTTAGAATATAAGAAGTCAAGTCCCTATAAGACTCCATACAACATGGATATCAATAATTTTTAAATATAATAAAAAATAGTTTTATTAGTACTTAAACTTTATAGTTAGACAACAAGATTAAAAAAATAAAAAATTTATAAAGTATCAAATATAGGGTAATCATTGTTAAATAAATTAGAAGTTGTATTCACTAATTATTATTAAATGAATTAAAACTAAAGTTATTACACCTTAAAATTTAAAGTTTGACATAGATAGGAATTCGTAGGCGTTTATATCTTGAGCTCTATTGTTATATGACAATACATACTACATAAAATAAGAAAATAAGTTTTCAAATAAAAAATTACACATAAACGAATTAATATAATATAGTGTCACACTAATCCGTTTATAATAACAAAGTTAATATTGGTATGTGTAGTTTCATAATGGATGAAAACAAAAGACAAAAATTGCAGCAATAAAGGAGGAAATGAAGTGATAAGAAAAGATGTCAAAGGCAATCACTCACACCTGAACAAAGAGGACATGAGAATGCAAAAAGACGATCTTATTAGGCATGTGGATGTGAAGATAATGTCGTTGCTTCTCAAGAAATTCGACCTCAAACAACCTGCAACAAATATTACTAACTGATCATACTTTCAATGGAGATGGACACAGAAGACATGATAAATGATTGTAAGAACTCTAAAGTAAGTAAATTAGAAGTAGTAAGAGATGACCATTTAGTGTAGTTATCAGAATAATTTTTTTTATCATGCAACACACCCTATTGGTAACTCCGTTCACTCGACATGCGAGCAAATGTTGAAAATCATAATCAAATGTTCAATGAAAGCCATGGGGATTTGGAAAATAAAGGCAACTTGCGCAATCGATTATTTTGTGTTGAAGAAAGCAGCGGAACCAATGCAAATATATTGAATCCCACACTAGACGCAAGAGACATTCCACACTTACATGAAACAGAAAGTGAAAGTTGCTTGCCCGATCAATTGTTTAATAATGATGACAACAACATATCCAATGCCAACAACATATCAATTCAAGTCTCATATCTGATTATATAAGGGTTTGGAAAGTGGGTAGACATGGTTATCAAAATTGTGCAAGAAATTACATCGAGTCACAAGGGGTGCCCATATTCAATTTGCCTACAATGACAACATGTCCACATTGTCAAGCACACATGTTCCGGTCTGAATCTCCCGAACTTTGCTGCTTAAATGGGAAGGTCAATCTACCTAGTTACCTTTGTCCTCTAATTTACTTGACCTATTTTCTGATCAGTCGAGTAATGGGACTCATTACAGAAAAACGTCTTGGCGTTCACTACAATGGGAGTAGAAATAGATGACGAATTAGCTAATGCACGTCAAGGTGTGTACACATTTCGAGCTCAAATGTCAATTTATCACCGCGTCGGTGGTCTATTGCCTTTGCACTCAAATGATCATCCTTGCTGCCTTCAGCTCTACATTTATGACACTGATCATGAAAATGAAAATCGTGCAGCTGAAAATTCTTCATTACAGATCGACATCATTGACAGAATTAAGCATATTCTAAATGCTCATATATAATCCTTTTGTCGATAATATTCGCCATCTTGCACAACGTAATGACATACACGATTGTAAGTTTGTCATCAAAGAGCAACCTGCCAATAATCATCAATATTCAATGCCTTCGGGATCCCAAGTGGCAGTCGTCATCGTTGGAGGGGATGACATGGCTAACCTGAAGAGCGAGATATTGTGATAGAGTATTACGACCCACTACGGTATCCTTTATTATTTCCTTATGGCTCTTATGGTTGGGATTTGAACAGTCGTATTGCTACTTGCATAAAGCTGAGATGCCGAGAATTCTATGCATATATGTCTCGGGTGGAGATTATCTTAGAACTCTTACGTGTATGTATGATTTTCCTACATTTCTATACTACTATCATTCTAACAAAAATTAAAAGTATGTTCCTTAGATGCGACAACATCTTGATTTTCTACTCTTAAGAGGTGGTCGTATGCTCCAACAATATATTGTTGATAAAGGTGTCAAAATGCAAGCATCCAACTTGAGATGGATTACACTCAATCAAGACAAGATATGTGCTGATTTGTACAAGGTTTAGATTCTCTAAATACTGGAGAGCGTAACACAATTTCAGTTTGATGCATCTAACCAACTATCTTCGTAATTAAACCAATCCCTTCAATGAACATTAAATCTTTTATCATTAAATTTTCATCTACAAAGAATATTGGACGAAGGACGATACTACTGTCTTAATTCGTAAGAAGCCCACGAGATATGCACCAGAGGTACCAAGATGTCATGGCCTTAGTACAGAAATTTGGCAAACCAGATATAATTTTGACAATGACATGCAATCCATCTTGGTCAGAAATACAATCATAATTATTGCCTGGACAAGTGTCAAACGTCCGGCTAGACCTACTGACAAGGGTGTTTCATGCTAAATTTAAAGAGTTAAAAATAGATGTTCTAGAAAGGGGAATCCTCATAATGGTAGTTGTTTACGTATAAGTAGTTGAATTCCAAAATAGGGGTCTTCCGTTCATATGTCGCTGATCATCGACCAAATGACAAGTTAACCACTCCCGATGACTATGACATGATTGTGAGAGCAAAACTATCTGATGAACAACAAGAACCGAAATTATAAAAAAGAGTTCTTAAAAACATGATTCATGGTGCATGTGGTGTTCACAACAAGGAATCTCCACGCATGAAACAATGGAGTTGTAACACAGGATTCCCCAAGTCATTTACTAATGCAAAATGCAGGGAAATGACTCATATCATCTATACCGTCGCCGACAAGATTGCCCACATGTACCATTGCGTCAACATTCTCAGATAAATGTGGACAACCGATGGGTTGTTCCCTATAATCCATTTTTGCTTCTGAAGTACGATTGCCAGTTTGCCACATCAATATAGAGATATGCAGCAGCATTAAGTGTGTTAAATATCTTTACAAATATGTACATAAGGGTTCAGATTGAGTATCCACGAAAGTTATGAAAGGTGATGAGATTGCATCATATGTGGACGCAAGATGGATTTGTGCACCCGAAGCTTTTTGGAAAATTTAATATACCCTTTAACTCGAATGTGTCCAACTATAGACCGTTTGCAAGTCCATTTGCCAAACATGCATCAAGTTAAATTCGAAGAGAAGAACCTAATCTCGGACATATTAGAAGACCCGAGAAACTCTAGAACGATGCTGACTAAGTTCTTCAAGATGAATGAAACTAGAGCTAATCAAAGGTAGCCGGCTCGAAAAATGCCCGGGCTTAGGCAGATTTTCATGCCCAGCCCGGCTCGATCTGATTTGTTTTGGTTTAGGACAGGCTTTGGGCAAGTCAAAAATAACTTTCTAGTCTAAATTTTAGCCCGACTCGATTTTAGCCTGAAAAGTCCGATATTTTTTGTCCGAAAAAGCGGGCTTTGGGCAACAAAAATCGGCCCGAAATTTGGCCTAGCCTGTTGTGTGGGCCGCTTTTTAATAGTGGCGGCCCGACCTGAACCTTGCCCGGCCCGCATTTTGTTCACCTCTAAATGAAACTGATGCAGGTGCAAGAAGATATCTTTACAGACAATTCCCAGAGCATTACAGGTGGCTGAAGTCTACGTGCGAGTGGTAATGAAGGAAAAGTAATCTGGGCGGTATGGGTTAATTGTATGTAGCTTCTTTATTAGAAGGAGAGATATTTTACCTGAGATTAATGCTCACCATGAGCGAGGTCCTCAATCATTTGAATATCTAAGAATGGTCAGTGGTGTCACACAACCAACATTCTGAGCTACTGCGGAATCCCTCGGTCTAATTAAGAATGATGAAAGCATCCGTCAATGTCCTTTAGAAGCATCTTCTGTAAGGATGGCATCATCATTCCGAAGATTATTCGCAACCATTTTGGTAAACTGTCAACCAACGGGATTACGTGCCCTATGCGAGGAGTTCTTCACTTGGTTTAGGATTATCCATCTTCAAACACGACAATAACAATGTTGTTCTCACTCATAAGCTTCTGCAGGACTTAGATCGTGTGTTATGGCCGCTGAGAAAAATAACTTATTACTTCACAAAGCTGCCAAGATTACATGAAAGTACCAAGGACATCGGCGATCTTCCTGCAATCATAGAGGAGTACTTTTCTGTGTTAGTTCCAGAAGAGGACTTAGCGTGTGTAGACACTCTTAATAGCGACCAACGCCATGTGTATGCTGCAATTATGAATGCTGTCATATCAAAACTGGTGGATCTTTTTTCGTTCATGGTCCAGAAGGTACCGACAATACATTCTTTGTAACACCCCGACAATTCTCTCTTTTCTAAAATACCTTTTAATATAAAACATAGAGAATTACCAAAGTATTATCGCCCGTGTGAAAACGTATCTGCTTATTCATAATTTTGCAGCGGAAAACATAATAATAAACTTTATAAATAAACTTAGTCAACAACAAAGTCAACTCCAAAACCAGCCAACAAAACCAAAGTCAAGCTTAAAACCAAACCAAACCAACTATGAAAGGTATAAAATGAAAGTATGATAAATAGTCTAACAAACTCTCCAATCCCGAACCCAATGATGCATCATCTCCAAACCTGTAGATAGACAATGCACTATTGATCCCTAGAGACTGCTTACCAAAATGGGTCATCACAGGATCAATAAGGCAAAGCCATGATCAAGATACACAATAAAAGCACGTAATCAGCAAAGGTGAGTACTACATACTAAACAAGTAAACAATCCTACATGATACTAATAAATAGTAGGCAGGAATAAATAATAATATAATAACTTGCAGATAACTTTTACTGAACTAAACTTTAACAACATTCTTATTACTTTAAATGGAATAGTCAATAGACCGAGTTGTCTAACTAAAACCAGCCTTCCCTTTGGAAGACGAAATACGGGCGCGACTCCGTATTCCCATGACCTATGATATCGAGGAACCTTTTAAATAAAAATAGGATACGGTGATCAATCTGGCCCCAGGATAAGCCATGGCCCGCTCACCATGTACCCTAACTCCTAATTGTCCAACACTTCAGATGTGCACCAGTCTAAAGCAATTGTTATCCAGTTTCACTTAACATGATTTACCAGTTATTACTTGTTATGACTCACAAGCAACGCAAATAGTAAAATCAACAAACAATCACAACTTCCCTTTTTTCTTAGAAGTAGATAAGTGATCACATAACTTAACAATCCAAGATTAATACCAACTTTAATTCAATCATTCTTATTTGTTGAACCTAGCCAACAACCAAACTACCTTTCATAGGTATAAAATATCAACTTACCAAATAAGACCCTCGGTCCTTATAAAGCAGTGAAATACTCAAAAGGGGACTATGATCAATCATGATCCAATACTAATAAATATTGTAATTCCCCCATGTGAATCAATAAAATAAAGTTCCCAACCAACATGCTTGCATCAATCTTCCATACAAGCATGTTATAAATCTCATAACATAAATCTTCATAATCAACATGTTTACACAACAGCATAAAACATGCAAAATCCAACATAATATATATCATATATGAACTCAACATAGTTCCTATACATGATACTACATAAATCTCCTTCATAAAATCATGATACTACTTCAATCAACACATAGGTATGTACGTACCTTGTGTAGACAAACTGGGATGCCAGTCATGCCACTTTAACAGACTTAAAAATCGCCTAGAGAGAATTCTCCGCCTAAAATAACCAATATAAATTCATAATCAATCCTTCATGAATTTGCATCAATAATAAAATATTTTAAAACCTTCTTAAACATGATTAAAACCTTTCTCAATAATAAAATTTGATTACTTAACCTCCTAGCATAATACCTATTACACTAGTGGTTAAAATCCATCATAAAACACCTTAAAAATTATTCCTTTAAATTTCCAGCAATATAACATGAGTTAAAACTCTCTTAAAACATATTCAAACATGCTTAGAAATATAAAGGTAATTATAATAAACTACTATATTTTTCTAACTTTTAAAACCCTAAAAATTCATGCTTTGATAATTAAAATCTAGTTTAAACTCAAATATGCAAATCTGAATTTTATTTCATCAATACATAAATTATACAACTCAGATTCAATATTAAATCATTAAACTATAACTTTTAAACATGAATAAATCAATACAAAACTTTAAAGATACAAACTTTGAATAACTTGAGGAGGAAGAAGACAAACCAAAGCAACGAAAAGAGGAGAGGGAACACGCACCGGCCAAGAAAAGGGCAGCAGCGGCGGCGGCACACAACTGGCGGCTGGTGGTCGCCGGCAAGTGGCGGTGGCTGGAGAAGAAAAGCCGAAAGAAGAGGAGTGCCGAAGGAGATAGAAAAATCGGAAGAAGAGAGAGAAAGGAGGGCCGAGTGATTGGGATTGAAGGAGGAGAGAGAAAATAATGTGTGGGGGAATTTTGGGGTTTATGGGGTTTTTATAGTTTCCCCTTTGAGGGCTTAGGAAAAGGTAAATGGGCTAGAATTATAAATTATTTTCCAAGCGTAAGAGTGTTTGGAT
The DNA here is from genome assembly GCA_947648045.1 of Beta corolliflora. Taxonomy (NCBI): domain Eukaryota; kingdom Viridiplantae; phylum Streptophyta; class Magnoliopsida; order Caryophyllales; family Amaranthaceae; genus Beta; species Beta corolliflora. The sequence goes on from CANSZD010002547.1 coordinate 281,743, forward strand.
TCCTCAAACCCATTTAAGAGTCCTTTTCCAAATCCAAAAAGTATTTCAAATATTTCAAATACTTTTCAAAGCATGACTTTAATAAAATATTTTACTTGCATAAATCATTAAAATCATTCCTTTGACTTTCAAATAGTCAACCTTTGAAGAAATAAATCATTAAAATACTAAAATATATTTAAATATAAATACCTATATATTAAAATATGTTTATAAAATCCATAAATTTACGGGGGATTACATTCTTATACATAGCACTCCTAGCTACCGTAAAAGGTAGAGGTGAAATTGTTGTTCCCACGAAGATATTTGGAATAGCAGCAACGTTGTTGCATCTAGGGGTGCTAATGAACTAGGCTTGTTCGCGAATAGTTCAGGCTCGGCTCGGTGAAAGCTCTGCTTGTGGTAGCTCAAATTGAATACTACAATTCTACAAGATCTGTCAACAATTTTTATAAATGTAGAATATGATTTTTTTTGTTTGGTTTAATGCTTTGGTTTATTTTTAATTTATCTCAAATCGAGCTCGAGCCTTGGGAGATGTTCACGAGATCGAGTCGAGCTTCACTTATCGAGCTCGTCGAGCTCACGAGCTGAGTCGCGCCGAGCGATAAGGTAAACGAGTCGAGCCGAGCCTGGTACAATTCGGGCTCATGTCGTGCAATAAGCACCCCTAGTTGCATCAGGGATGAACATCGCACTCGACATTTCAACTTCCATTGCAACTTGATAGCAACTCAACTTGCTCATTAACCAATTCCAAAACTGCCACTATTCTAAATCACTATGCCATAATCATATGGGATGAGGCTCCAATGACACACTGATATCAATTTGAAGCTGATGATCGATCTTTGAAAGATTTGATGGGGAACGACTTACCATATGGGGGGAATATTATTGTGTTTGGTGGTGATTTTAGACAAGTTTTACTTGTTGTTTAAAGCGGAACAAGAGCTCAAATTATCGATGCGTCATTTGTTAGGTCCCCAATTTGGAGACACATTGATAATATAAATTTGAGAGAAAATATGAGATAGAGATATGACAACACATTGGCTACTTGGTTGCTCTCTATTGGGAACAGAGATCACTAGAGGAAAAAAGGCCAACGACTACAGGCAAAAGTGGCCTAAGCATTGCGTTTTTTTACAGTAGCCCTTGGCGCAGCAGCCCTTAACAATTTTGAAGGGCTGCAGCTATTGACCTCAACCCTTAATAAATAAGGGCTGCGATTTTTAGCAAAAACCGCAGCCCTGATATTTTTTTTGTTTTTTTTTTTGCCTTTTTATGCCAAATTGACACACAAACATCTATATACAGATAGAAACTAAAGTTCTTATACAAAGTATGCTTATAATACAATATAGACAAAGATATTGCTTCAGAAAAGTTCCTTATCTCGGATAGCAGTTATGCGAACTTGTTGCTCTTCTGAATCAGGTGGTAGTGTTTCTAATATCTTAGTATCTGCACATATAAAATTTATCATTAAAGTTGGGGAGAAAACAAAAACAAAAAAAGCAAGATGTATTATTTACACTATTAGGAGTTAGGGCCCATTTCTAGTGCCGAGGCACTACATCTACATATATTTAAAACATCCTAATCTAGAAACAAAAGCAAAACTTTGATTCTACAAACACACATCACAAGCATGTTGATTAGATCACTTGATGAAGGAATTTTCACATAGATCATCTGACTGAATCTTGTAACTCAAGCTCTTTTATTATATTATGCATTTCTTCGTGCACACGAGACCGTAGTTGCGGGTGTGCAAAGAGCCCCTCCGCACAAGGCCCCCAATCTAAAAAAAATTGGTTTTATTTGAAAGGGCCCAATTTGAAAAATATGATGCTTTGTAAATGGTAAACGACAAATGCTCCACTCCACATCTTCATCTCCGGACTCCTTAATTCACGCTATCCCCTATCATATATCTTCCTCAATCTCTTCCACCAAAAATTCAACCTTCCATATCATTAAGTTTAGTATTGTCATCAATACTTTTTTCATAATTATCAAAAGTAAAATCAATCAATCCGTCAGTTAGCTAGTATTGATTCTCTCTACTGTCTATGAATTTTTTGGTCGTTTTCTCTCACTAAGGGGAAGAAAGGGTCCAATTTCCATTTCAGAACAGGGCCTCATAAATATCCAAGACGGCCCTGCGTGCACACTCCAGTATGGTTTTATCAGCAGTAATGAATTACGCAGTAATGAATTACGCAGTAATGAATTACGCACAATGGGCATCCTATCGATCCCACTTGATAAGTAATTTAGGGATACTGGTGTTGGAAATATGAGTTACATTAATGTATTCATGAAGAACAAATAAATAAACTATATTGATACACAATATAGAGAAGAAACTTATCTGCAGATAAAAATCAACTGAACTTAGTTGAATTCCACAAAAACAACGTTGCGCCGTGGTATGGAGGCCACTGTCTTAGAAACGAATTTCGCCATCTTCGGTGCGGATTCCTGATGACGTTCGTCCCCCAAGGTTCACACAACGATCCCCGACTCCGTGCACCCGGATCAAGGATTGGAGATTTTCAAGAACTGCTCAAAACTCGAAGAAAGAGGTTGGCCATGTGTTTAGGTTAATGAAAAAACCATCGAGGGAGGAAAATGGCCAAGAAGCTATTTATATAAGGGTTATAAAACAACTCCGAAACAAATCCGGAAATAAGAAGAAAATAAAATATTTCGGATATCTCGGAAACCGCGTGTCGCGGCATACACCGCGAGTCGCGGTAGGCTTGCGGCAATCTACCACGAGACACAGACGAGCACCGCGAGTCACGGCGTCCACCGCGAGTCGCGGCGTCCACCGCGAGTCGCCGCACCCACCGCGAGTCACGGCAAGTCCTCGCCAAACTCTTCGCGTTAAACTTTGGATGAAATCCAAGAATCCCCCACAAACGCGAAGACATGAGAAATAAGAAATGAGCAGTAAAAGGAAGGTTTGATACTTACAAACTAGTGTCCAAGGATTAAACTAGCATGTTAGTGAGATGGGGTGTCCCCTCACCTACAAGTGTCCACTGGATTGAACTTGCAGGAGAGAGAAGGGACCCGATACCACATATCTTACCCTCAGAGCTTGAGAACCTCCGCGTTATCCATGAATTGCCTCTTGAACAACATACAACACTGTTGATCATACAATTCATATTCCTTTTAAGACAAGTCACATGTCTTTCAAATGATTGTGAACATACACACAGTTCAACAATCCTGGCCATCACCCTGGGATTCCAGTGAGCGCTCTAGAATGCCTACAAGTACGACTTTCGACAGAAGGAGGCCATCCCTTCACACTCAAATCTGATGTTCTATTACGTTCAAATAAATTTAAATCAGCCACGAAGGCCATAGAAACATCAAGTCCATTACGTTCAATTAAATGAATCAGCCATAAAGGCCATGGACTCCAACACAACCCCTGCCGGTTGCCGCCGAGTACCATCAGTTCCACTTGTTAAACCACCATAAAGGCTATAGACTCTCACGATCCATTAGGTTTGAACAAAGCAGATCATCCATTTTTCAGGTGTATGATACCGACCATGTGAGATCATGCACAAGGCATCACAACGGTGTAACCATCAAGTCCATTCCAAAGACCACCCAAGCCTGCTGGGATATGGAAACATTAAGAGCGGTCAAGCTCAACCTCACATACAGTATCTCATTGTATGCCACATACAACATCACATTGTATGTCAGGTGTGTCTATAAGTCATGTCTTAGAACTATAGACACATTAAGGACAATCACTGTCCAACTTGATATCTATGAATCTACCAAGTTCAATTGCCAGTTGAACCAACCAAAGGTTATAGATTCATCAATCCATTAAGCTCAAACAAAGTAAGCCACCACAAAGGTAATGGATTGTCCTGTCACTATACCATCAAGCTCACTATTCAAACCACTAAGTCTGGTAATGGATCCTCACACATCCATTAAGTTTGAACTAGCTGAGCCACCAAACTGGTTATGGTTATGTGACCCCACGTGAGCATGGCTAGTCCCAACACGGGACCTCAAAAGCATCCATCAGGTCCTCTCAGTTAACACAACACCAACCTGTGCATGCTCCTGTCCATATGTGGCTCCATTGCCTTCACATGACAATGTACGTAAGCATCTGAAACATCACAATGTGAATAAGTTAATATTTCATTACCCCCACAACCAGCAACTTGCCAAGGATTTCCTCATCAGTCGACTTCTTGACTTAATCAGTTCAACTCAATGAACTTATTCTTATGGTTGACTCTGCAGCACATCTTACTTTGCATCTCCTCAACAAAGCAACCAGTCAAGAACAATATGCCAACATATAAACTTATAAACATATAAGCATAATCATTTAGGAAATCACTTTCTAGAGACAATTCATAAACATGCATACAGAACATAATAGTTCATGCTAACTATTCAACCTTCTAGTTGAACCTGTTACAAACCATGTTTTCTTAACAAGATTGAGATAAAAGGTGCCATTACCAATACATTGGCATTACATCCATGAACCACATGAATTACCTCATCCCCAACTTCCATCTTGGCTCAAGAATCGAAACCTTCAGTTTCATAAAGACATCAAGAGTGTGAACATCAAAGACATAAGATCAATCATAGACACATGATCACCAAACAATGTCAATTTGATCAATATCACTCAAACAAATACCATCTTGAAAAACCAAGATACAAAACTTAGTTCATCACAAGGAACTAATCATACAAGTGGTATGAACCATAAACCACCTACAGACCATTCAAGTCTTCTCACCAAGGAAACCTTACATGTCAGCTCCAAATCCCGGAATATTTAGTGACTCTTCCTTCTCTAAGATGCCATTCAATTATGCACTTTACAAATCAAATTGATACGCAATCAATTAACACGATTCCAATGCAAACACAGCCACTAGCCTAGGCAAACTTAGCAACATGTGAGATAACTACATAGGTCAATATCAAAACATTAATGAACCTCAGAATCATGTACCTTGCCCATAGCTTTTCAGGCTCACAACTTTAAAGTCTATTGAAGACCAACACACACCCAAAGTATCAACTATGGTCCGGCAAAGACATACACGGCGAGTATGACAGGTCACTAATGAGTCATGTTCAAGCTTGTTTTTCTCTAAGCACTAGTCCCAATCAGAAGTCATAAAAACCCCTTGTGAACTGATCATCACCACCAGATAATAACCCATAGACTTCACATAGTTGATCAACAATGTCAACTTTCTAACCACGGAGGTTACAAGCAAGGCTGGACTTTGCTAACTTAGAGAATTAACCTTTTGCTACTCCTTTGCTGAACTACACATCAACAATACTAGGAGAGACACCAAATAGAATCGGGCAACAAACACATAATCATGACTACTGAACAATCATATCAATGACTAACAAATCATCAATGATATCATGAGATTCATCCAACAGAGCTTATTCAAGAAGAAATAAATACATCATCAAATTCAAGACAAGAACAGCCACGAGAGAACTAAATCCTCACACCAATCGTGTGAAGGAAGGATAGAAATCCGACCATAGCTAGAAACCCCCACAATGAGAACATGGAGAATAACTAACAGCTCATCAGCTTATCTTACATAGGCCATAACTTACCGAAAATGACGATAACCCCCACATGAGAGATGATACCCGAAGATGGTCTGAAGAATACTCATAACCCTCTTAAAACCCTCATGATCCTTCATCCTTGAATGATTTCCCTCACTTGGCACACAACCACCATTAACCTTAAAATTCTGCTTATTTACAAGGAGTCCCAAATGGTCTCACCTAGACCCTTAACAAAAGGATAGGAATGCTAGCCTCTGATCAATCAACACATGAAACATGATAACATTCACCAATCATTACTCCAAGTTTACCAAAGAAGCTAAGTCCTCAAGAATTAACTCAAATAATTCAATAACCCTAATAGACACAACTATAGGGTTACTCCAAGACACGACTTAGCACTAGAGTTGCAGTTAGATTACCCAAAAGGTCATTCAACCAATCCAAAAGTCCATATGACTAGACATGGTCAACAAATTAAAACCCTACAAGAGTCTTACAAAGCAACTCTAAAGTACCAAATATACGACTTGTATACAACATATACAATGCAACAAGCAGAAGTAAACAATTCCCAGTTCAAAGGTCAATCATGAAGTTTGCTTTCTCATCATGTCTACTCAAGCAGGCCAAACTAATATACTCATTAGTCTCAAACACAAACTCATTTCTCAAAAGAAACTAACAGTTTGAGGACACAAGTATAAATTTAAAAAACCAAGCAATGGGTACATAAAATAAATTATGTAAATAAACTATACTTGGAATATTAACGGTAAGAGAAAAACCTCCCTTTTGCCAAGCCTGTTGAAGATACTATGAATTCCACATAGTTGCCACTCCTCCAACTCCCCTTTACTTGCTTGAACGTTTCAACCTCTAACTCAACCCTCACAAACCTAACATGTCACAAAATTGACTGTTATATATGAAAGGGGAACATAAAATAATTCATGTAAATAGGTTAAAGTACAAAATTAAATTAAGGAGGAAACTTCCCTTGTAGTAGTCTTAAGAACAACGTCCACTTGACTTATCTGATAGCTATCAAGAACTCAATGAGACGTATGACCTTGAAATTTACTTAGCTTCCTACTGCATCAATAACTCGAGTAATATGATGATTACACCTTGGAAAATGCATTAATCCCTCTTGGACTAAAACTTGCCAAAGAATTGCCTTTAGCATCTAACAACATAATTTATAGACATCTAGATGCCAAACTACTTTTCCACCTCTAAGCTCCAGCATTATGGGAGAGATGAACACCACAAACTTTCCCAACACTCAAGGTTACACCTCATACGAGCAAAGCACCAAATTTTAGGGTAATCATACACTAAAGACAAATTCCACCTCTTGGATTTGATTAAAAAGAAAACACAAACGAGCAGATCCACCAAACTTGTTGATCACAAATACCATTGTTCATAAGACTGAAAACAATAGTAATACGCAGCAAAGGACGATCCACAAAAATATGGAAATCAACATATAATAAATTAGTCCTTCAAACCTCCATAATAAGTCAATTCACAAGACTTAATTTTTCTAACTATATCCAAACAAATAACCAATACTCAAGGAATCCTTTCCAAGGTAGATTGTTAAAATTAGGTTAGAATAAATTATACATCAACATGAATACAACAATCTAAATAAATTCGTTTCTAAATTGTTGGAAATATGAGTTAGATTAATGTATTCATGAAGAACAAATAAATAAACTATATTGATACACAATATAGAGAAGAAACTTATCTGCAGATAAAAATCAACTGAACTTAGTTGAATTCCACAAAAACAACGTTGCGCCATGGTATGGAGGCCACTGTCTTAGAAACGAATTTCGCCATCTCCGGTGCGAATTCCTGATGACGTTCGTCCCCCAAGGTTCACACAACGATCCCCGACTCCGTGCACCCGGATCAAGGATTGGAGATTTTCAAGAACTACTCAAAACTCGAAGAAAGAGGTTGGCCATGTGTTTAGGTTAATGAAAAAACCATCGAGGGAGGAAAACGGCCAAGAAGCTATTTATATAAGGGTTATAAAACAACTCCGAAACAAATCCGGAAATTAGAAGAAAATAAAATATTTCGGATATCTCGGAAACCGCGAGTCGCGGCATACACCGCGAGTCGCGGTAGGCTTGCGGCAATCTACCACGAGACACAGACGAGCACCACGAGTCACGGCGTCCACCGCGAGTCGCGGCGTCCACCGCGAGTCGCGGTACCCACCGCGAGTCGCGGCAAGTCCTCGCCAAACTCTTCGCGTTAAACTTTGGATGAAATCCAACAACTGGTAGATAGTGTATGATGTGAGGTTTAAACTTGCACAAATAGAAGTACACAGGAGAGTGCTTGTTCCCCCCCCCCCTTTCTGTACTTCTATTTGTGCTAATTAATAGCATATCGTGAAGCTTTTCCAGTAAAAAATAAAAAAAATGATCAATACATAATTAAAACTCACACTCTATGATCAATTACTATATGTTAACAAAATTTAGTTAGCCTACTTCTAGTACAGTAATTAATACATGATATATATAATAGGCAAATGAAACTAGGGGTGTGCACAAACCGGTCCGGACCGGAATTTGGACCGGACCGGAGATTCCGGTCTACCGGTCCGGACCGGTTGGACCGGAATTTATATTATTTTAGTAAAAAAAAAAAATTTATATGTTAAAAAAAAAATTAAAAGGTAGAAAGTTAGAAACTTAAAAACCTACTATTTATTCTTTTAGGATTATTGACATTAAAATTATTAATTTTTAATGTATATAATTTATAAATATATTTAAATAAAATAAAAAAGATTTTTTTTTTGAAAAAAAAAAATTCCGATCCAAGAGGTCCAGGATCGAACCAGACCGGACCGGAATTTTTTTTGGTCCGGTCCCGGTCCAAGAAAACCCCGGATTCCGGTCCACCGGTCCAGCCGGTTCCGGTCCGGTCCGATCCTGGACCGGTGCACACCCCTAAATGAAACTAAGGAGAGGAGATGAGAAATCGGAAGAACAAAGTGCACACATGAATGTCGACAATAATGCTCATGAATGTCGCTTGATTTTTTATTATCTATAAATCACAGAAAAGTGTAAATCGTATTGCCTAAAAGGAAAGGATCAGTTTATTGGGTGTGTTCTTAAATAAGACATAGTTATCCACAAACAAGGAACTTGAATTAGGAGGATATTGTGCCAGTTTTCATTGGCAAAGAGTTTTTTTAGGCTTATAGAAAGGAAATAAAATGAAAAAAAAAATTACACAAACCAATGTGACATATTCTCAATATTAATAAGTTGAGATTGTGTATCAGTTTATTGGGTGTGTTCTTGAATAAGACATTGTTATCCACAAACAAGGAGCTTGAATTAGGAGGATATTGTGCCAGTTTTCATTGGGAAAGAGTTTTTTTTAGGCTTATAGAAAGAAAATAAAATGAAAAAAAAAATTACACAAACCAAAGTGACATATTCTCAATATTAGTAAGTTGAGATTAAATAATCCAACTTTAGACATAGAATACTCGCCAAGGATTGCACTCAAGACATCAATTCACATGACATGACCTTCATGACACCAAACAGATGACTCACTTGTTCCCTCTTGCATGCTACATTGGACTAAAACCATACCCTAAGGATCACAAGAGGTTTTGGTTGTTCAAATTGTTTTTGTAAACATGGGTCAAAATTCCCGGTTCCTTAAATGCAGCGGAACTGTCTTAAAGAAGGAAAGAGAGAGAGAGAGAGAAAAAGCAGGGTCTCACAAAAGATTTCGTTCACTCAAAAGTAAAATATGAAATCATTCTAAAATGCGTTGATAATTCTGTATAATCACTTTCATATCAAATTTCGCAACTAATATAAACCAGCACAATTCCTAGATAGAGATATACTTTTCTTCACTATAATCTACTGAAACTACAAACAAAATAACAAGATCTCATCATTTCACTCACTCCAATAAACTACAAAAATCAACTTTTACTAAGTAAAAATAACAGGCCTAAACAATCAAACAAGTAGATTCATTACATAAATCAATAAAATAAAAATGACCAACAAAACATCTGATCAGGTAAAATCAATCATACCCACATGAAATTAAACACTTTTTAGATCTATAAACTAGATAAACTCAACAAAAAAAACCAAAAAGAAAAGAAAAAACCTGAGGAAAAAAAGGAACTTTAAAACCTAGCAGTGCCAACAGAGGAGAGATAAGAACATGTAGTGGTGAGTAGCGGCTCTGCAGCAACGAACACCAACACCAGGAGGAACAACGGCGGCACCACGCGGTGCGCAAGCAATAACACCAGCGGCAGCAACAACACCAGCGTGCAAGCGTCGCGTGAAGAGAGAAAAGGAAACACGAGCAGGAGAGGGGAAAGGCATCGACGGGAAGAAGAGTAGGGCTGACAGGCAGCAGCGCAGGGCTGACACTGACGAAAGAGAGGAGATGGGAGGAGGAAAGGGGAGAGAGGGTAGTGGTGTCAGAAACAGATCTGATCGATGGGTCAACCTGATATTGACCTGACTTGAACCTGGTTCGACCTGTGAGGGTCAGTCCCCAGACCTGACCGAAACCTAACCTGGGATTACCCAGACCTGACCAGCACCCAACAAGATCATATTTTAACCTGACCACACAGACCTGCATTCAAACTCGAACCTGACTGTAACCTAACCAGATATTAACTTAAACCGACTAGACCCAGTAAATACCCAATTTGTTTATCACCAACCCGAATTCAACCATAATTCATGATAACCAGATAAATCAAATTTATCTTATTTGATCCAATTTTTCAAACAACCTATTTGGACGACTAAACCCCACAAAATTACTAAAATCAAAATATTATTTTATGTTTACAATATCATTTAAATATATTAATTTTATATTTTACTGAATATATACTATATCATTCCCTTATAACTATTTATAAGTTGGTACTGTTTATAATTATATTTTTTAATAACATGATATTTTATACATTTATAAAAATCTAAATAATATATAATTGATACTCCCTCCGGTTCTTTTTAATTTACTCACTTCACTTTGGGGGAGAACCAAGGAGGAAGTACAAAAGCATGAGAGAAAAACTGA
>CANSZD010002547.1:297500-427166 GCA_947648045.1 Beta corolliflora
TAACTTACGGTTCGTTGTCACATGCACACACTCTCTTTCTTTTTCTTTCTTTTTATGTATTTTATTTACTGTCGTCGCTCATAAGAAGGTTGTCTACTACTGCATGGTATTTATAGGGATTTAGGAGGGAAAATCTCAATTTGGTTTTTGAGACTTAAGTCGGTTAAGCAAAGGTGAAGATAAACATTAATGAGCAAAGTCAACCATCACCAAGTATGAAACTTGTATTACTAACTCACGTAAATTATGGATATGTATGGTTTGATTTTATCACAATAACCATAATGCAAGAATCAATTGGCAATGGCCAAGTGTAGTGAATGGTTTAATTCGAAACCCACTAATATTGTATCTTACATATTGTCTTAAAATGGGTAGCGACTGTCCGTCCTTACGTAAAGTTATTAGTGATGATTCTAAAAACTAAATTACGTTGGTCATTAGCTTCACCGTTTATAAGTTAGGAGCATTGTAGGTTTATGCAGTACTTACTAAAAATCCTACTAGATATATTTATAAGCTCATAAACTAGTAATTGATAATTTTATTAATCTTTGACCCTTAAAGTACTTTATAAACTATAATGTTAATATAAATGATATATGTATGCACATATAACTTGCCCTGAGCAAATGCACAAAGCCAAGGAAATACATAACTTCATCTAAAATAATCATATAAACGACAAAATAACGTATATAAGATCTTAGGGACTAGTTTATCTTATAATAATACTTTAACCTTCAATCCCTTACTAATATAAATATATATTTTTTTTTTCCTGGTTATTGCACGCGCACAGGAAAGTGATAATGATATAAAAATACAGAGGGAGTATAAGCCAAAGTTAAACCACTGAAAAAGAGGTAGTAGTAAACTTTATATATCTAATTTGAGACAAACTGAACGCATCAACTTATACATTTAATATTAAATAGAATCCTTATATAATTGTCTTTTTGGATCTTGCATTAATTACAGTTTAATCCTCTCCATAGCCACTAATACTAGGACAACTAATGCATCTATCATCATAAAATAGTAAAAACTAAAGAGGAGAGGACTTACCATATTTTCTAGCATGGCTGATGAGGTCATACTTGAGTGAGTAGATATCAACGTAAGTTATGTCCGCATGGGGTAACTTTTTTCTGAGGTGGACCACTACTTCCTTTAACTTTTGGTTGAAAACTTGGGCCACTTCGTTGCATGGGCCTGTACATCCCACTTTATCTACTTCGCTTGACTTTACTGGCACCCGATCCATCACATATGGTAGGCATCCGAATGGTCCTGTATTGTATATCCAGAAATACCTCCCTCTTTTCTCATATATGTCCGGTAAATTTTAGTACTATTATTATTAGTATTATTATTATTAAAATGAATTTGTGAGAGAAGTGAGGTAATCATTAGTCTATACTCCATTCATCTAAAATAAATCTATAGTCATATTATTATGAGATGTCTGAGACAAAATTGTCACATTTGCTGTAATAAATAACTATAGAGAAATATACTAATGTACTAACTTAAATTAATCAAGTGGTGGAAAGAAAATGGAACTATGACCACTTTTATGGAGGATTTTTTTAGTAAAATTGTCGTGAAGTCATTAAAAGTATTATATATTTTTTTTTCTCCATTCTAAAACAAATGAAATGCTTTTCTCAAAAAACTCTCACATAAAAGAGAGAAGCGTTTCATTTATTTCAGAACGGAGGAAGTATATAAACTAACTTACATAGCATTTTTTTTTCTATGTCAAAAATAGAATTTATCATGTAATACTATGTTGTAAACTTTACCTTGACGACAGTAGTGTACTGATCCAGTATATCTGGGATGTTTACTCTAACTTCATCACTTGACATATTAAGAAAATATCCAGCCGTCAGATCATTTTGACCAATATCCAATGTCTACAAAGCCTTTGAGAAATATTCTCCTTTCGGCAACAAATCCTTAAAAATATTTCCTGTTTCAATGCACCAAAAGTATATAGTAAATAATTTATGTATACTTTTCATTTTTAAACAAAGATATAAAGGAAAAGGAAAAGGAAAAGAGGAAAACTATGAAGACTATCCTTCTGTAATTAGTAATAAGCTGTAGGTCTTAGTTTTCTGTTATTGCTGTCATAACAAACTCTACTATAAATAGTTGTTACTTAGCTTTGTAATAACTAACTCACTCATTTTCATCTTTACTGCAATATACATTTCTTCTGGTTTTCTATCTAGAATGAGAATTGACTTTGCTTAATTCACATGGTATCAGAGCAGTTTTCGTTCCATTTCGAATCTGTTTCCTCAAAATTCCTAATTTGAAGAGAAATTCTTCAAGATTTCATAAAGTTCATTTGATTTCTGTCAAATTCTTCTTGTTTCTTAGACAATTTTCCGCAATTTCTGTTTGAAATTGAAGAATTGATAATGGCAGCAAATGAAGAATCATCGAGCAACAACAATACTCAATCAAATAACAATGTGAGTTCGTTCTATAATGATCCTTATTTCATTTCTAGCTCCGATAACACTGTTAGTAAGATTGTTCGTGTAAATTTGAATGGAAACAACTTCTTGAGCTGGAAACGAAATGTTAGAAGAGCTTTAATGGCGAAAAATAAATTAGGTTTTCTTGATGGCACAATCAAGAAACCTGATGTTTCTGATAAAAATTTTTCTCGCTGGATGAGAAGCGATTATCTAGTTACTTGCTGGTTGATGAATTCTATGGATGTTGATATAGCTGATAATTTCACGTATGTTGATACTTCTGAGCAATTGTGGTCTGAGGTTTGTGAGAGATTTGGTCAGACAAATGGACCGCAAATATATAAATTGAAAAAGGAACTTGATAATTTGCGACAAGAAAATATGTCTGTTGTTGTGTATTTTGGCAAAATGAAGAAATTCTGGGATGAATTACTGAATTTACGCAATTTTCCTGTGTGTTCTTGTGGAGTAATTGCTAAATGTAGCTGCAATTTTATGAAGAAATTAGTTGATTTTGATGCTGAAGAAAAACTAATGTAGTTTTTATTAGGACTGAATAGTGGTTTTGAGAATGTCATTAGTAACATTCTAGCCACAGATCCTTTACCTTCTATCAATAGAGCCTAGTATATTGTTCAACAAAATGAAAAACAAAAGGAGATAAGTGGTTTTAATCATGTGAATCATGAGATTAGTGCTCTTGCTGTTCAAAGATCAAAAAATTATGTCAAGAAGGATTGGAAAAAGGAGAAATATCAACGCAAGTTTGATTTCTGTAAAGGAAAAGGACACACAAAGGATCAATGTTTCAAAATTATAGGATATTCTGATTGGTATAATCCTAAGAAAAACAACAAAGCTGGTGGGAAAATGGCTGCAAATGTCACTGCTACAGACTGTGACTATGAAGATACTCCTTTAGATTTTATGTCTGCTAGTCCTTATGCTGATAATTCTGGGAGTTCAAACTATTCTGGTGTTGTCATGGACTATGGAATGGTGAATACCATTGTTCAAGAGGTTATGAAAATTTTGAAAGGCAAGCAGAATTCTGGAGATTCTTCATCTGCTTAAGCTCATTCTGCCAGAGTTAACATAAGTGATCATCTGATTATTGGAGAATCTTCCAATAATCACAATTTTTCTGCTCATAATGCAGGTAAAATTTCTGTTCATTTGCCTGATTCTAGTAGTTGGATTATAGATTCAGGTGCTACTGATCATATAACACATGATGATAGTTTGTTTTGTCAAAGACGAAGACTTAATAAAGTTCTTGAAGTTGGTTTACCTGATTGTAATTGTAGTTATGTCCATGAAGTGGGTGATGTGATGCTTGATTGTGGTATTATGCTTACAAATGTGTTATTTGTTCCCACTTTTACACATAACTTGCTTTCCATAGGACAGTTACTTGTTGATGGTAAAGTGCATGTAAAGTTCACACCTACATAATGTATTTTTTCTCATTCCAATTCTCAACAAATTCTAGCTAAAGGACAGAAAATTAGAGGTTTATATTTCTTAATCTCTAATGTTCTTAGTTCATCCTTAAAAACAATTGTTTCTCCTCCTAAACATTCTTTTGCTTCTTATACTACCTCATCTACTCTTCACATTATGCATGCTCGTCTTGGTCATGTCTCTCTTTCTAAAATGAAGCACATTCCAGAATGTCAATGTTCTCATCTTAATGAATATTTTTGTGAAGTATGTGTGTATGCTAAGCATCATAAATCTTCTTTTCCTAGAAGTATGAGTAGAGCACCTCATTGTTTTGATCTTATTCACATTGATCTTTGGGGACCATATAAGGTCAAAACTCTTCTTGGAGCATCATACTTTCTTACTATTCTTGATGACCATAGTAGATGCACTTGGACATTTTCATTGCAAAATAAGATGCAAGTGTTTAAAACCATTGAGTCTTTTTTCTCTCAAACACATACTCAATTTAATACCAAAATTAAATCCATCAGATATAAAATGGCACAAAAATAATTCAAGAACAATGTGCTAATTTCTTTCTTTCTCAAGGTGTCATTCACCAAAGAAGTATAGTAGGTGTTCCGCAACAAAATGGTAGGGTGGAAAGAAAACACTAACACCTTTTAGAAGTTGCTAGACCTCTTAAGTTTCATGCTTCTATGCCCAATAAGTTTTGGGGAGAGTGTATTTTGACATCCACATATCTCATTAATCATCTTCCTTCATCTGTTTTGTCTTGGAAAACACCTTTTGGAATTCTACATAACAATCCTCCTGAATATTCTTTACTCAAGGTCTTTGGATGCTTATGCTATGCACATACTAATACTAAGGATAAATTTCAGCCTAGGGCTGTTAAATGTGTGTTCATTGGATACTCTTTTGGTCAAAAACGATACAAACTATATAATCTAGCTACTCACAAAATGTTTGTTTCTAGAGATGTAGTATTTAGGGAGGATATTTTTCCTTTTAATACACCTCATTCTATTTCTGACAAGACTGCAAACACAGATGTGCCTACTATTTCTTTCCATGATTCTACTCCTATTCAGCAATCTGTCACACAGAATCATCATGATTCTGAGTCTTCTGATATCCAATCTTCTTCTGTTTATCCTATCATACATCATAATTCTTCTCCTATTTCTACTTCAGATGCTACTGTTGATACTTCTTTATCTTCTCCTGTTAATCAAAATAATGATAATTCTTTCTCTCCTAGTGATTCCTCTATACATGTCATAAATACTGGTACATCTCTTGGTATTCCTATGATTTCTTCTTCTGAAGTTCCAGTTGATATTCTTAATAATAGACTTTCTACTAGACATTCTACTAGGATTGTTAAACCTCCCACAAAATTTCAGGACTTCATTTGTCCTACCATTCCTGTTTGTTCCTCTTCTATGTCTTTTTCTGCACAAAATCATTCTAAAGTTGTTGAACCTACTACTTATCATCAAGCTAGTAACTATCCTGAATGGCAACTTGCTATGCAAAGGGAACTTGATGCTCTTGAAGCTAATGATACATGGGATTTACAATCTCTACCTAAAGGTAAGAAAGCTATTGGGTCAAAGTGGGTCTTTAAGGTGAAGTCTGTGGAAAGACACAAGGCTAGGTTGGTTGCTACTAGTTACCAACAAGTTGCTGGTGAGGATTTTACTCACACTTTTTCTCCTGTAGCTAAGTTAGCTACGGTGAGAGTCATTATATCTCTTGTAATAGCTAAACAGTGGCCTTTATGTCAGTTGGACATAAATAATGCATTTTTGCATGGTTACTTAGATGAGGAAGTGTTTATGAAACCACTTCTTGGATACTCTAAAGCTCAGCCTGGTGAAGTTCGTAGATTAAAGAGATCCTTATATGGCTTAAAACAAGCTTCAAGGCAGTGGAACAAGGAGTTAAGTAAGTTTTTGTTTAGTCTTGGTTTTGTTCAATCAAAACAAGATTATTCTCTGTTTACTAGGAGCCTTGATGGAGAGTTTGTGGTGATTTTAGTCTATGTTGATGACATGGTTTTGACTGGGACTTGTTCATCTCAGATTAATGATAAAGCATTCACAATCAAAGATTTGGGTAATTTGAAGTACTTTTTGGGTATAGAAATCATCAGAAGTGAATCTGCATTTTGTTAAGCCAAAGGAAATATATCACAGACATTATTAAGGATTTAAATCTTACAAACACAAGAGCTGTTTCTTCTTTTGCTTCTCATACTACCTCCTCTACTCTTCACATTATGCATGCTCGTCTTGGTCATGTCTCTCTTTCTAAAATGAAGCACATTCCAGAATGCTAATGTTCTCATCTTAATGAATATTTTTGTGAAGTATGTGTGTATGCTAAGCATCATAAATCTTCGTTTCCTAGAAGTATGAGTAGAGCACCTCACTGTTTTGATCTTATTCACATTGATCTTTGGGGACCATATAAGGTCAAAACTCTTCTTGGAGCATCATACTTTCTTGCTATCCTTGATGATCATAGTAGATGCACTTGGACATTTTTATTGCAAAATAAGATGCAAGTGGTTAAAACCATTGAGTCTTTTTTCTCTCAAACACATACTCAATTTAATACCAAAATTAAATCCATCAGATCTAAAATGGCACAGAAATAATTCAAGAACAATGTGATAATTTCTTTCTTTCTCAAGGTGTCATTCACCAAAGAAGTATAGTAGGTGTTCCACAACAAAATGGTAGGGTGGAAAGAAAACACAAACACCTTTTAGAAGTTGCTAGAGCTAGGGCTGGCACTGATGCGAGTCGAGCTCGAGTTTGACTAAACTCGACTCGAACTCGAAAACTCATACCCAAACTCGACTCGACTCCAAAACTCGCGAGCTTCAAATTTTCAAGCTCGAACTCGAACTCGGAACCTAAACTCGAGCTCGAACTCGAACTCGGTTAAAGCTCGAACTTAGGAATAGCAATGGGTCGGACTCGGGTCGGACCATACAAGATCCGAATTCGACCCGTTTAACAAACGGACCTCCTATTCACCTCCGTCTCCGACTCCGAGTCTGTATCATTCACATCCGAGTTCGATCCACTTGGATTGTCGGACCTCCTAACCCAACTCCGGATCCGCAACAAAATTAAAATTTCGGCATTTTTCACAATTTTTTTTGTGGTTTGAAATATCAAATCCATTAAAACAAATATTCTAAAACTCAAAATAAATTTAGCATCGAGATCCAATTTTCACAAGGGCAATAAACTCATAATCAAACTAAAAATTCAAAGCTATAACAGTTGATCTATTCCTAAATCGAATTTTAGGGGGAAAAAACTCTAATTTACAATGCAAAACCCGAAATCCAAAATCCTAAAAAATAAATTCAATTTGCTTCCATAAAATGAAAATGAAGTAGTCGTCCCTTGAGCATCCGTGCTAACTTAGAATTGATGTGGTGTGCTTTACTCACTTAAACCAAGCAAGTTGTGTGTTGGAGAACTTCATGGCTTTTGCTTGATTTAATATCTTGAACTTGAAAAGTTGAAGACTTGAACTATGGAAGATGGTGGATTATGAAGCTGAACATCGAGAAATACCAACAAAATTTACAAGGAGAGTAAAAGAATCCAGACCTAGATCACTGAGAGGAGAGGAGAGAGTGTGTTGAGAGGAGTTAAAAAAAAAGAGGCGGATAAAGTGCATCTTAGGGTTCCTTTATTTATACCATCTGATAAATATATAAGCAGTGGCTATTTTAGTCACTTTACCTTTTGGTCATTTAATATACTATTTTTTCATGTTTTTCTTTATTAAGAAAAGTTCAAGTATTTTTTCAGAAAAAAAAGGTTAAACTTTCTTTAAGAAAATAAAAAGTATATATATATATATTTTTTCGACTATCTCATTAGCTTTTCGAGTCGAGTATTGAGTTGCTCGACTCGACTCGTTAACATGTCGATTCGAGTTCGAGCTCGAGTCGAGCTCATTAGAGTCGAGCTTTGACCGAGCTT
Organism: Beta corolliflora; assembly: GCA_947648045.1. Lineage (NCBI taxonomy): Eukaryota > Viridiplantae > Streptophyta > Magnoliopsida > Caryophyllales > Amaranthaceae > Beta > Beta corolliflora. The sequence goes on from CANSZD010002547.1 coordinate 305,467, forward strand.
TGACCGAGTCGAGTTCGAGTAGCTCGCGAGCTGTCTCAACTCATTGCCAGCCCTAGCTAGAGCTCTTAAGTTTCATGCTTCTATGCCCAATAAGTTTTGGGGAGAGTGTATTTTGACATCCACATATCTCATTAATCATTTTCCTTAATCTGTTTTGTCTTGGAAAACACCTTTTGAAATTCTACATAACAAACCTCCTGATTATTCTTTACTCAAGGTCTTTGGATGCTTATGCTATGCACATACTAATACTAAGGATAAATTTCAGCCTATGGCTGTTAAATGTGTGTTCATTGGATACTCTTTTGGTAAAAAAGGATACAAACTATATAATCTAGCTACTCACAAATTTTTTGTTTCTAGAGATGTAGTATTTAGGGAGAATATTTTTCCTTTTAATACATCTCATTCTATTTCTGACAAGACTGCAAACACAGATGTGCCTACTGGTTCTTTCCATGATTCTACTCCTATTCAGCAATCTGTCACACAGAATCATCATGTTTCTGAGTCTTCTGATATCCAATCTTCTTCTGTTTATCCTATCATACATCATAATTCTTCTCCTATTTCTACTTCAGATGCTACTGTTGATACTTCTTTATCTTCTCCTGTTAATCAAAATAATGATAATTCTTTCTCTCCTAGTGATTCCTCTATACATGTCATAAATACTGGTACTTCTCCTGGTATTCCTATGATTTCTTATTCTGAAGTTCCAGTTGATATTCTTAATAATAGACTTTCTACTAGACATTCTACTAGGATTGTTAAACCTCCCACAAAATTTCAGGACTTCATTTGTCCTACCATTCCTGTTTCTTCCTCTTCTATGTCTTTTTCTGCACAAAATCATTCTAAAGTTGTTGAACCTACTACTTATCATCAAGCTAGTAACTATCCTGAATGGCAACTTGCTATGCAAAGGGAACTTGATGCTCTTGAAGCTAATGACACATGGGATTTACAATCTCTACCTAAAGGTAAGAAAGTTATTGGGTCAAAGTGGGTCTTTAAGGTGAAGTATAACCCTGATGGGTCTGTGGAAAGACAAAAGGCTAGGTTGGTTGCTACTAGTTACCAACATGTTGCTGGTGAGTATTTTACTCACACTTTTTCTCCTGTAGCTAAGTTAGCTACGGTGAGAGTCTTATATCTCTTACAATAGCTAAACAGTGGCCTTTATGTCAGTTGGACATAAATAATGCATTTTTGCATGGTTACTTAGATGAGGAAGTGTTTATGAAACCACCTCTTGGATACTCTAAAGCTCAGCCTGGTGAAGTTTGTAGATTAAAGAGATCCTTATATGGCTTAAAACAAGCTTCACGGCAGTGGAACAAAGAGTTAAGTAAGTTTTTGTTTAGTCTTGGTTTTGTTCAATCAAAACAAGATTATTCTCTGTTTACTAGGAGCCTTGATGGAGAGTTTGTGGTGATTTTAGTTTATGTTGATGACATGGTTTTGACTGGGACTAGTTCATCTCAGATTAATGATAAAGCATTCACAATCAAAGATTTGGGTAATTTGAAGTACTTTTTGGGTATAGAAATCATCAGAAGTGAATCTGGCATTTTGTTAAGCCAAAGGAAATATATCACAGACATTATCAAGGATTTAAATCTTACAAACACAAGAGCTGTTTCTTCTCCTCTTCCTAAAGGTCTTGGCATTTCTACTGACATTGGTGAAGTGTTAGAAGAACCAGAAATTTACCGAAAGCTTATAGGCAGATTGTTATATTTGAATATAACAAGGCCTGATCTATCCTATGCTACACAACATCTAAGCCAGTTTCTGAGTTGTCCAAGGAAGCCTCACCTTCAAGCTGCATTATATGTTGTTAGATATTTGAAGAGTACAATAAATATGGGTTTGTTCTATTCTGCCAGTAGTGATTTGAAGTTAACAACATATAGTGATGCAGATTGGAGTTCATGCATGTTCAGCAGTAGGTCACTTAGTGCCTATTGTATTTTTCTTAGTTCACATCTAGTCTCATGGAAAACTAAAAAACAGAAAACAGTCAGCAAATCCTCTGCTTCAGAACTTGTTTGGGTGGAAGACTTGCTTCAAGATTTAAATGTTAATGTTCCTCTTCCTATTTATATGCATTGTGATAACACAACTGCCCAACATATTGCGCAGAACCCAGTCTTTCATGAAAGGACAAAGCATCTCAAAAGAGTATGTCATTATGTAAGGGAACAAGTTGAAGCTGGTTTTATACAAACTGCTCATGTTTCTAGTTCTCTTCATTTGGCAGATCTGCTCACAAAGCCTCTCTCTGAACCACAACATCTTTTGTTAGCTTCCAAGCTTGGTCTTGTTGATTATTCATAAGTCCAGCTTGAAGGGGGATATGAAGACTATCCTTCTGTAATTAGTAATAAGTTGTAGGTCTTAGTTTTTTGTTATTGCTGTCATAACAAACTCTACTATAAATAGTTGCTACTTAGCTTTGTAATAACTAACTCACTCATTTTTATCTTTACTGCAATATACATTTCTTCTGGTCTTCTCTCTAGAATGAGAATTGAGTTTGCTTAATTCACAAAAACTAACCAATCTGACGAAAAGTTTGTGAACGACGTTGGAAATCATTGAATTCGTAAGATTGAATGTTCAATGAAATAGGGCTAAATCCACTTTGGTGAAGGGGTGGTGTTTTGTGGTCTAATGGTGGATCTTGCTGTAGCGAAATTCGCCCCATGGCTGAAGTTGGATCCCACAGCATCAAGGTAGCCACTCAAATAAGGAAGTCCCAAGCTTTATGCTTTACAAAAATTAGTCAAGTAGTTTAGTTGAAAAATAACTCATGCAATAACAAAATTTGGGAAATGATATGGATAGGAGCAATATTTTCAACAAATGATGATATGATATATGTAACACCCCGTAATTTTCACTCTTTATTTTTGGTGTTAGTTTATTTTAAAATGATATTCTTTTCGTAAAAAAATAAATAATTTATTATTTTCTCTAGATCAATGATTTTTATTCTTTATAAATTGGGAGCCGAATTATTATTTTATTATATGGTGTGTTAATGTGTGCATTATATTTATATTTATAATATAAATTATTAGAATTATTTTCATTATTAAGTATTTTCAAAGTTTAGGCGCGATTTAGGAATTTACCGTTTTATCGCGTAACGGGCTTTCGGAGCATGGATCATTGTTGAATTGGGCCGAAAGTTTTGTGTGGGTGTTGGGCTTGGGGCAGCCGGCCAAGTGAAGGATTAAGGGGAGCCTTCTCCTTTTCTTTTCTCTTTTGTTTTTCTCATGACTCTTTGTTGCTTTGTAACCCCCCTAATCATTCTCCTTCATTAAAACCCTTTATTTCAACCATTAAACATCCATAAAATTCTGATTTTTATTCAAAGAAGTTCAGCAGCATCATTCTCATTTAACCCCCCACCGTTTTTCAAGAAAAGGAAGAGAGAAAAGGAAGAGGAAAAGAATAGAAAGTTTCAATCCGGTTTTTCCTGTCGCACCTTCACGAAAATAACCGTAGCCGGAGATCTAACCGTTGGATCGTCTTAATTTTTGGACTCAACGTTTATAACATCTTGTTATACATTCTTACCGGAGCGATTTATAATCTGAGCTTTTGATCATCGGGAATCATGGTCGTAACAGAGCAGTGCGAAACAAGAGTTTTCAACGTTCAAGAAGAAATGCTTAGTGACTTGTTGCTACAATTCTCGTTTGTTATGCCTTGGGGTTAGAAGAGGATTTGGATTGCATGCTTAACTTGTGATTGTCTCTTTAGACTCAGCTCTCCTCCCGACGATCCAGGTAACTGGTTGTTATCTTAGAACCATAGTGATTAGGGTATTATTCGGCATTAGATTTTTACGCTAGGAATTATTTAAAATACTTTTTGAATGAAATTATTGACTAAATTTGACATGAATATACTTGATGCATGCTGTGTGAGTACTGTAAAGGGAAAAATAATTTTCGTATGATTTTTGGTATTTATTTGATTTAATTGGTGTTTTATGCGTTTTTGGCTAAATTGCATAATAATTATTAAACGGATGTTAAAATTTCTGAAGTTATTTTTCTTAGATCATGTTGTATGCGTAGTATGTATTCCATGCCTTAGAATAATTTTTATCTATGAGCTTTATGATTCTATGTGCATGCTATTGATGTAATGATTGCATGTTATTCCTTTCTTAATAATCTTCTTCTGAATCGTGCTTTGATTGCTATTGTTCTGGGAGAACTGCTAGTTACTCCCCACTGATTGTGGATATTTGTTGTATATTTTGCAGGTTTTGTTGATGGGGATTTTCTTTGATTTTGGGCTCGGGTTGAGATGCGAGAAATAATCTATTAGGGTTTTAGTTCTAGACTTCTCTTTAGTTTGAGATAGTTTTCTCATTTTGATTTTTAATCTAAGTAATTAATTTACTTATAGTATTTACTTATGTTTGTTTTTTACCACTTAGTTATTTAAACAATAATCTTGTAGTAGTGACATTCCCAGAAGACGATGTTTCCGCCATCGTCCTATTAATTAGATTATTATTTCTTTCTTTTCCGCTTTTGAAATTCTGGGGTGTTACAATATATAATGTGGATTTTTTTTATTTGCTTACATAATTTCAACACGGAAGTGTTCGCCGATTTGATTATATGATATACAATGTGGATCTTTAATTTGCTTACAGAATTATAACATGTAAGTATATAAAAAATGTATTGAGCACAAATTTAATGAGCTTTAAATATTTCATTTTGGACCTTGGCTTATCATTCATATGATTTGTTCATACTCAGTTCGTTAGCATTTCGAGCTCAAAGGGCAAGCTTGATCCAATTGGAGTTTAAGTGGAACAATTGAAAAACAAAAAATTACAAAGTAATGACAACTGTGTTATCGAGAGTAGCAATGAATATATGGAGTTGTTCAGAAAGTGGAGCCGGATATAAGTTAAGTTTTTTGTTATTTTAGCAGCTTGGAGCAGGATATTAATAATGCTTCCTGCTAAGCTTACACATACAGACAAGTGAAACCGTGTAATCTTGGATCTAAAGTGGATTTAATGATGCAAACAAATTAAGAGATATAGTAGAACATTATCTGTTCCATAAAAAAAAATTAAGATGAAGGTATGCTCACTTATAGAGGACATCTTCAATGCAATATTACTTTGCACATTATATTGTACTTTTAAGTTTTTTTTTAAAAAAACTTTTTCTAATAAAGTATTTATAACTTTTAATTATATAGAAATAAAAATAATTACAGTATATATAAAAATACTCGAGCAAGATAGCGGTTAAATATGTTTGTCTTTATCACATAAAAAGTAGCAAACACAGTCAAAGTTAGACTTGTACTTCAAAAGGAAACAAGAGTATTAATTTGTCTTCATTCCCAATTACTAACGAGAGGTTTTCTAGAAGAACTTTGAGGGAGAATAGGGTGAGGTTTGGAAAGATTAAAGAATATACAAAATGTATGGTGTTTTAGTATGTTTTAAGTTATAAAGAACTTTGAGTTTCTCATTAGAATGTAGGTCTTTTAATAATTAAGTACATAGAGCGTAAGATTTTTCTTCAAAAGAATAAAATCATAGAAGTTGCTTAATATTGACACTTGTATAAATGATGATTGAGATTTCTTCATAATTGTCGTTCAATCCATAATTCCACTAGCTTATCAGTTATCACCTCATCATCCAAATTAATGCTACAAGGTAGATTTTGGACTAAGTGACAGAAATGAGATAAGGAAACGCAAATGATTCAAAGTACCAAAAATAAAAACATTACCAATGAAATCAATGATACGGCGGCCATCGCAATATCTGCCAGCAGGGGAGTGGAAGAAGGTCTCGCCGTGCGGCGGGCCGGCCTGCCCGAATGTGGCGGAGAAGCCGCCAGTGTCTGAGTTAGAGTCGCCAAAGTTGAAAATGGCTGGAAATTTTGTTGGAACATTTATTGTGTAATGAGTTTTATAAGCTCATATGGTTCTATACTAGAAGAGGAGGAGGTCTAGTATGCTAAGATTAGAATGCACAAAATCACGTGGAGCAATCAAGCAAAACAGAAGGTTGATCGCGGGTCGCGACATCCGTCGCGGGTCGCGACCAGTGCACTTTCGCGACACGCGATCTGTATCGCGGGTCGCGACGTGTATTCTGTTTTGGGGCGTGAAATTTTGCGTGGACGGTTTATAACCGTTGTGTTGTTTACGTTATCCTTTTAATGATGATTAAGGATTCTTAATCAGGGGATTAAAGGGTGTAACAGCTCTAATCTATGAGGGAATATGATATATGACCCTTGTCATTCATATGAGGGGGATATAGAAAATCAGTTTTTGATATTCTAAACTTCTTGCTTTGCTTGAGAGAAACCTAGCTATTTTCTCTCTAGTGTTCTTCACAAACTTTAAACTTTAAGTTCTTGTTGATTCACGTAGAAGATCATCTTGTGAATTGTTTTCTCCATTGTATCTCATTAGTTATTTCGTGTTAACCCGATGATCCTAGAGAGGCGAAATTAAACTAATAGGAAAGCGTAGTTTCCGTGCCTTGGAGTGGTATATCCGGTTCCCTTGTTTGATCACATATCTAACAATCTATTAGTTTAATTTCTTTCTTTTCGGATATGGCTCAATCACTCAAGGACATTACTATGAACATCCAAAAGTTGGACAAGTTTGAGGGGGTGGGTTATCGAAGATGGCAAAAGAAGATGCACTTCTTGTTGACAACTTTGAATGTGGTGTATGTTCTTTCAACACCCATGCCACCATTTCCGAAAGATGGAGAGGAAGAGTCCGTGGAGACTACAAGGAAGAGAACGAAATGGGAGAATGATGACTACATTTGCCGGGGTCACATCCTCAACTCTCTTACCGACCCTTTGTTCGATCTTTACGAAAATGTGGAGAGTGCAAAGGAACTTTGGGATGCTCTTGAGGCCAAGTATATTTCGAAAGATGCTTCAAGTAAGAAATTTCTTGTTAGTAATTTTAATTCATTTAAAATGACTAATGATCGGTCTATTATAGAGCAATTTCATGAAGTTCATCATATTTTGAACCAAATAAGATCACATGGTATGGTGATGGATGAGGCTATTGCGGTTGCCTCAATCATTGATAAATTACCACATTATTGGAAAGAAACTAAGCATTCCTTGAAACATAGGAAGGAAGATATGTCTATGGAGCAATTAAGAACTCATCTTCGTATTGAAGAGGGTATCCGGGCTCAAGATGGGGTTAAGGATACTACTCCTAGTATTCCAAAGTCTGCCGTTAATATGGTAGAGGTTGGTGGGTCTAGTGGGACCAAGAAATCCAACAATAACAACTATAAAACCAACTTTGCAAACAAGAAGAGGAAGACCCTCACTTGTTGGGTATGCAATGGACCTCATTTCAAGAGGGATTGTCCTTCTAAGAAGAAGAAGACAAAGAATGGACAACCTAGTGTTGTTCAAAACCAAGGTAAAGTTGCACATGAAAATATAATTGAAGAAATGAATTTTGTGGCTATGATTTATGAAATTATGTTTGTGCAGGTTGATGATTCTTGGTGGATAGATTCGGGGGCCTCTAGACATGTGTGCAATAATAAGCACTTCTTCAAGTCTTTGGAAGAATTGGATGATGGTCCAATCTTGTATATGGGGAATGATTCTACGGTAAAGGCCAAGGGTATAGGCCAAGTAGAATTGTTGTTAACCTCGGGAAAGACTTTAACTCTCCGGGATGTTGTTTATGTACCGGAAGTTAGGAAAAATCTTGTGTCGGGGGGTCTTTTGAATAAATTTGGTTTTAAAGTTGTATTTGAATCGGATAAGTTTATTGTTTCCAAGGGTGGTATTTTTGTTTGACAAGGATTTTATTGTAATGGGATGTTTAAATTTAGTATTAATAATGCAATTGATACTACTTCTATTTACATGCTTGATGTTTCTTCTCTATGGCACAATCGTTTATGTCATGTGAACTATCGTAGATTATATGACATGTCTAAGCTAGGTTTAATACCTTCTTTTGATTTAAAGTTAGAGAAGTGTAAGACATGCATGCTAAATAAGATTACAAAGAATCCTTATCCTAGTGTGACTAGACAAACGGTATTGCTTGAATTGGTGCATAGTGACTTGTGTGACTTTCATAGTTCACCTTCTTTAGGAAATAAAAAATATATTGTGACTTTTATTGATGATTATTTAAGGTTTTGTTACATATATTTATTATTTACTAAAGATGAAGCACTAGAAAAGTTAAGATTTTTAAGACCGAAGTGGAACTTCAACTTAATGAAAAAGTTAAAAGACTTCGGACGGATAGGGGTGGTGAATACTATAATCCTAGCTATTTTAGTTCCATTGGTGTAATTCATGAAACAACCGCCCCATACTCACCTCAAAGTAATGGTATAGCGGAAAGGAAAAATAGGGTTCTAAAAGAAATGGTTAACACCATGCTTTCTAATTCGGGTCTAAATGACGGTTTTTGGGGTGATGCAATTTTAACTGCATGTTATATATTAAATCGAGTTCCTAATAAGAGGAATAAGACTGCCCCTTATGAACTTTGGTGTAACAAAAAGCCTAATCTCAATTACCTTGAGGTATGGGGTTGTAGGGCAATTGTCAAATTGACGGAACCTAAAAGGTAAACTTTAGGTGAAAAAGGAATTGATTGCATTGTTATAGGCTATGTGGTACATAGCAAAGCCTATCGGTTTTATGTCATTGAGCCAAATGATTTTGTCTCTATCCATACTGTGATAGAGTCAAGGGATGCAATATTTGATGAGACTCGATTCTCATCGATTCCAAGACCAAAGGACATGATACCTAGTACTAGTTCCAATGTTGTGGATGACATTAACAATGATCATGATACTACAACACCGGAAATTAGGAAGAGTAAAAGAATTAGAAAAGAGAAATCTTTTGGACCGGATTTTCAACTATATTTAGTTGAAGGGTCAATGGAGTCGATTGTGACTCAAATTTCAAATTTCATAAGTCTTTGATAAGTGCTCAATTGTAGGAGCATGTGCGTAAAGATTTACCTATATAAGCTAGAGGTTTGGCCGCTTCACCAAGTCTAAGGCTTGACTTGGAATGCTTATGAATGGATATGGACACCAAGGCGTCATAGCTGTCGGAGGTTAAGAACTAAGTTTATGCTTATGTGTATTAGTATCTTCAATGATTTGTGGTGGTTATATGATTCAAAGCTTTGTCTATCATTATGATCGAAATTGTTGTAAAGTTACTTTTACTAAGTGGAGATTCAATCGTAAGATATTTCCATGATGCATGAGCATGTTTTGTTTGTGATTTATAGCAAGTTCGAAAACTTTTCAACATTACCCTATAAATGGGAGGAGGATTGTTGAAACATTTATAGTGTAATGGGTTTTATAAGCTCATATGGTTCTATACTAGAAGATGAGGAGGTCTAGTATGCTAAGATTAGAATGCACAAAATCACGTGGAGCAATCAAGCAAAACAGAAGGTTGGTCGCGGGTCGCGACCAGTGCACTTTCGTGACTCGCGATCTGTATCGCGGGTCGCGACGTGTATTCTGTTTTGGGGCGTGAAATTTTGCGTGGACGGTTTATAACCGTTGTGTTGTTTACGTTATCCTTTTAATGACGATTAAGGATTCTTAATCAGGGGATTAAATGGTGTAACAGCTCTAATCTATGAGGGAATATGATATATGACCCTTGTCATTCATATGAGGGGGATATAGAAAATCAGTTTTTGATATTCTAAACTTCTTGCTTTGCTTGAGAGAAACCTAACTATTTTCTCTCTAGTGTTCTTCACAAACTTCAAACTTAAAGTTCTTGTTGATTCACATAGAAGATCATCTTGTGAATTGTTTTCTCCATTGTATCTCATTAGTTATTTCGTGTTAACCCGGTGATCCTAGAGGGTGCGAAATTAAGCTAATAAAAAAGCGTAGTTTCCGTGCCTTGGAGTGGTATATCCGGTTCCCTTGTTTGATCACACATCTAACAAATTTGCATTCTCCTAATGTGTTTTGGTGTACTATTTCTTCACACCAAGCCACTACTACTAGAGTTGATGCTAATGCTAGTAGTAGCACTATTATCTTACCACACTTCATAAATAAAAATGTGTGATTATTAACTTGCTAAAAAGAGAGGAAGAGTTAAGCTGTGGTCTTCGTCAGTCACTACTCACTTGTGTGTTTGTGTGGTTAAGTCTAGAGTATATATAATGTGAAGGGGTCCAAAAGGGAGGGCGAAGAGTGTGAATTCGTCCAAGATATATTATTAGGATGATAATCATTTTTAAGTAGATTCACCGACAAATATTAGTATTCGTGTATTTTTATGCTATTTTTTTTTGTTTGATTCGGTAATTAACTGGCCCAAGTAGGGTCAGCCCTCATGAGTTGGGGTAAGAAGGGGGATCCTAACCCATAAGGAAACTTCCAGAGACTGGAAACTGGGGATTTATACCCAGAAGCAAATATTTACACTAACTCCCCAAATTGGGGTTGATGAGAGTTGAACACCTGACCATGAGGTTGGGAGGTGGGAGCTCCAACCATTGGGCTCCCACATTACAAAACTCTTGTGATGGAAGCATGATGAATATTATTGTACGTGCCCATGTGATTGAAAAGGAGAATTCACGTATTAAATAACAGATTAAATTGCAAATTTAAGATATATATAATCAAAAAATATAACAATAACAAAAATAAGTAAAAATGGAGAATGTATCTTTTTTTTTTTGAAAGGAAGTATATGATACTACCTTTTTTGAGAAATACATACTTGAGTTTTAAGATTTATAGTATTTTAGAAGACGTTTGTGTTTCATAAAATTCTTGTCAGACCTCCACCTTACTTGGTTTGAGGATGGTATTACCTAAACTAATGATTTCATTTATTGTACTTAACCTCAAAATTTATTAATATAGATTTTTTTTATTAAAAGAGATGGTAATTTCATTCCTTTAGTTTTTTTACTCGATTGATCTAAGACGACTGATTTTGCAATATTCAAATTAATTCTATATTTCATCTACAATCTTTTCAATTGATATAGGTAAACACCCGTACATTGAGTGGGAGCTAAAAACTAGTTTGTAGAAACCAAAAAAAAAACATATGTGTCATATTAGGTGAATTTAAAACTATAGTGTCATCTTTCCCATCAATTTTCTTATGCCGTATTTTATCCCAAACAAAAAGGATTGAAGTGTTCTAAATACAGCAGTAAAAAGTACAAGTGAGATAAACAATATATACAATTTACAAGAATCAATAATGTGAATAATCAGATAACAGAAAATATTACTTCATGGCCCAATGGATAAGGCGCTGGTCTACGGAACCAGAGATTCTGGGTTCGATCCCCAGTGGAATCGGTATATTTTTTCTTATATGAATGTGCTCCATTCTTTTTTTGCTCCCTTCACTGCTGGGATCATATGTTAGCATGTGGAGTCGGTATATTTTTCCTTATATGAATGTGCTCCATTCTTTTTTTGCTCCCTTCACTGCTGGGATCATATGTTAGCATTGAGTTGGAACTTGGATGGATTGGTTGAAATGGGAGCTCATGCAGCTTACAGGGTTTCCACCAGGACATTTCAATCCCAAAATCACAAAATGGTACACATTAAGTGAAAGAGTAATAAAAACCCAGCTCGAACAAATTTCAGGCAATAGATACAAATATCATACTGTGCTAAAGCTATAAGATGAAGATGCATGCAATGGGGTGAATGGGTAGAGCATCATCGATAAATGCCTGTCCTCTGTCCTCAACTCTTTCACTCTATTCTCCTCGCGCTCTTTCTCACCTTTAGTCCGGTGAATGCATCGATTACCACAAGTGAATTCTAAGGTTGCATTCTCTTCACCCGAATTCAGCTAAACTTATCTGAATTGAACTAATTTGAATTGTATATGCAATTCTCATTCTACGAAAAATATAACAATCAAATTACTATCAAAAGGAACAAGACAGATAAGACAATATATGGAGCTATAAATCAAATTACTATCAATCACATTCCTACGCATGAAGAGATCTGGGTGTTGGAGCTATAAATGGAAGAAAAGTGGAGAGGGTGAGGGGAAATCCATCATACACCCGGGTGTATACATATACTGGCATACTGCATACATGATGTCCGGAATTTAAGTCTCTGGTTGAAAACGCACCAATGAAATCATCGATTAACCGCCCATCACAGATCCGTCCTGCAGATTTACCGAAAAATGTAATTCCATTTGGGTGAGGAGCGCGACCAAAGGTAGCCGAGTATGAACCAGTATCAGAAATTGGAGTCACCAAAGTTGTAAATTGCAGGAATTCGACATTCTTTACTTCGAGGTTGTAGTAATTTTAATACACCATTTAACACAACCCTTAAAGCCAACACAAGTAGGCAGCTTCTTGTAACAAAATTACACCAATTCATCTTTACATAAAAAAAGTACTTTAGACTCAAACTCCATTATAACAGTTTCACAACTTTTTCTGTCAATAAAGTCAACATAATACATGATTTCCAATCATAATTAGTTGTTAGGCCTGGGCTACATCCCGGGTAAGGAAATTTTTTATTTATTACTATTATACTTTACGATGATAACACTAAATGTTATTTGGTCTAGTGGTTAACACTTTAGTATATGTTCTTGAGATCCCGAGATCAAATCCTATACTATGCAATTTCTAATTTTTTTAAATGTTGTGGATTACATGGAGTAAAACGCCCTTAGGGAGCGCGCCACGTGGCACCGTTACTTGTTTAGGCACGCCTTTTAATATATTAGTATAGATTATTAATTAGGAATTTAGGATTATAAAACAGCTAATAATTGATTGTTGTTCAAAGCTTATTCTTCATGGATGTGACAACAAGTAATAATAAACCGGAGAGCAAAGGATATACTATAGGATATATATACTAGGTTTTTGACCCGTGCAAAATGCACGGAAATTTTTTGTTTATAAATTTTATGATTTTCGGATGTTTATCCTAAAATAGTGGTGTGAATATTAGCTCGTGATTTAAACTTTTTATAATTATATCGTTTATTAGTAATATTTTAAAATTGGTTTATAACCCGTGCGTTCAATGACTGATGTAGTTAATATTATGGTGCAACACGTGACTAAATATTTTTTCCTAAAAAAAGTTGACTGAAAAAGTCTTTGCTCTATCCATTGCTTCACTTTGAGGATCAAATAAAATCACAATTTGCTCCATTATTGGGATTCAATCATGCAGGTGATGCAACCACTTCATCTCCCACTTTCCACAGTCCCCACTTTTCACGACCCGCTTATCCCCTCTCTTGTTGTCTTGAGATTCCGTGATCTTTATCACAAATTAAAATTTCAAACCGGCCTTTTGCTGGTAACTCTTGATATGGCCAACTGAACTCGTGCAAATTGCAAACCAAAAATGGAGATTTAAACATTGCCGACAATTGTTATGCTCAATTGAATCTTTCCCCTGAATTTGGGCAATATCATATTTAAATAAAATGGAGATTTATTCGAAAAATTGCTACGTTCGATCAATTGAATCTTTTGTTATTAAAGAAAAAAGTTTCCGTGCAATACCATATTTATTCGAAAAAAGTTATCCAAAAAGTTCGGCCTCAGATTCATCAAACACACTTGATATATTTTCGAAAATGGAGAAAAAATAAATTTGATTTTGTTTTCTATCCATTGACGTTGGATGTGTGAGATTCAGATGTTATCTACATGAGTTTCTTATATGAAGATGATGATTCACTTTCTAGATGTTCAAATTGAGATGGAAAAGACATAATTTTTATGGCAGTGAAGACTGAGAGTTTTATTACATTTTGGAACTTTATTAGCAAACTTAGATTTTGCTAAGATTATATTCGGCTTCTAAGTATATGTAAGATTCTATGCACCTATCTTAGAATTTAAAGCTTGCAAGTTTCATACTATTTGATCAAATTTTTTTTTTTGGAAAGTAAAATAAAAAAGATATTGTGTTGTCAATTATTTGTTACATGCACGATTCACCCTTTTGTTTATTTTTATTCTGAGCTTGTGATCAACTCACTAACCCACGTCAATAATAATTGTTCCAAATGAACGGTAATATATAGAATAAATAAAAATCAATTTATATGTGGAAATAGCGTATATGACATTTTATCTTTTCTTTGAGATGAACACCTAGAAATTAGGAGCTCTCAAATTTCATATGTTTGGTACTATTAATTTTTTTAGTTGTGATTGGTTGTTGTGAATAAACTGAACAATATATATGACTTACCATTAGATATATCACCAAAGAACAATATATATGACCTACCATTAGTAAAAGTTATTTTTTGTTGAGACTTTGTTATCTTCCCTTATCTCTGTGTTTGGGAGAGGTTTTTTATTGTATATAGTTGGTTTCTTTTAATAAAGTGAAATCTGTATATTGGCTATTCCGTTCTTCATGCAGTTGATAGTTTAATATCAGGTGTTAGTACATAAGATGTTTATTCTTTTGTGCAAGTGTTAGTACATAAGATGTTTATTCTGATGCTAATATCGGTTATTATTGATTTTATTGTGGATCGCGATTTGTATTGCAGATAAACCTTTTTAATTATACCCATCTTACAAATATCAACATCAAAATTCATTACTAAGATCACATTGTAACTCACTAAATTATCACCGTTTTATGGGGATATACCGTAGTCTTCGTAATATCACGGCCCACGATCTTAGCGACGGTGATCTTATAGTTTTGATGGTATGGGTATGTGGTCAATGATCTTATAGTTTGAACTTTTTAAAAACTTATAATACGACTTATTGTATGATTAATACGTCCCTTGGTAAACTTTATGTTTAATATTGTAATCAGCTAAGACTTTTTTTTTGTTTTTTTTGGGTTTAAGGAGAGAGTACAACATGTTCATTTATACAGTTGTAATACCTTAAGTAGTGCCTAAAATACCAACTTCTTGCTATAAATTTATTTCTTAGTTTGTGCCAAAATCTATGATTAGTGCCTAAAATACCGAATTTAGGGGATATGAATTTTTTAATTAGTTCCTAAAATACCGGAATTAGGGGATATGATTTTTTAATTAGTTCCTAAAATACCGGATTTAGGGGATATGATTTTTTTGGCAGTTTTATGATGCACAAGCAATTCCTAATTTATAGCAATCAATTTCTAAAACTTAGTTGATTTACATTCCATTGCAGAGCCAATTTCTTAAATAGCTTTTCAATTATGTGCCTAAAATAAAGTAATGCGCGTCATAAATATTTAGAGGCCAATACACATGGCAAAAATTGTAAAAGATTTTACAAAGGATTGATACATCAGCAATTCAATTTGCTCATGACACATAAGCAAATCCTTATTGCTTTATAGTATTATATAGATAGCACGGGTACTTCTTCTAGGTCGCGTATCCGTACTCGTACCCGTACCTCATACGATACGTATCCTGTATGGGTACGCGTACCCATTCTTAAAATTTTAAAATCTCATCGTTTTCCGTCCCGTACCCGAATCCGTATCTGTGCAACCTATTAACGCGCTTGGCGCACTACTCCCCGACATGTTTTTCGGGGATTTAGGCGAGGTTTTGGCTAATTGACAATCCTTTTTTTGTTATTTAGACGCGATTTTAGGCACGACACATAACAATGATGATTTGATGAGTTAATAACAGGTAAAATTGCAATCACAAGCAAATGTCATGTAACATGGATACAAAAGTTCCAACCTAAAGTCCAGTTCTATGTTCAACTATGGTCAGGTTTAGGTTAAGGCTGAAAACGGGTCCATGACTAAGAGATTGATCCCACGCTTCGTACCTCTGCTTAAATAGGTGGCCACGTGTAAGACGCACTCAAGTTCTCAAGTCAGGAATAAGAGAATAATGTCATGGTTGGGTAGGTTTGCTTATGACTAAGATTCATCACTATCGCTCAGGAAGCTTTTTGGAAGAACAAAGCGTAAACCCACCGGGGGTGGCCTCACACATAGAACATGCGTTAATGAGTCAAGGTAGATTGTCCTTATGGTGGCTTAAACAATAGCCATGCATATGCAAAACTGTAATGTCATTCTAAAGCATAAAAAGAGTATGAATCGTATTTTTTGAGTTTCACCCACTCATTTAAAAAAATTTATTTTTTTAAAATCATCCCTAGTGGAGTCGCCAAATTGTAGGCGTGTTTTTATTTCGCCTACGCGGTGTGAGTGCCTATTTGACTACCCCATTGTTATGGTTTTATTGAAAATGTTTTCGAAGTCGCCAACAAGTCTTCAAAGGAAGACTCATGAACCTAATTGGATATTGGGAAATCGTAAGGACAAAATAGGGACTTATCCAATGTAGATTTCCCCGTCCTGACTCCATAGATGGTCAATGAACCAAAAATTGAGTTCGGGGGTGAGGGTACAAATATGGTATTAATGAACCACGTTCGCCCATTACTGGCCCCTACTAAATATCGATTCATGTAGATTTTTATGCAATAAAATAACCAAATAATATTTTCATGCACCCTAAAAATAATTTAGTCTAGGTTGGTTCAAGAAACACATAAAAGACTATTTTTTAGTGACATGTTATTATGCAATCAAATTACAGGGAACCTAACAGGTTGTCCAAATTATCTGATTAATATTAGATCAGTTCTTTAGGTCTTGGTTAGCAAATAAATAACATGTGAGGTGATGAAAGCATGAACATGACAATCAAGCAAGAAATGTATAATATATAAAAATAAACAAAAATAGAGAAAGAGATTAGAATATACAAAAGAGCGCTTTTTATATTAAAGATCTACATCAGGAAAGAAATCGTTAGTGACTTCAATATAAGAATAATTTATTCAAGGACCCTCAGGATTATATCGTGGCTTAGGTCTGAGAGATTGACAACCTTCTGGACGAGCAATTGTGAAGCCTGAAAATCTGATTGTCTGTAAGTATTTGTTTGTAGGTGTTTTGTGTTGAAATTGTAAGTGTATAGTCGTATAAGTTGAAGTGTTTGAGTGGAAAAAACCGTCCAAAAATTCGTGCGAAAACAAGGCCTATTTATAGGGAAAAGGAAATTGCGCTTCACGCGCCAGCTGCACCAGGCGCAGGAGGTTGTGTGACGCACAATCACACGTGTCAGGCGCACATTGGCGCGCTTGACGTGACATAACCAATCAACAATCATCAAATTCCATATCATTAATAGCCATGAGACAAATGTTTGTTATTTCTTCACATGGTTGAGAGTCTCCTTCTTCCTCGTAGTCATTGTCTCTCCATGCAACAATCATATCTTTCTTCATATCAGATTTGGTATAGGAACTCATGTACTCCTTGTTCCATTGCTCCTTTTCCTTCCTTTATTTTCCCTTGTCTTGTTCCCATTAAGGACATTCCTTAAGAAAGTGATCTCGACTGCCATACTTATGACAACCAAACTTGTTAGTGTTTCTTATTCTTACCTTTGGAGTCTCCACTCCTCATGTTCCTAAACATTCTGTTGAATTTTCGGACCATGAGAACATATTCTTCTTTATTAGTTTAAGAGTCATCACTTGCATTAGCTTTCAAGGCAATGTACTTCTGCTGGGACATATCTACATTCTCTCTGTCCAAGTGCAACTCGTGAGTCATAAGGAACCAACAAGTTGTTCAATATTGAACTTAGTAAAGTCCTTGGTTTCCTGTAAAGCAGTAACCTTATCCATCCATCGATCCTTAGGAAGGCTCCTTAGGACCTTGCGTACCTGTTCCTCAGAAGTAATCTCATTACTAAGAGAGGTTAGCTCATTAATTATATTAGTCTAGCGTGTAAACGTCTCTTGAATAGATTCATTAGGTTTCATGTGAAAGAGTTCATATTGATTTATTAATAAATCAATTATCGATCTCTTAACTTTACTCAGTCTTTCATGAATGACTCCTAAGATATCCTAAATTTGCTTTGCGGTTTTGCATCCCATAATATGGTTGTATTCATGAGATCCAAGACCATAATGCAACAGTTTAACAACAAGAGAATTAACTTCCATCTTTTCGAAATCTTCTTTATCATATTCAGTTATAGATATAGGAACTACCTCATTCTTGTCATTTGTGGTAGTGACTTCAAAATTGTCTACCTCAATGGAACTTTATACCTAATTGTTCTCTTCTTTGATTAAGATCTACATATGTTCTTCCAATAGGTGTAAAACTTGTTGTTGAACATAGGCGGCCTTCAGATAGAGTACCCTTCTTCAAGTTTTTATCTAGTACATATATTCTCCAAAACATTTAATTAACTCAACATGATTTCCTAATTTTTTTTGCATTTGTGTCTCAGATTCCAATTGTTGTTTGAATAGGGACACTCTAAGGGTGGGGGGAGGGGGAATTATAGTGTGAGAAATAAGCGTAACTTTTCGTGGAATAAAAAGCTAGCAAGAGAACACGCAAAGGGACCACTTTAGATTTTAACTCTCTCTACTATAATAGGTAACACCTCTGTTACACCCTATTATACTTCTCTACACTTCTGTAGAGTTCTCTTCTCAAGTCCTCTTATCAAGTTCCACTAAAAATTCAGTTTCCCAACAATAGTTCCCACAACTATTGTTCTTCTCGTGACTTAACTTTAAGCCTTCTTTTTCTTCTCTCTTTCTCCCAATATAAAGGATTCCACTCATAATCCTTTTCCCCACGAAAAATACAATTTCTGATAACTTTGAAAGATTGAAAATAAAAACAGTAAGTATGAACTCTCTTAGGAACTAAGGTATTGGCTTTTTTGACAGTTAGAATATTTTTAGCTTTTTGGTCAGACACTTAAAATATTTTAACTTTTTGGTCACACACAGTACACTTAGAATAGAATTACGTTGATCTATTTATAGGCAAACAAGTACATAGTCACTTCCCATAATTTAGACTACTAAGTCCATGATCTCTTATTACTTGGAAACCAAGAACCACTAACTCTATTAACTAATAAAACGTGATTAGAATGTGGGATGAAGAACTTGAAAATAAAGCAGACGTGATTTAATAGGAACGTGTACTTGTTTTAATTAAAAATCGAATAATAAAATAATTAACGGAATCCTATATTAAATTAAATTATTTTCCTAAAAAGATTCTAAAAATATTTTAACTAAATCTTTTATATATTTATTTTAAAAACAAAAAGATGATTCTTATATATGTTCTAACTAATTTTATAAAATTAAGGAAACACATTTTAAAACCTTTATAAAATAATTACTAACTAAATTATTAAACTAAAATACACGTTATAACTAAGATTCACTTATCAATCTCTTAGATACGTTAATAAGTTAACATAACTTAGTGTGTTCCTAAATTATGTTTCTTATACCAAGTGTTGCCAAGGTCCGTTCCCGGTTTAAGAGAACCCAGTTCCTTTATTTGAGAATTCATAACCATTTGTCTAGCTTTAGTTTATTTCGACCATTACATGAAGATCTTTATTACATCATAACGCATACGAATCTTCATTCCTTGGTTGATTCATCATTGAGGGAACCTCTTCACTTCAATTTTGATTAAGTCTTTTCACATTAAATTTTACTTAAGTGTTCTCTTTGTTCTTCAATGATCAACCTTGCATATCACAAACTTAAACACACATTAAATAATAACTAGTATGTCTTTTGTTAATTAAGTCATCTTCAAAAATAATTGTCAAAACATTTTACAAAGATGCTAATCCTCAAAAATTATTTTAGGAAAATTTGTCAAAAAACCTTTTATATGCCTCTTTTTGCGGGACACAACCTTTTATAATTTTACGGCAACTTAACATCCTAATTATTGTTTTTACCGAAACAACCTTACCCTATTTTTCGGTGTTGACCCTCTTAAATCCCCATGTGCTCCATACATCTAGTGCATGTGGATTTTACACTCTATTGAGGAAAAAATGGAGGGGAAAGGGTGGGAAAATAAAAAAAACCCGACACACATGTTGATAGAAAAAGTGGTATATAAAATCCTAAGATTGGTGAATCAACGCCGGAAAATGGTGGGTCAACGCTTGGAAAAAAAGGTAAGGTTGTGTCTCGCATCCCACTTTTCCAAAGCAAACATCGCATCACATGAATATATACGGGAACACATGATGCAAAATAATTTGTGTTTGTCATTATCAAAATTGTTAAGGTTATAACGGGTAGTGTCCGAAAAACAAAATACAAAGAGTATGTGGATTGGATAAATATGAAAAGTGTTAAGAGCAACGCGGGATGAAAGGGTGTAGTAAAGTTATATTATACATTATTCCAAAAAATTTGGACAAGTACACTTAGAATAGAATTACGTTGATCTATTTATAGGCAAACAAGTACATAGTCACTTCCCATAATTTAGACTACTAAGTCCATGATCTCTTATTACTTGGAAACCAAGAACCACTAACTCTATTAACTAATAAAACGTGATTAGAATGTGGGATGAAGAACTTGAAAATAAAGCAGACGTGATTTAATAGGAACGTGTACTTGTTTTAATTAAAAACCGCATAATAAAATAATTAACGGAATCCTATATTAAATTAAATTATTTTCCTAAAAAGATTCTAAAAATATTTTAACTAAATCTTTTATATATTTATTTTAAAAACAAAAAAGATGATTCTTATATATGTTCTAACTAATTTTATAAAATTAAGGAAACACATTTTAAAACCTTTATAAAATAATTACTAACTAAATTATTAAACTAAAATACACGTTATAACTAAGATTCACTTATCAATCTCTTAGATACGTTAATAAGTTAACATAACTTAGTGTGTTCCTAAATTATGTTTCTTATACCAAGTGTTGCCAAGGTCCGTTCCCAGTTTAAGAGAACCCAGTTCCTTTATTTGAGAATTCATAACCATTTGTCTAGCTTGAGTTTATTTCGACCATTACATGAAGATCTTTATTACATCATAACGCATACGAATCTTCATTCCTTGGTTGATTCATCATTGAGGGAACCTCTTCACTTCAATTTTGATTAAGTCTTTTCACATTAAATTTTACTTAAGTGTTCTCTTTGTTCTTCAATGATCAACCTTGCATATCACAAACTTAAACACACATTAAATAATAACTAGTATGTCTTTTGTTAATTAAGTCATCTTCAAAAATAATTGTCAAAACATTTTACAAAGATGCTAATCCTCAAAAAATTATTTTAGGAAAATTTGTCAAAAAACCTTTTATATGCCTCTTTTTGCGGGACACAACCTTTTATAATTTTTCGGCAACTTAACATCCTAATTATTGTTTTTACCGGAAACAACCTTACCCTATTTTTCGGTGTTGACCCTCTTAAATCCCCATGTGCTCCATACATCTAGTGCATGTGGATTTTACACTCTATTGAGGAAAAAATGGAGGGGAAAGGGTGGGAAAATAAAAAAAACCCGACACACATGTTGATAGAAAAAGTGGTATATAAAATCCTAAGATTGGTGAATCAACGCCGAAAATGGTGGGTCAACGCTTGGAAAAAAAGGTAAGGTTGTGTCTCGCATCCCACTTTTCCAAAGCAAACACTGCATCACATGAATATATACGGGGAACACATGATGCAAAATAATTTGTGTTTGTCATTATCAAAATTGTTAAGGTTATAACGGTAGTGTCCGAAAAACAAAATACAAAGAGTATGTGGATTGGATAAATATGAAAAGTGTTAAGAGCAACGCGGGATGAAAGGGTGTAGTAAAGTTATATTATACATTATTCCAAAAAATTTGGACAGGTACACTTAGAATAGAATTACGTTGATCTATTTATAGGCAAACAAGTACATAGTCACTTCCCATAATTTAGACTACTAAGTCCATGATCTCTTATTACTTGGAAACCAAGAACCACTAACTCTATTAACTAATAAAACGTGATTAGAATGTGGGATGAAGAACTTGAAAATAAAGCGAGACGTGATTTAATAGGAACGTGTACTTGTTTTAATTAAAAACCGAATAATAAAATAATTAACGGAATCCTATATTAAATTAAATTATTTTCCTAAAAAGATTCTAAAAATATTTTAACTAAATCTTTTATATATTTATTTTAAAAACAAAAAGATGATTCTTATATATGTTCTAACTAATTTTATAAAATTAAGGAAACACATTTTAAAACCTTTATAAAATAATTACTAACTAAATTATTAAACTAAAATACACGTTATAACTAAGATTCACTTATCAATCTCTTAGATACGTTAATAAGTTAACATAACTTAGTGTGTTCCTAAATTATGTTTCTTATACCAAGTGTTGCCAAGGTCCGTTCCAGTTTAAGAGAACCCGGTTCCTTTATTTGAGAATTCATAACCATTTGTCTAGCTTTAGTTTATTTCGACCATTACATGAAGATCTTTATTACATCATAACGCATACGAATCTTCATTCCTTGGTTGATTCATCATTGAGGGAACCTCTTCACTTCAATTTTGATTAAGTCTTTTCACATTAAATTTTACTTAAGTGTTCTCTTTGTTCTTCAATGATCAACCTTGCATATCACAAACTTAAACACACATTAAATAATAACTAGTATGTCTTTTGTTAATTAAGTCATCTTCAAAAATAATTGTCAAAACATTTTACAAAGATGCTAATCCTCAAAAATTATTTTAGGAAAATTTGTCAAAAAACCTTTTATATGCCTCTTTTTGCGGGACACAACCTTTTATAATTTTACGGCAACTTAACATCCTAATTATTGTTTTTACCGAAACAACCTTACCCTATTTTTCGGTGTTGACCCTCTTAAATCCCCATGTGCTCCATACATCTAGTGCATGTGGATTTTACACTCTATTGAGGAAAAAATGGAGGGGAAAGGGTGGGAAAATAAAAAAACCCGACACACATGTTGATAGAAAAAGTGGTATATAAAATCCTAAGATTGGTGAATCAACGCCGGAAAATGGTGGGTCAACGCTTGGAAAAAAAGGTAAGGTTGTGTCTCGCATCCCACTTTTCCAAAGCAAACAACGCATCACATGAATATATACAGGAACACATGATGCAAAATAATTTGTGTTTGTCATTATCAAAATTGTTAAGGTTATAACGGGTAGTGTCAGAAAAACAAAATACAAAGAGTATGTGGATTGGATAAATATGAAAAGTGTTAAGAGCAACGCGGGATGAAAGGGTGTAGTAAAGTTATATTATACATTATTCCAAAAAATTTGGACGAGTACACTTAGAATAGAATTACGTTGATCTATTTATAGGCAAACAAGTACATAGTCACTTCCCATAATTTAGACTACTAAGTCCATGATCTCTTATTACTTGGAAACCAAGAACCACTAACTCTATTAACTAATAAAACGTGATTAGAATGTGGGATGAAGAACTTGAAAATAAAGCGGACGTGATTTAATAGGAACGTGTACTTGTTTTAATTAAAAACCGAATAATAAAATAATTAACGGAATCCTATATTAAATTAAATTATTTTCCTAAAAAGATTCTAAAAATATTTTAACTAAATCTTTTATATATTTATTTTAAAAACAAAAAGATGATTCTTATATATGTTCTAACTAATTTTATAAAATTAAGGAAACACATTTTAAAACCTTTATAAAATAATTACTAACTAAATTATTAAACTAAAATACACGTTATAACTAAGATTCACTTATCAATCTCTTAGATACGTTAATAAGTTAACATAACTTAGTGTGTTCCTAAATTATGTTTCTTATACCAAGTGTTGCCAAGGTCCGTTCCCAGTTTAAGAGAACCCGGTTCCTTTATTTGAGAATTCATAACCATTTGTCTAGCTTTAGTTTATTTCGACCATTACATGAAGATCTTTATTACATCATAACGCATACGAATCTTCATTCCTTGGTTGATTCATCATTGAGGGAACCTCTTCACTTCAATTTTGATTAAGTCTTTTCACATTAAATTTTACTTAAGTGTTCTCTTTGTTCTTCAATGATCAACCTTGCATATCACAAACTTAAACACACATTAAATAATAACTAGTATGTCTTTTGTTAATTAAGTCATCTTCAAAAATAATTGTCAAAACATTTTACAAAGATGCTAATCCTCAAAAAATTATTTTAGGAAAATTTGTCAAAAAACCTTTTATATGCCTCTTTTTGCGGGACACAACCTTTTATAATTTTCGGCAACTTAACATCCTAATTATTGTTTTTACCGAAACAACCTTACCCTATTTTTCGGTGTTGACCCTCTTAAATCCCCATGTGCTCCATACATCTAGTGCATGTGGATTTTACACTCTATTGAGGAAAAAATGGAGGGGAAAGGGTGGGAAAATAAAAAAACCCGACACACATGTTGATAGAAAAAGTGGTATATAAAATCCTAAGATTGGTGAATCAACGCCGAGAAAATGGTGGGTCAACGCTTGGAAAAAAAGGTAAGGTTGTGTCTCGCATCCCACTTTTCCAAAGCAAACACTGCATCACATGAATATATACAGGAACACATGATGCAAAATAATTTGTGTTTGTCATTATCAAAATTGTTAAGGTTATAACAGGTAGTGTCCGAAAAACAAAATACAAAGAGTATGTGGATTGGATAAATATGAAAAGTGTTAAGAGCAACGCGGGATGAAAGGGTGTAGTAAAGTTATATTATACATTATTCCAAAAAATTTGGACAAGTACACTTAGAATAGAATTACGTTGATCTATTTATAGGCAAACAAGTACATAGTCACTTCCCATAATTTAGACTACTAAGTCCATGATCTCTTATTACTTGGAAACCAAGAACCACTAACTCTATTAACTAATAAAACGTGATTAGAATGTGGGATGAAGAACTTGAAAATAAAGCGGACGTGATTTAATAGGAACGTGTACTTGTTTTAATTAAAAACCGAATAATAAAATAATTAACGGAATCCTATATTAAATTAAATTATTTTCCTAAAAAGATTCTAAAAATATTTTAACTAAATCTTTTATATATTTATTTTAAAAACAAAAAGATGATTCTTATATATGTTCTAACTAATTTTATAAAATTAAGGAAACACATTTTAAAACCTTTATAAAATAATTACTAACTAAATTATTAAACTAAAATACACGTTATAACTAAGATTCACTTATCAATCTCTTAGATACGTTAATAAGTTAACATAACTTAGTGTGTTCCTAAATTATGTTTCTTATACCAAGTGTTGCCAAGGTCCGTTCCCGGTTTAAGAGAACCCGGTTCCTTTATTTGAGAATTCATAACCATTTGTCTAGCTTGAGTTTATTTCGACCATTACATGAAGATCTTTATTACATCATAACGCATACGAATCTTCATTCCTTGGTTGATTCATCATTGAGGGAACCTCTTCACTTCAATTTTGATTAAGTCTTTTCACATTAAATTTTACTTAAGTGTTCTCTTTGTTCTTCAATGATCAACCTTGCATATCACAAACTTAAACACACATTAAATAATAACTAGTATGTCTTTTGTTAATTAAGTCATCTTCAAAAATAATTGTCAAAACATTTTACAAAGATGCTAATCCTCAAAAATTATTTTAGGAAAATTTGTCAAAAAACCTTTTATATGCCTCTTTTTGCGGGACACAACCTTTTATAATTTTACGGCAACTTAACATCCTAATTATTGTTTTTACCGAAACAACCTTACCCTATTTTTCGGTGTTGACCCTCTTAAATCCCCATGTGCTCCATACATCTAGTGCATGTGGATTTTACACTCTATTGAGGAAAAATGGAGGGGAAAGGGTGGGAAAATAAAAAAACCCGACACACATGTTGATAGAAAAAGTGGTATATAAAATCCTAAGATTGGTGAATCAACGCCGGAAAATGGTGGGTCAACGCTTGGAAAAAAAGGTAAGGTTGTGTCTCGCATCCCACTTTTCCAAAGCAAACATCGCATCACATGAATATATACGGGAACACATGATGCAAAATAATTTGTGTTTGTCATTATCAAAATTGTTAAGGTTATAACGGGTAGTGTCCGAAAAACAAAATACAAAGAGTATGTGGATTGGATAAATATGAAAAGTGTTAAGAGCAACGCGGGATGAAAGGGTGTAGTAAAGTTATATTATACATTATTCCAAAAATTTGGACAAGTACACTTAGAATAGAATTACGTTGATCTATTTATAGGCAAACAAGTACATAGTCACTTCCCATAATTTAGACTACTAAGTCCATGATCTCTTATTACTTGGAAACCAAGAACCACTAACTCTATTAACTAATAAAACGTGATTAGAATGTGGGATGAAGAACTTGAAAATAAAGCGGACGTGATTTAATAGGAACGTGTACTTGTTTTAATTAAAAACCGAATAATAAAATAATTAACGGAATCCTATATTAAATTAAATTATTTTCCTAAAAGATTCTAAAAATATTTTAACTAAATCTTTTATATATTTATTTTAAAAACAAAAAGATGATTCTTATATATGTTCTAACTAATTTTATAAAATTAAGGAAACACATTTTAAAACCTTTATAAAATAATTACTAACTAAATTATTAAACTAAAATACACGTTATAACTAAGATTCACTTATCAATCTCTTAGATACGTTAATAAGTTAACATAACTTAGTGTGTTCCTAAATTATGTTTCTTATACCAAGTGTTGCCAAGGTCCGTTCCCGGTTTAAGAGAACCCGGTTCCTTTATTTGAGAATTCATAACCATTTGTCTAGCTTTAGTTTATTTCGACCATTACATGAAGATCTTTATTACATCATAACGCATACGAATCTTCATTCCTTGGTTGATTCATCATTGAGGGAACCTCTTCACTTCAATTTTGATTAAGTCTTTTCACATTAAATTTTACTTAAGTGTTCTCTTTGTTCTTCAATGATCAACCTTGCATATCACAAACTTAAACACACATTAAATAATAACTAGTATGTCTTTTGTTAATTAAGTCATCTTCAAAAATAATTGTCAAAACATTTTACAAAGATGCTAATCCTCAAAAAATTATTTTAGGAAAATTTGTCAAAAAACCTTTTATATGCCTCTTTTTGCGGGACACAACCTTTTATAATTTTCGGCAACTTAACATCCTAATTATTGTTTTTACGAAACAACCTTACCCTATTTTTCGGTGTTGACCCTCTTAAATCCCCATGTGCTCCATACATCTAGTGCATGTGGATTTTACACTCTATTGAGGAAAAATGGAGGGGAAAGGGTGGGAAAATAAAAAAACCCGACACACATGTTGATAGAAAAAGTGGTATATAAAATCCTAAGATTGGTGAATCAACGCCGGAAAATGGTGGGTCAACGCTTGGAAAAAAAGGTAAGGTTGTGTCTCGCATCCCACTTTTCCAAAGCAAACATCGCATCACATGAATATATACAAGAACACATGATGCAAAATAATTTGTGTTTGTCATTATCAAAATTGTTAAGGTTATAACGGGTAGTGTCCAGAAAAACAAAATACAAAGAGTATGTGGATTGGATAAATATGAAAAGTGTTAAGAGCAACGCGGGATGAAAGGGTGTAGTAAAGTTATATTATACATTATTCCAAAAAATTTGGACCAAGTACACTTAGAATAGAATTACGTTGATCTATTTATAGGCAAACAAGTACATAGTCACTTCCCATAATTTAGACTACTAAGTCCATGATCTCTTATTACTTGGAAACCAAGAACCACTAACTCTATTAACTAATAAAACGTGATTAGAATGTGGGATGAAGAACTTGAAAATAAAGCGGACGTGATTTAATAGGAACGTGTACTTGTTTTAATTAAAAACCGAATAATAAAATAATTAACGGAATCCTATATTAAATTAAATTATTTTCCTAAAAAGATTCTAAAAATATTTTAACTAAATCTTTTATATATTTATTTTAAAAACAAAAAGATGATTCTTATATATGTTCTAACTAATTTTATAAAATTAAGGAAACACATTTTAAAACCTTTATAAAATAATTACTAACTAAATTATTAAACTAAAATACACGTTATAACTAAGATTCACTTATCAATCTCTTAGATACGTTAATAAGTTAACATAACTTAGTGTGTTCCTAAATTATGTTTCTTATACCAAGTGTTGCCAAGGTCCGTTCCGGTTTAAGAGAACCCAGTTCCTTTATTTGAGAATTCATAACCATTTGTCTAGCTTTAGTTTATTTCGACCATTACATGAAGATCTTTATTACATCATAACGCATACGAATCTTCATTCCTTGGTTGATTCATCATTGAGGGAACCTCTTCACTTCAATTTTGATTAAGTCTTTTCACATTAAATTTTACTTAAGTGTTCTCTTTGTTCTTCAATGATCAACCTTGCATATCACAAACTTAAACACACATTAAATAATAACTAGTATGTCTTTTGTTAATTAAGTCATCTTCAAAAATAATTGTCAAAACATTTTACAAAGATGCTAATCCTCAAAAATTATTTTAGGAAAATTTGTCAAAAAAACCTTTTATATGCCTCTTTTTGCGGGACACAACCTTTTATAATTTTTCGGCAACTTAACATCCTAATTATTGTTTTTACCGAAACAACCTTACCCTATTTTTCGGTGTTGACCCTCTTAAATCCCCATGTGCTCCATACATCTAGTGCATGTGGATTTTACACTCTATTGAGGAAAAAATGGAGGGGAAAGGGTGGGAAAATAAAAAAAACCCGACACACATGTTGATAGAAAAAGTGGTATATAAAATCCTAAGATTGGTGAATCAACGCCGAGAAAATGGTGGGTCAACGCTTGGAAAAAAAAGGTAAGGTTGTGTCTCGCATCCCACTTTTCCAAAGCAAACACCGCATCACATGAATATATACGAGGAACACATGATGCAAAATAATTTGTGTTTGTCATTATCAAAATTGTTAAGGTTATAACGAGGTAGTGTCCGAAAAACAAAATACAAAGAGTATGTGGATTGGATAAATATGAAAAGTGTTAAGAGCAACGCGGGATGAAAGGGTGTAGTAAAGTTATATTATACATTATTCCAAAAAATTTGGACAAAGTACACTTAGAATAGAATTACGTTGATCTATTTATAGGCAAACAAGTACATAGTCACTTCCCATAATTTAGACTACTAAGTCCATGATCTCTTATTACTTGGAAACCAAGAACCACTAACTCTATTAACTAATAAAACGTGATTAGAATGTGGGATGAAGAACTTGAAAATAAAGCGGACGTGATTTAATAGGAACGTGTACTTGTTTTAATTAAAAACCGAATAATAAAATAATTAACGGAATCCTATATTAAATTAAATTATTTTCCTAAAAAGATTCTAAAAATATTTTAACTAAATCTTTTATATATTTATTTTAAAAACAAAAAGATGATTCTTATATATGTTCTAACTAATTTTATAAAATTAAGGAAACACATTTTAAAACCTTTATAAAATAATTACTAACTAAATTATTAAACTAAAATACACGTTATAACTAAGATTCACTTATCAATCTCTTAGATACGTTAATAAGTTAACATAACTTAGTGTGTTCCTAAATTATGTTTCTTATACCAAGTGTTGCCAAGGTCCGTTCCCGGTTTAAGAGAACCCGGTTCCTTTATTTGAGAATTCATAACCATTTGTCTAGCTTTAGTTTATTTCGACCATTACATGAAGATCTTTATTACATCATAACGCATACGAATCTTCATTCCTTGGTTGATTCATCATTGAGGGAACCTCTTCACTTCAATTTTGATTAAGTCTTTTCACATTAAATTTTACTTAAGTGTTCTCTTTGTTCTTCAATGATCAACCTTGCATATCACAAACTTAAACACACATTAAATAATAACTAGTATGTCTTTTGTTAATTAAGTCATCTTCAAAAATAATTGTCAAAACATTTTACAAAGATGCTAATCCTCAAAAATTATTTTAGGAAAATTTGTCAAAAAACCTTTTATATGCCTCTTTTTGCGGGACACAACCTTTTATAATTTTCTGGCAACTTAACATCCTAATTATTGTTTTTACCAGAAACAACCTTACCCTATTTTTCGGTGTTGACCCTCTTAAATCCCCATGTGCTCCATACATCTAGTGCATGTGGATTTTACACTCTATTGAGGAAAAATGGAGGGGAAAGGGTGGGAAAATAAAAAAAACCCGACACACATGTTGATAGAAAAAGTGGTATATAAAATCCTAAGATTGGTGAATCAACGCCGAAAATGGTGGGTCAACGCTTGGAAAAAAAGGTAAGGTTGTGTCTCGCATCCCACTTTTCCAAAGCAAACACCGCATCACATGAATATATACGGGAACACATGATGCAAAATAATTTGTGTTTGTCATTATCAAAATTGTTAAGGTTATAACAGGTAGTGTCCGAAAATCAAAATACAAAGAGTATGTGGATTGGATAAATATGAAAAGTGTTAAGAGCAACGCGGGATGAAAGGGTGTAGTAAAGTTATATTATACATTATTCCCAAAAATTTGGACAAGTACACTTAGAATAGAATTACGTTGATCTAGTTATAGGCAAACAAGTACATAGTCACTTCCCATAATTTAGACTACAAAGTCCATGATCTCTTATTACTTGGAAACCAAGAACCACTAACTCTATTAACTAATAAAACGTGATTAGAATGTGGGATGAAGAACTTGAAAATAAAGCGGGACGTGATTTAATAGGAACGTGTACTTGTTTTAATTAAAAACCGAATAATAAAATAATTAACGGAATCCTATATTAAATTAAATTATTTTCCTAAAAAGATTCTAAAAATATTTTAACTAAATCTTTTATATATTTATTTTAAAAACAAAAAGATGATTCTTATATATGTTCTAACTAATTTTATAAAATTAAGGAAACACATTTTAAAACCTTTATAAAATAATTACTAACTAAATTATTAAACTAAAATACACGTTATAACTAAGATTCACTTATCAATCTCTTAGATACGTTAATAAGTTAACATAACTTAGTGTGTTCCTAAATTATGTTTCTTATACCAAGTGTTGCCAAGGTCCGTTCCCAGTTTAAGAGAACCCGGTTCCTTTATTTGAGAATTCATAACCATTTGTCTAGCTTGAGTTTATTTCGACCATTACATGAAGATCTTTATTACATCATAACGCATACGAATCTTCATTCCTTGGTTGATTCATCATTGAGGGAACCTCTTCACTTCAATTTTGATTAAGTCTTTTCACATTAAATTTTACTTAAGTGTTCTCTTTGTTCTTCAATGATCAACCTTGCATATCACAAACTTAAACACACATTAAATAATAACTAGTATGTCTTTTGTTAATTAAGTCATCTTCAAAAATAATTGTCAAAACATTTTACAAAGATGCTAATCCTCAAAAATTATTTTAGGAAAATTTGTCAAAAAACCTTTTATATGCCTCTTTTTGCGGGACACAACCTTTTATAATTTTCTGGCAACTTAACATCCTAATTATTGTTTTTACCGAAACAACCTTACCCTATTTTTCGGTGTTGACCCTCTTAAATCCCCATGTGCTCCATACATCTAGTGCATGTGGATTTTACACTCTATTGAGGAAAAAATGGAGGGGAAAGGGTGGGAAAATAAAAAAAACCCGACACACATGTTGATAGAAAAAGTGGTATATAAAATCCTAAGATTGGTGAATCAACGCCGGAAAATGGTGGGTCAACGCTTGGAAAAAAAGGTAAGGTTGTGTCTCGCATCCCACTTTTCCAAAGCAAACACCGCATCACATGAATATATACGGGAACACATGATGCAAAATAATTTGTGTTTGTCATTATCAAAATTGTTAAGGTTATAACGGGTAGTGTCCGAAAAACAAAATACAAAGAGTATGTGGATTGGATAAATATGAAAAGTGTTAAGAGCAACGCGGGATGAAAGGGTGTAGTAAAGTTATATTATACATTATTCCAAAAAATTTGGACAGTACACTTAGAATAGAATTACGTTGATCTATTTATAGGCAAACAAGTACATAGTCACTTCCCATAATTTAGACTACTAAGTCCATGATCTCTTATTACTTGGAAACCAAGAACCACTAACTCTATTAACTAATAAAACGTGATTAGAATGTGGGATGAAGAACTTGAAAATAAAGCAGACGTGATTTAATAGGAACGTGTACTTGTTTTAATTAAAAACCGAATAATAAAATAATTAACGGAATCCTATATTAAATTAAATTATTTTCCTAAAAAGATTCTAAAAATATTTTAACTAAATCTTTTATATATTTATTTTAAAAACAAAAAGATGATTCTTATATATGTTCTAACTAATTTTATAAAATTAAGGAAACACATTTTAAAACCTTTATAAAATAATTACTAACTAAATTATTAAACTAAAATACACGTTATAACTAAGATTCACTTATCAATCTCTTAGATACGTTAATAAGTTAACATAACTTAGTGTGTTCCTAAATTATGTTTCTTATACCAAGTGTTGCCAAGGTCCGTTCCCGGTTTAAGAGAACCCAGGTTCCTTTATTTGAGAATTCATAACCATTTGTCTAGCTTTAGTTTATTTCGACCATTACATGAAGATCTTTATTACATCATAACGCATACGAATCTTCATTCCTTGGTTGATTCATCATTGAGGGAACCTCTTCACTTCAATTTTGATTAAGTCTTTTCACATTAAATTTTACTTAAGTGTTCTCTTTGTTCTTCAATGATCAACCTTGCATATCACAAACTTAAACACACATTAAATAATAACTAGTATGTCTTTTGTTAATTAAGTCATCTTCAAAAATAATTGTCAAAACATTTTACAAAGATGCTAATCCTCAAAAATTATTTTAGGAAAATTTGTCAAAAAACCTTTTATATGCCTCTTTTTGCGGGACACAACCTTTTATAATTTTCGGCAACTTAACATCCTAATTATTGTTTTTACCGAAACAACCTTACCCTATTTTTCGGTGTTGACCCTCTTAAATCCCCATGTGCTCCATACATCTAGTGCATGTGGATTTTACACTCTATTGAGGAAAAAATGGAGGGGAAAGGGTGGGAAAATAAAAAAAACCCGACACACATGTTGATAGAAAAAGTGGTATATAAAATCCTAAGATTGGTGAATCAACGCCGAGAAAATGGTGGGTCAACGCTTGGAAAAAAAAGGTAAGGTTGTGTCTCGCATCCCACTTTTCCAAAGCAAACACTCGCATCACATGAATATATACGAGGAACACATGATGCAAAATAATTTGTGTTTGTCATTATCAAAATTGTTAAGGTTATAACGAGGTAGTGTCCGAAAATCAAAACACAAAGAGTATGTGGATTGGATAAATATGAAAAGTGTTAAGAGCAACGCGGGATGAAAGGGTGTAGTAAAGTTATATTATACATTATTCCCAAAAATTTGGACAAGTACACTTAGAATAGAATTACGTTGATCTAGTTATAGGCAAACAAGTACATAGTCACTTCCCATAATTTAGACTACAAAGTCCATGATCTCTTATTACTTGGAAACCAAGAACCACTAACTCTATTAACTAATAAAACGTGATTAGAATGTGGGATGAAGAACTTGAAAATAAAGCGAGACGTGATTTAATAGGAACGTGTACTTGTTTTAATTAAAAACCGAATAATAAAATAATTAACGGAATCCTATATTAAATTAAATTATTTTCCTAAAAGATTCTAAAAATATTTTAACTAAATCTTTTATATATTTATTTTAAAAACAAAAAGATGATTCTTATATATGTTCTAACTAATTTTATAAAATTAAGGAAACACATTTTAAAACCTTTATAAAATAATTACTAACTAAATTATTAAACTAAAATACACGTTATAACTAGGATTCACTTATCAATCTCTTAGATACGTTAATAAGTTAACATAACTTAGTGTGTTCCTAAATTATGTTTCTTATACCAAGTGTTGCCAAGGTCCGTTCCCAGTTTAAGAGAACCCGGTTCCTTTATTTGAGAATTCATAACCATTTGTCTAGCTTGAGTTTATTTCGACCATTACATGAAGATCTTTATTACATCATAACGCATACGAATCTTCATTCCTTGGTTGATTCATCATTGAGGGAACCTCTTCACTTCAATTTTGATTAAGTCTTTTCACATTAAATTTTACTTAAGTGTTCTCTTTGTTCTTCAATGATCAACCTTGCATATCACAAACTTAAACACACATTAAATAATAACTAGTATGTCTTTTGTTAATTAAGTCATCTTCAAAAATAATTGTCAAAACATTTTACAAAGATGCTAATCCTCAAAAATTATTTTAGGAAAATTTGTCAAAAAACCTTTTATATGCCTCTTTTGCGGGACACAACCTTTTATAATTTTCTGGCAACTTAACATCCTAATTATTGTTTTTACCAGAAACAACCTTACCCTATTTTTCGGTGTTGACCCTCTTAAATCCCCATGTGCTCCATACATCTAGTGCATGTGGATTTTACACTCTATTGAGGAAAAAATGGAGGGGAAAGGGTGGGAAAATAAAAAAAACCCGACACACATGTTGATAGAAAAAGTGGTATATAAAATCCTAAGATTGGTGAATCAACGCCAGAAAATGGTGGGTCAACGCTTGGAAAAAAAAGGTAAGGTTGTGTCTCGCATCCCACTTTTCCAAAGCAAACACTGCATCACATGAATATATACAGGAACACATGATGCAAAATAATTTGTGTTTGTCATTATCAAAATTGTTAAGGTTATAACAGGTAGTGTCCGAAAAACAAAATACAAAGAGTATGTGGATTGGATAAATATGAAAAGTGTTAAGAGCAACGCGGGATGAAAGGGTGTAGTAAAGTTATATTATACATTATTCCAAAAAATTTGGACAGTACACTTAGAATAGAATTACGTTGATCTATTTATAGGCAAACAAGTACATAGTCACTTCCCATAATTTAGACTACTAAGTCCATGATCTCTTATTACTTGGAAACCAAGAACCACTAACTCTATTAACTAATAAAACGTGATTAGAATGTGGGATGAAGAACTTGAAAATAAAGCAGACGTGATTTAATAGGAACGTGTACTTGTTTTAATTAAAAACCGAATAATAAAATAATTAACGGAATCCTATATTAAATTAAATTATTTTCCTAAAAAGATTCTAAAAATATTTTAACTAAATCTTTTATATATTTATTTTAAAAACAAAAAGATGATTCTTATATATGTTCTAACTAATTTTATAAAATTAAGGAAACACATTTTAAAACCTTTATAAAATAATTACTAACTAAATTATTAAACTAAAATACACGTTATAACTAAGATTCACTTATCAATCTCTTAGATACGTTAATAAGTTAACATAACTTAGTGTGTTCCTAAATTATGTTTCTTATACCAAGTGTTGCCAAGGTCCGTTCCCAGTTTAAGAGAACCCAGTTCCTTTATTTGAGAATTCATAACCATTTGTCTAGCTTTAGTTTATTTCGACCATTACATGAAGATCTTTATTACATCATAACGCATACGAATCTTCATTCCTTGGTTGATTCATCATTGAGGGAACCTCTTCACTTCAATTTTGATTAAGTCTTTTCACATTAAATTTTACTTAAGTGTTCTCTTTGTTCTTCAATGATCAACCTTGCATATCACAAACTTAAACACACATTAAATAATAACTAGTATGTCTTTTGTTAATTAAGTCATCTTCAAAAATAATTGTCAAAACATTTTACAAAGATGCTAATCCTCAAAAATTATTTTAGGAAAATTTGTCAAAAAACCTTTTATATGCCTCTTTTTGCGGGACACAACCTTTTATAATTTTCTGGCAACTTAACATCCTAATTATTGTTTTTACCAGAAACAACCTTACCCTATTTTTCGGTGTTGACCCTCTTAAATCCCCATGTGCTCCATACATCTAGTGCATGTGGATTTTCCACGCTATTGAGGAAAAAATGGAGGGGAAAGGGTGGGAAAATAAAAAAACCCGACACACATGTTGATAGAAAAAGTGGTATATAAAATCCTAAGATTGGTGAATCAACGCCCGAGAAAATGGTGGGTCAACGCATGGAAAAAAAAGGTAAGGTTGTGTCTCGCATCCCACTTTTCCAAAGCAAACACTGCATCACATGAATATATACGGGGAACACATGATGCAAAATAATTTGTGTTTGTCATTATCAAAATTGTTAAGGTTATAACGGTAGTGTCCGAAAATCAAAATACAAAGAGTATGTGGATTGGATAAATATGAAAAGTGTTAAGAGCAACGCGGGATGAAAGGGTGTAGTAAAGTTATATTATACATTATTCCCAAAAATTTGGACAGTACACTTAGAATAGAATTACGTTGATCTAGTTATAGGCAAACAAGTACATAGTCACTTCCCATAATTTAGACTACAAAGTCCATGATCTCTTATTACTTGGAAACCAAGAACCACTAACTCTATTAACTAATAAAACGTGATTAGAATGTGGGATGAAGAACTTGAAAATAAAGCAGACGTGATTTAATAGGAACGTGTACTTGTTTTAATTAAAAACCGAATAATAAAATAATTAACGGAATCCTATATTAAATTAAATTATTTTCCTAAAAAGATTCTAAAAATATTTTAACTAAATCTTTTATATATTTATTTTAAAAACAAAAAGATGATTCTTATATATGTTCTAACTAATTTTATAAAATTAAGGAAACACATTTTAAAACCTTTATAAAATAATTACTAACTAAATTATTAAACTAAAATACACATTATAACTAAGATTCACTTATCAATCTCTTAGATACGTTAATAAGTTAACATAACTTAGTGTGTTCCTAAATTATGTTTCTTATACCAAGTGTTGCCAAGGTCCGTTCCCAGTTTAAGAGAACCCAGTTCCTTTATTTGAGAATTCATAACCATTTGTCTAGCTTGAGTTTATTTCGACCATTACATGAAGATCTTTATTACATCATAACGCATACGAATCTTCATTCCTTGGTTGATTCATCATTGAGGGAACCTCTTCACTTCAATTTTGATTAAGTCTTTTCACATTAAATTTTACTTAAGTGTTCTCTTTGTTCTTCAATGATCAACCTTGCATATCACAAACTTAAACACACATTAAATAATAACTAGTATGTCTTTTGTTAATTAAGTCATCTTCAAAAATAATTGTCAAAACATTTTACAAAGATGCTAATCCTCAAAAATTATTTTAGGAAAATTTGTCAAAAAACCTTTTATATGCCTCTTTTTGCGGGACACAACCTTTTATAATTTTCTGGCAACTTAACATCCTAATTATTGTTTTTACCAGAAACAACCTTACCCTATTTTTCGGTGTTGACCCTCTTAAATCCCCATGTGCTCCATACATCTAGTGCATGTGGATTTTACACTCTATTGAGGAAAAAATGGAGGGGAAAGGGTGGGAAAATAAAAAAAACCCGACACACATGTTGATAGAAAAAGTGGTATATAAAATCCTAAGATTGGTGAATCAACGCCAGAAAATGGTGGGTCAACGCTTGGAAAAAAAGGTAAGGTTGTGTCTCGCATCCCACTTTTCCAAAGCAAACACTGCATCACATGAATATATACAGGAACACATGATGCAAAATACTTTGTGTTTGTCATTATCAAAATTGTTAAGGTTATAACAGGTAGTGTCCGAAAAACAAAATACAAAGAGTATGTGGATTGGATAAATATGAAAAGTGTTAAGAGCAACGCGAGATGAAAGGGTGTAGTAAAGTTATATTATACATTATTCCAAAAAATTTGGTCAAACTTAGTATATAGATAGATTAAAAGTCAAAGCGTTGCACCAAACAAAAACAAAGCTAATACTTTAGTTGACAATCAAATAATCTGTCAATAGAAAATTTTGTCAATTATTATAAGTTCAATAGGTCACTTTGTGATTTATCGTCTTTCTAGAAAAATTTGTAAATAACAACTTTTTTAAATTCGTTTCATCTTGCTACCTTTTGCCATATTTTTGATGGATTAGTTTTGCCAAAAGTGATATCATAATGTGGAAAACTAATCTATGAAGTCATTGTGGTAATTTTGGAACCAATGTGTTACTCTAACCTTAAAAATAATCCACTGAAAATCGACAATTGGTATAATAATAATTATAAACTCTTTATAGAGTAAATTTCATTATACTTTGGAAATATGATAAATTACAAAGTGACCCATAAAAAATATAGCAATTGACAAATTATGCATCAATTTATAGTAGTTAAGTATTGCCTTTGTTCCTAATTTAACTACTTACTTTGCTTTTTACCATAACGAAGAAAAAAAGTAAAAAGTATGAGAGAGAGGAAGAGTATGAAAAAGGTACAGTAAAATTATGAAAGGGGGAGAGCAGATTATGAGAGAGAGAATAAATAAAAAATAAAAGGCACGTCATATTAGGGTTTCATTGGACAAAAGGAGTGGGGAATAGTGCTACAACCTGGAATGACATGAAAATAATATGTATGTAGATCCTTAACCTTTTAAAAGTTGGAAGTGTGACTACTGTTCATACGAACAGTGTTCTGAGTCACAAACACCCGCAAATCACTGTTTACAAGCTTCCCATGTATTGTGCACGTGGTCTGCAATCTCACCCCTTCATCTGAGCCTTCATCTCAGCCGCACGATGTTTTCTTTCAATTCCCTTTCCCTGTTTTTCGTCTTTTGCGTATTGGTGCTATCTTCTCTCTCCTGAGTCTCTTACTATTTCTTCTCTTTTGCCAAAGTCTTCCCCATCTTGCTCCCTCTCACTCCTTCCTTTCTGATCTCTCTTTTTCTGTGCTTCTACCAGAAAACCATAAACGATAAACAAATAGGGTTCAGCCGGCGAAAAAGACGTCGAATTCCTACCGTTGGCGCGTGTTTTTGGTGTGGAAAGGTTTGTCCTCAAACGACGTCGTCATCTTTGAGTTCTTCAGCTTTATTTTCGTTTCACCTTCTCTTCTTCTACCTTCACTCTTACATGTTCAGTTTCTCACCCCTCCGATCGCTCACCCCCATCACAAATTTCATGTTTTATTGTTTGTACTTTGATTGAATTTTGGTTTTAATGATTGGAAATTTAAAGGTTAATTAGTGGGTATTTCAAAAGATAAATAATTCCTGAAAACAAAAAGGAATTCTTACAGACTATATCCTTGCTTTCTGATATTCATTTGATAGTAAAGTGAATTGGGTAAAGCATAAATTTCTCACTAATATATGGTCTTTTTCTTTTTTTTTCTCCCTTCTCCCTCATCTTCTCCAGATCTCTCTCTCTTTCTCCCTCATCTTTTCCAGATCTAAAAAAATTAGGTTTTTGGCTATGGTAGAGCACGCAGAGTCGAAGGATGAATCTACGCCTGAGAAAATGACCTAGAAAATCACCAATGCAACTCTTCTTCCAATTCTGATTCCGAATTCGTGAGGTCAGTTAATAGTTCTTCTTCAAATTATCATTGTTCGTTTTCAATTTCCTTCAGGTTTAGCTTATTTTTTTTCCATGTGCTTTGAAGCTCCTCTTTGCTTGCTTTCCTCACTATTGAATCGGGTTAGGTATCCATGAAGCTAATCGAAAATCGCCCGTTTCGCCAAATGTAAAGTTTTTCCTAGATAACCTTATTTTTTTCTCTGTTTTTCCCGTCATGTAATTCGACTGTTTTTGAATTTTGCGATTATGAGCTGTTTATGTGTACGATTGATATGAAATTTGGGGTTGTTGAAATTTTAAATTATTTGTTTTGCACGATTTTACTTTCATGGTTTGTCATATTTTGATTTGATAGGGTATGTTGTTGTACACTTGTGAATCTAAATCCTTTTTGTTTGTCTTAAAGTGTTGGAGAGTTTTCATTATTCAGGATTTTAAAAACTAATTGTCCTTTTATTTGCTGTAGGCTTGCTGTTGATTGTTTCCAGTCACCCTTGCTCTGTTTTGAAACCAATCACCATTGATCCTTCTTCTAATGTTTGTCATTAGCTTGTGTTTCTTCTAATCACCCTTGTCCACTTTTGACTGCCACCCTGAGACCTTGTGTTTCAAGTTGTTGCACCATTTGTTTGTGCTATATTTGATGTGAGTTGAACCATGTTTTTGTGCTCATTTGTTTGCTATATGCAATTGTGCTTGTGCTGGGTGTGCCTCTTTTTTGCTGATTAGTTAGAAACTATGCCATTCCCCATGAATTTGTGCCCTTGAGAAACACCATGTCCCAACCCTGGCCCCAAAAAAGGCATCCTTACAACCATTGGTGGTTGAAAGATTAGCCTTGCTTTGCTACTGTTTGACTATGTCTTCCTTGGTTTCAAGCTGATTACTATGTTTGTACTCTATAGTATAAGATTCCAAGGAAATGATGCTTTCTTTGTAAAATCCTAGACTCTAGCCTGTGATTTTGGAGTGGTTTCGAGGTAACTAATCTATACGCTATCGTTCTACGGGTGTTCAAGTTACGGAGAGAACCTCATCCATAAAATTTAGTTGTTTGCCTTTGTAGGTCGTAGCCATGACAACCAAACCAATGCACATTCCTATTCGCCCTTTGCTAAGACAGATTACCGATTGCCTTAACTCAAACTACCTATCTATGACTTTATGTATGTATCTGAAAACAATGCTTGTGTAGCTGTTAGGATCGAGTATGGCCCGTGCTGCTAAATTTTGGTTAATATGCTCAATTGCTAGGAGTTTTGGTTACTGGTTTGGATTGACTCTGCTGAATTTTGTATAAGCCATTAGGATGTAAAGATTTTTCCCCTGACTGCTAATTGTGTATAGATCTTGGATGGGTTTTTATTTTCTCAGGATCCTTTCCCAAGTTTTGTGCCTTTCCCTAATCGATTACATTTAAGAAATCACGTCTACAGAAAATTGCGCTTATTGCGTTGCTAGTCCGCATAAAGAACATGTGCCATTCTTTTGAGGCCGTCTTTCACACGTGGCTCTTCTTCTTCTTACCCCCGCCACTTTCCATGGTTACTACCCATTCTCCTCTAAGCTATTCAACAATATCATGGGACAATTTCTTCATCGACCAATTCTTAAACCTCCACTAGTGGGAAAAACGTCAAGGGCTGCGGTCAAATTAAAATAGCCCTAAGGGCTGCGTTTTTAGCCCGCAACCCTTGGTGTAGCAGCCCTTGGGCAAAAAGGAAGGGGTGCGGTTTTTGACCGCAGCCCTTCACTCCCAAGGGCTGCGGTTTAGGCCCAAAACCGCAACATTTTTTACAAATTAAGGGCCGCAACACTTGTGACACAA
This sequence comes from Beta corolliflora, assembly GCA_947648045.1. Classification (NCBI taxonomy): domain Eukaryota; kingdom Viridiplantae; phylum Streptophyta; class Magnoliopsida; order Caryophyllales; family Amaranthaceae; genus Beta; species Beta corolliflora. Next base: position 346,802 of record CANSZD010002547.1, read on the forward strand.
AAAAAAATAATTTTTTTTCTTTTTGCATTTTTAGTCCTAAATGATCCTCGAACAGTTATATATATATAAATCATTTTCCATTGCAAATCATGTTTTTTTATACAAATACTAGTTTTTAGACCCGTGCAAAAATGCACGGGAACTTTTTTGTTTAATAAGAATGTTTATATACCAACAACAGTAAAAGCATATAAAAGATTTTCTACGTCTACTCGATCAAATATAGGCTTATGTACTACTCGAAGCTCAAATGAGTTTAACCTCTATACCATATTAAATTAATAAACTGTGAACGATGTATTGAAATACAGAATAATCCTATACATATTTAACAAAAAACAATGATGCACTTTACACAGAAAGACAAAAAAATGCTCCTTTATTTTAATTATGAAGTTGTTTTGCAAATATATGACACTCTTAGGTTGTAGAAGACTTATTATTTATATATGTCATTAGCTGGAATATTAGACATCTCATGTTCTTTCTCACAAATTATTATTATTATACACTTTCTACCCGTGACTTTAGAAATGACCACATTAATTTGGCTATGGCTGAAAACCGAACTTGGGAGATACAAACCCATATGTGATAGGGATATCTTTGACTTTTATTTATAGTCATTGCAAAACACAATCAAGGGAAATTTTGTTCCATTTGACAGAATGAGTGTCATACACGGTATAAATACCATATATATTACTCCCTTTTCCTTGACATACTCAGACCCCTTTAAATGATTCTCTAGAAAATACTGAATATATGCTTTCTACTATAGCTGATATAGATAGGATCGTTTCCCTTTCCTCAGCTAAAAAATTAACGTGATTTATTTTCTTGTTGTTGGGTCCTTGAGCCACCCCGTGTCCTTGCCACCGCCTGATTGGTGGTTTTTCCATCTTCTTTTATTCTCATTTTAGTAGTGTAGTCTTTTATTTGGAGCCTCTTAGCTTGAACATGTCTATAACCTCGAAGATGAATGTTCGATTATCCATGTACCAGAATTAACTAAAATTAGTAGAAGAAATACGCTACCCATTGGTACAAAATATGATTTGTTTTTGTAGAAAATTAAATAATTCATAATTTACGTTAAAAAAATAAAAGTAAAAGCAAAAGTAACATATAGTTATCATTTTTTTTCATTGTGTTGCAAAATACTAAAACAATGATTTTCCTAATAAGTTATATTGTTAAGTGACTTTGCATTTCACTCTAATAGATAGTTAATGTAGTTGATTTTGTTAAGGCAAAATTTAAAATATAAAAATGCCCTCACTTTATGATATGAGTAAAAGTTACAATAAATTCCACAATGTTATTTTAGTCCATTATTATTTTGTCGTCTCTCTTCTCTCTCTTATTTTTGTACCCTAACTTAACAGCCTGAAAGAGGCAATAAGATTTTTCCCAAATCCAAGCCCTCAAAAAATTTATCTCTCGAAAATTTCTTAATTTCTTTTGCATATCTCAGACATGCATGCTTTATATTTTGAAATGTTAGTAGATAACCGACCTTGTCTTATAGTCATTATTCTTAGGAATATCAGTATTTTTGAACAAACGCTTGAGATATTCACAATTGGATACACGGAATTTTCTTCATAAAATCTCCCTTTCTTACATTAGCTAATTATAATGAAAGTTGCACTATAAGTCCTTGGATGCAACGGTTACACCATAACTTATGGTGTAACAACCCAAAAACCACTACTTTTTTGTAAAAAAAAATTCAAATGGCATGAGATAAATGACATCACGTTGATGTCATTATTTATATAATCCATGTCATTTTATAATCATTAATTTTACTCAAACAAAATTATGGTTTTGTTTTAAAGAATTATAAGCGAATAACATAACACTAGTAGAAAAAACCTTAACTGTCACTTAGTAACAGATTCGGTTTTTACAAATCCGCATCCGAAAATCATTAAAAAAAATGGGAGGGAAAGCTGGGCGGAAAATCTGATCCGGTCCTTTAGTGAACCGGATCAGATTTTACGTTGATTTTTTTAAAGGAATTACCCGTGTTTCCCCCCTCCCCCCAACCCAAGCCCACTTCCCTTTTATTTCGCGTTTTATCAGCCCATCTATCTCCTTTCATATCCCACGAAACATAATACCTTCTTCCTCTCTCTCACCCTCACTCCTTCCCTCTCCTCGACAGCGCCGACCACCGAATCACCTAATGGCTTGTGAGATCCGGCGCTCAGCTAACACGGAAGAGAGAGAAATTAAAGACGAACAAAAATGGCAAAACCTCGAAAACCGCCGAAAAATGAAGGTTCCAAGTCCAATTCTTCCTCCGCTGAAGCCCTAATTCTTCACCAGAAGCTCTATCTTTCTATCGACATCAATAATCGTCGAATTCACGGGTTTTTCTCTGATTTCATTTGCTAAATTCATGTTTCAACCCTAGTTTATGGATTCTTCTTTCGCTTTTTATGCTGAAAGAAGCTTCAATCCCTAATTTGGTTTCGAGTTTAATTGTATGAGGAGGAAAGAAGAACTGTATAGTTGAATTTGTTACTTAATTTAGGTTTAATTATCAAGTATCATAAACGATTTTTTAAAGATGATTGGGCTTCTGTTTTGAAAGGTGAAGATTGTTTTTGTTTTTGTTAGATTTTTTGGGTTTAATTTGATGCAATTTTGTATGATCTAATTGATTTGTATTGGTTTTTGATATGTAAATTATGTTGTTGGGTTTGTGGTTGATTTGAGATGCAACATTTGTGATTTTGTAACTATGAATTTTAGTTTGTGTGTTAATTGTTATTAGTAGTGCTTTTCTTTAAAATTGTTTTATGAAGTATGTTGTTAATTAGCACAACTGGTCAGAATGTGTGCTTGTAGAAACCCTGTGAAGATGCAACTGATTGGAATTTGATGTGAACTTTTATCTTATTGATAGTAAGAATTGAACTGAATATATGTATAAGGTATTCCTTTATGAATTTTAATGAGGCGGGCCAAGTTTGATTTGGCAGCTGTTGGACTGATGTGGTTGACTAGTGTTTGCTGGTGGGAGGGACTTGGGAAATGCTAAATTTGTCATTGTGTAACTATTAAGCCTAGGGAATGTAAGATTAGAACAAATGTATGGCGACAGAGACGTGTCTTGAGATGATTGTATTCTATCCTATGATATATACTCTTATCTGTGCCTTTATTTGATTGTTTGTGAGTTAAGGGAATGGCTTCTTGGATTCGTATTGATGTGTAAGTGATTGCTGTCTTTTATCTGTACTAGGTAACTCTGTAATATGCTGTCTTTTATCTTGGGCATTCCTTCAATTGGTGTTTCTATCTTCTTCATGCTATGAATAATCCTAGATAGTCATTGCTAGATGATGCAACAATTACCGAGTCCTGCTGTAACAGTTTATATGTTTAGCTTTTTGTTTCCGTATAAGCTCAATTCTTTATAGCATGTATAACTTCATCTCTTTTGTGTCTTATTGTGGACTTCATGATTCATTTAGAGGGCCAGCAACAATTTACAGGAGGAAGTTGATACATCCATGTATGATGCTGCAGCAGGTATTGCTCAGTATGCAGATAATGTTCTTTGCTGTTGAATGATTGCTTATTTTTAGCATTGGCAATTACTGTTTTCAGAAATTGGATATCAAGAGAATGATTATGAAGAAGATGAAGGAGAAAATGTATATTATCTACCTGGAGCATTTGATGCTGGGAGGCCATCAAAAAAGAAACGTAAAAACTTAATTATGGACGCTGCCTGGATAGCAGGAATGGAACTCCGCAGTCCGCTATAATGGGAAAATGGCCTGCCAACATTCCTCATGTTGGTTCTATTCCAACGAAAAGGGAACGCACTGCCTCTAGGCAGAGAGTTGTTGGCTCGTTTGGTACTGGATCTCCTGGGGTTGCTCCAGTACCAAACAGAGCAGATGCTTCTAGTGGAGACACTAATTTTTTCCAGGATGACCAGAGCACTCTGCATGGTGGGTCTATTGTCCCAAGAGGCTCAGAGGTTGACTCTACAATGGACTTTGAGAAGCAGTCTACATTTGACTCTGCAGATATTTCAGCAAAGCCTAAGAAGAAGAAGAAAATTAAGCATCAGGTATTTAGTTTGTAAAATCAGATACTGGTATACTCGATATTACTTGGGTTAATTGCTTTGTGATTTCTGTTCTCATTTTGCTTCATATTTCATTATTACCTCTCCTAGTATCCTCATAAATCCCCTATAAGTTTTTGTCTGCGTTATCCCCTTATTAGTCATTTGTAACTTCATCAGCCAACAAATGTATTCTTGTGATAGGGCAACATAAAACAACTTTTTGGTGGCATCATTGCTGACGATTTTGGAAGTGTCTATGTAGCGGGAATGACGTGCTTTTGTATTTATTGCTATTTTTAGTCTCCTATAATTTTCATGTTGCAGAGCGATAATTATCCTATATGGCAATTCGGGTTAGTCTTAATTTGTTGCGATGATACTCAAATCTCTAGCATTGTCTTTTTGTTATACAGAAGGATCATGTTAGAAAGAGATTGGACACTCACCAGCTCGAATCCAATGGGAATAGCTGTGAGACTTCGTTTTATTTTTCTTCTCCTTTTTCTTTCCTATTTATCCTGTACTATATGGGAATTAATTGTTTATGCGCTTGCTGTACTTCCATTATTAGGTATGTTTGCCCAACACGCTAAAATGCCAAAGATGTTGAAGCACTCGGATAATTCATTTGATAATCAGTTGCTTCACCAGTTGTTTCCCAAATGAGTAACATGTTCAGCCAAAAATAAAATCATTAAATTGATTGGAGGTCGGGATAGGATTAGAAAGAACATTGGAAAGGTGGTTCAAGACTTGAGAAGCCTTGGATTTACTTCAATGATTGAGGATGCATATGCTTCTGCTATCTTTATGCTTCTGTTATCGTTGAGTATGATGTTAAAATTGTAGTTAATATTTTTATGTATCTAATTATTTATGTTTATGCTTCAATTAAGCATAATATGCTTAATAAAATGAGTTTTGATATATACTATTGATTTTGTATCGATTAATAACGAAAAAAAGGAAAAAAAAATTTGGTTTTTTGGGGGCGGGGGTGTTACTGATCCGGTTTTCCTTCAAAACCGGATCAGTAAATGATTAACTGATCCGATTTACGACCGGATCAATTAATCTTTACAAACTGCTGCGAGCTCACCTGATGTGGACCAAAACCGAATCAGTAAGCCCGATTTTGACCGCATCGGATGAGCTTTTTTCCACTAGTGCTTAAGGCACGCTGGGCTTTTGTTGAAGCTCCAGGTGGATAGTCTTTTTTGGTTATGTAGTTAAGGATGTCAGTAAACCAAGGTTCAGAAGGAATAGGATCTGGCTCGGTGTCTAAGGTGTGAATATAAGCAGGCTCTTGCCTTCTCTCAATGATAAGGGGCATTTCTGGCATGGTGCAAGGGATCCTAATCATGGAGGCTAAGCAGGCCAAAGCGTCAGCGAATTGGTTTTCTTCTCAGGGAAGGTATGTGTATTGTATTTCAGGTATTTGTTCAGCTATGACTTCTAGATGAGCTTGGTATTGCAAAAGGCTTTCATTTTTGACTTTCCATCGTTTCGAGATCTGGTTGATGATCAAAGATGAATCACCATATACTCTTAGTTTCTTAATGTCGAGGGACACTGCGACCTGGAGCCCTATGATACATGCTTCGTACTCGGCTCATTATTAGTAACATCAAAGTCGAGTTTAACAGAGAGAGGAGTGTGTTCGCCTTCAGGTGATACCAGGAGTACCCCTACGCCACATCCCTTTTGGTTGGAAGCACCATCGAAGTATAGCGCCCAACTTTCATCTTCCATCATGAGAAGGTCTTCATCACGAAATTCATACTCTTCGCGAGATTCATCTACAGGGAAATCTGCTAAGAAGTCTGGATTTGTGAGGGATAAACTTTAAGTTAATTTCGGGAAACATTACTACCCAGCGGGAGAGTCTACCATTAAGGGATGGCTTTTTGAACAAGAACTTAAGAGGATCTAGTCGTGACACGATATGGATTGTGTGAGTAAGCATATAATGCCTAAGCTTCTTAGTGGCCCAGACTAGTGCGAGACAAAGCTTTTCTAAGGGAGTGTAACGGGATTCGTAGTCTAAGAGCTTTTTACTAAGATAGTAAATGGTGCACTCTTTCCCATCAACCTCTTGTGCCAACATGACCCCAACTGCAGTCTTAGTCACAGTCAAATAGAGTCTTAAAGGTATGTCTGGCAAGGCAGGTGCTAAGACAGGTGGGTTGGATAAATATTCTTTGATTTTGTCAAAGGTTTTTTGGCAATCCTCATCCCATTCGGCAACGACGCTTTTCTTAAGCTAGCTTTTTAATGATGGACTCACACACCATGGTCAATTTAGAGATGAACCTACTGATGTACTGGATTTTACCTAAGAATCCCCTTATTTGCTTTTCGTTCTTAGGTGGAGGCATGGTCATGATGGCCGTTATTTTAGTGGGGTCAATTTCAATCCCTCTAGAACTGATGACATAACCTTGGAGTTTCCCAGAAGTGACCCCAAAGGCACATTTTTGTGGATTAAGTCTCATGTTATATAGTCGAAGTGTCATGAAGAACTTCTCAAGGACGGTATTGTGTCCCTCTCTATCTTTGGACTTAACTGTCATGTCATCTACGTAGACTTCTACCTCTTTATGCATCATGTCATGGAGAAGGGTAGTCGCAGTTCATTGATAGGTGGCCCCATCGTTTTTTAACCCGAAAGACATACCAGTGTAGCAAAAGGTCCCCCACGGTGTGATGAAGGTAGTCTTTTCCATATCTTCTTCAGCTATTTTTACCTGATTATACCCTGCATACCTATCCATAAAAGAGAGGAGGGCATGATTGGCAGTGTTTTTCACTAGGACGTCTATGTGATGTAGGGGGAAGCCAGCTTTTGGACTTGCTTTATTGAGGTCTCTATAGTCAACACACATCCTAACTCTCCCATCCTTTTTAGGCACAGGCACAACGTTAGCAATCTAGTTAGGATAATTAGCTGCTTTTATAAAACATGCATTAAGTTGTTTAATGACTTCTTCTTTAATTTTTAGAGCCACATTCGGCTTCATTTTGAGCAATTTTTGTTTGACAGGTTTCATCCCTTCGATTAGGGAAATGGTATGCTGAGCAATTTCGCGGTCAATGCCTGTCATGTCCTGGTAGGACCATGCGAATACATCGATATGTTCAACTAACGTTTTGATTAATTGAGTGCGCTCGCATTCGCTTAAAGTTAATCCAATTCTTACCTCCTTTGGTTCATTATCATCTGAAAGATTAATTTTTTATGTTTCCTCGATGATTTTAGTCTTATTTTCATGTTCTTCCATTGCTTTAATTATTTCTTTTTTAGATTCATTGTTGCAATCAGAAGGAGAAGAAGAAGGAGTAGAAATATTACACAAGTCATAAGCAAATGAGTTCATATTATTGAAATCGAAAATCATAGAGCTGAACAATGACTCAGCAGAAATTAAAGACTCTACTTGGACACTAGGATTAACAGGCTTAGACATAGTCCCAACTGGGACACTAGACTCAACAGACTCGGAATCTTCAAACATCGGCCCTTTCCCGGTGGTGAAGATCATCTTCTTTGCGTCTGGAGTAGTTAGTTTGATAGTCTTCCTCCATCCTTGCATGGTGCAACGTGCAGGAGTGATTAGCATAGCAGGGTCGAAGTCCTCGTTCTGTAGCACAGCCTGGATATGAGCAGTATTGTTTGGGCACTTGACTCGTTCTTGACCGAATAGAAGTCCCAATGCCTTGTAGTTTAAACAGTCTCCAGTGAACTGTTTAATTTTGGGATCGGGAATCCCTTCTTCCAGAAAGTGACAATCCAGAAATATTTCAAATCCGGGGTAGATCACTCCCTCCTGAGCCTGATAGAATGGTTCAGGGAATTCATTAGCAAGGATAATCTTCTCCTTCCCTTAGAAACTGCCCATTCAGAGTGGGTTGATAGGGAGGAAAAGGGATATTGTCCTTGTTTTTGGTATTGCGATATGCCATCCGTTGTGCAATACGTTCTCTGAGCTCTTTCTTGGTGGGCTTGTATCCTTAGCCAAACAAATTTTCCACTGATTTAGAGTCAGTGACAGGAGGTGCTCTAGAATTCTTACTACCGAGTGACATGCCTGGGAAATGTCCTTTTCTGCGCATGATGTAGTTGACTGCTAGATTGGAGAAGCAATCAAAGTCAAATGGCGCTAAATCCTTTTCAATGAGGGCTACTTCTTCGGGAACGAATCCTCGAAGATCTTCATACTTATCATCATTGTCTATGTGAATGAGAGGTTTGTCGATTACTTGTACCTTCATTGTAGAGGCATCGAGAGTTATGGGGATGCCATCCACAATCATCTTAACCTTTTGATGCAAGGAAGATGGGACCGCACCAAGCTCGTGAAGCCATGGTCGTCCTAACAGTAAGTTGAATGAGGCCTTGATATCAATGACCTAGAAAATCGTGCGCTTTTCTATAACCCCTGCAGAGATGTTTAGGGCTATAATTCCTAAGGATTGACGACGGAAAATTTCGTATGCTCAGATGCCTTGATGAGAAGGACTGAAATCCTCATCTTTGAAACCTAGGCGGCGCGCAGTTCGTAGTGGACACACATTAATGGCAGATCCATTGTCCACTAATGTCATGGGGACATTCAAACTCATGCATGCTATAGTAAGATGCAGAGCTTGTTGTGCTTGCTTCCTTCAAAAGGAAGGTCGTCATCAGTAAAGGAAATAATATTTCCTTGGATTGGTTTATCAGTAGTTAGGAAACTAACCAACCCTTCAGGTGAGGTATCAGATGACACATTCATCTTTGTGAGGGCATTTAGTAATGACATGCGATGCTCATGAGAGGAAGTTATCAATTGCCAAATATTAACGTCAGCTTTTGTTTTCATGAGCTGTTGAATGAGAGAGTTCTCTTTGGGAAGAGCTCCTTCAGAAGATGCAGACGATTCGGGAGGGTTATCTTGAACAGGCTGAGTTAGCCTTCCAGTTCGGATAAGCACTTGTACTGCTTCCTCTTCATCACTTTTGTACCAATCCATCGCTAAAGTGATGCGATCATTTTGAAGATCAACGACTTCATCGTCGTCGTATAATCCTGGGGGTAGAGGGATGCACGTTCCCTAGATGTAGTCACTTTCTTCCGTGACATACTCGTCTTCTTCGTCACTATCCCAGATACCATTGATATCTGGTGATGTGTCAGCAATAATGACAGTGGGGACAGGATCCCCTATCGGTGCGATAAGACAGGATGGATCATGGCAGTATTGATCCTCGGAGATAACCATAACTTGGGTTAATGGCCTATCTTGATTATTAGGCTTCTTCCCCGTAGGAGGAATGGGGAGTCTACCGTCATCAATCATATCTTGAATGGCGTGCTTTAGTCTGTAATAGTCCTCCGTTTTGTGACCATTCCCTCTATGGTACTTGCCGTAAGCATTCTTGTCCCAATTTGGTTTTTTCTTACCTTCTTCCGGATCGGGAGTTGGTCCAACGGGAAACAGAGCGCCCTTTGAATTGAGGCGATCAAAAGCGGTGGCATACGACATGCCTATTGGAGTGAATGTCCTCCTTTCAGTCCTCTGGAAGGGTCTCTGAGGTGCCTCAAGAAGGTTCACCTCTCCACCTTTAGAAGTGGATCCATAATCATTTTTCTTGTTGTTATTATTGCCCTTATAACGATTGTCATTTTGGGCATTTTTCAACAAGTCATCTTCGATTTGCACACCTATGTCGTATAGCTTAGTGAAATTATCGATACCCAGGTACTTGAGATGAGTTTTGTACTTAGGCAACAAGTTGTTGACGAAGATACGGACGAGGTCCTTGTCGGCAGGCCTGGAGACCATGTAAGCAGACTTTTCCCTCCACCTATTAAGGTAGGTGGAAAATCCTTCATTGTTATCATGCTTCAGTACTTCCAATTTTCTTAGTGAGGTTTGGATTACAGTGTTATGTTCATATTGCTTCATGAACTCTCTAGTGATATCACCCCATGTTTCAACATGTTTGGAGTCCAGGGAGTAGAACCAGTTTTGACAGGCCGGGTCCAACGACATCGGGAATACCGTTGGATAAAGTTCAGGGTCCATAGACTTAATGCTCATAGTGGCCTTGAAGTTCCTCAAGTGGTACTTGGGATTGTCAGTAGGTTTGAACTTAGGAAAGTCACTTGTGGAAAACTTTTCAGGTAATTTTCCCTTGAATTTGTTGTTCTCATCCAAATCGAAGTAGGACTCCTTATTGGTGACTTTTTGAACAACATTTTCCATTTGATTGGTGAATCCAGCATTTTCACCATTTTCAACTTGGTGCAGACGGAGAGTGACCTCCTCCAAGTTCTTAGCCATTCGTTGATGATATTAGTCAGCTCAGTAACCTTTTCATCACCCATTTTTGCTTCAACAATTAACTGTGTTTCAGCTGCTTGAACAGATTTAGACTTTCGCGCAAGTGAACGAGCTATCGGATACGTTTTCTCGATTACCTTGTTTGACAAGGACACATTGACTTAGGACTCACTCCAAAAATGGATAGGGTAACGAATGAAAATGAAGGAGAAAAAAATTGTTTTCGAAAAAGATCTTTTTAATATGTTCGAAACTCCTGCTAAAAGGAAAGGATATTTATGGAAGGAAATATATTTTGTGGAGGGAAATGGATAATGGTATATTGGATGTTATAGATGTTTATGGAAGTGAATTTATTTTGTGGAGGAAAATGGATGATGATATATTGGGTGTTATGGATGTTTATGGAAGTGAATTTATTTTGTGGAGGGAAATGGATAATGATATATTGGATGTTATGGATGTTTATGGAAGTGAATTTATTTTGTGGAGGGAAATGGATAATGATAATTTGGCAAGAGTCTGTCATTAATGAAAATGCAATTTTAGAAAAATAGGAAAGAAAGATTAAAAAATGATGGGGTGAGTTGTTGGGAGGATAGGAATATCCGACTTTCTCCAAAAAAAAAACCCAAAACATGACCATGCACTTAGATGAGACCTAATGATGATAGAACTCTAAAAGAAAACAAATATTTATTTTTTTTAGGTGAAGTTAGACACGAGATGTTCTAAACAGTTAATGACTCAAATGCAAGAATATTATACGGAATTAGTCACCACATTGCCTAAAGTGACGGAAAACGAGAGATGCACAACAATACGCCACGTAGTAACTCTGCGTGTGGCGCAGTGTGGTGCATCTGGCGCAAGACCATCGTGTCAGGCGCATCCTCATGCGTCCAGCGTGCTGATCCCACCCTCATTTTCATGACAGTTAGGCGATGTTTTGACAAATTTGGTATAATTTTAGGACGCGAAGACCGACGCACCAATTATATCGACAGTTTAGGACGCACTAAGTTTAAGACGCACTACTTGAAGAAAAGTGTTGACGCGAACAGAGGTCAAATGACCAATTTGCATGGGACGAAAAGACTGCGTGTCATGCAACACATGTGCGCGGCACGCGGGCTTTGCGTCTGGTGCAGGAGCGTTGCGCCAGGCGCAACTTAATGCGTTTGGCGTAATGCTCTGCGGCATACATATTGGTAAATTGACGAATGTTCGGGCGAAAACGACGATAGTTTTCAGACGCGATTTGCATTATTTTTTAGGCGCAATACATATCAACATGTGAATAAAATATGAGCAGGCAACAATAGCAATCACACATAAATATCAGGTAACATGGATGCAAAAGTTCTCAACCTAAAGTCCAGTTCTACATTCAACTATTGGTCAAGTTTAGGTTACGGCTGAAAGGGTCCATGACTAAGAGATTGATCCCATGCTTCGTATCATTGCTTAAAAAGTTGGCCACGTGTAAGACGCACTCCAGTTCTCAAGTCAGGAACAAGAGAACAATGCCATGGTTGGGTAGGTTTGCTTATGACTAAGATCCAACACTATCGCTCAGGAAGCTTTTTGGAAGGACAAAGCGCAAACCCCCCGGGGGTGACCTCATACATAGAACATGTGTTAATGAGGCAAGGTAGATTGTCCTTATGGTGGCTGAATAATAGCCATGCACATGAAAAACAATATATTATTCTAAGGCATAAAATAAGAATGAATCATATTTTTCAAGTTTCACTCACTGATTTAAAAAAAATATTATTTTTTAAAAATTCTCCTCAGTTGGGTCGCCAAATTGTAGGCGTGGATTTTTAATTCCTTTAATGCCTACACGCGATGTAAGCGCGTTTATTTGACTACCCCATTGTTAAGGTTTTATTAAAAATATGTTTTGAAGTCGCCAACAATTCATTAAAGGAAGAATCATAAACCTAATTGGATATTGAAACGGAAGGGACATCTGAGGGACTTATCCAATGTAGATTTCCCCATCATGACTCCATAGATGGTCATGAACCAAAAATTGAGTTCGGGGGTGAGGGCACAATATAGTCAGGAACTATATTGCCCATTGCTGGCCTCTACTAAATACCGATTCATTACAGATTTTATGTAAAAGAATAATCATATAACTTTTTAATACACCCTAAAAATAATTAATCTAGATTGGTTCAGGAAACACATACTCCCTCCGTCCCAGAATACTCTTTACACTTTCCTTTTTCATCTGTCCCAGAGTACTCTTTACACTTCTATTTTTGGATATGACCCACTATTATTTTAATCCTTCTACATTTAAAACATTGGCCCACACTCTCTCTCCTCCAAATAAAATAATACCACTCCTATTACATACCAACTCTAACCATGGCCCACATTCTCTCTCTTTAAAATAAAATAATACTACTTTTACTAACTACTAATTCCTATCACATCTACTTTTCAATAAAATAACAATTGATAACCAAACAACAACTTATCATCTAAAACTACGTGCCTTGATAAGTGTCAAGAGTATTTTGGGACGAAGGGAGTAAAAGACTAATTTTTAGTGACAAGTTATTATGCAATCAATATTAGAAGGTTCCTAGCAGGTTGTACAAATTATCTGAATTAATTAGAACAGTTCTTTAGGTCTAGTTTAGCAATAATAACATGTGGGTGATAAAAATTCATGTAGGACAATCATAACAATATGAATATTATATACAAAAATAAAAGGAAAAGAGGTTAGAATTTACAAAGAAACGCGATCATTAATTAAAACCCTACATCATGACAAGAAATTGTTAGTAACTTCAATATAATAAAAATATAATTATTCAACGATCCTCATGATTATACCTATGCAGTTTAGATCGAAGAGCGTAACGACTTTCAAGCGGAGCAATACTGGAACCAGGAATATATTATGATTAGGAACATGAATTGATTTGAAAGATTGAAAGTGTTTGAGTGTTTGGAGATTCGAAGTATGTTTCAGAAATGTTCGTAAATTGGTGTGTGCGTAAAATAATAATCAAAAGTTGTGTCTGATTCGGGAAATCAGCCCGTATTTATAGGCAAAAAGAACCGTGCTCTCCACGCAAGCCATGACGTGGTCAGTCCAGCTAAAAGTACGTGTAAACGCGTTTTTGAAAATATAAAAAGTATCTTGCGTCTCACACAGAACTTGCGTCAGACGCAAGACTCTGTGTGAGTCACAAGTACACGTGTCAGGCGCTCATTGGCTCGCCTAACGCGATATTGCCGCGTCCGACGCATATTCCGGAATATTCGCTTTTTATTCTACGCGTGCTTTTAAGATGCTACTTTTATCCCTAAAAATCCGGAGATTGAATTTTACGGGATGAAAAAATCTGATTTATGGTCAAAGTGTTTACTAAAGTGTTTTTCACCATATACCCCCGACAAATCACGAAATTCACCATATACCCTCAATGTTTCAGATATTCACCATATACCCCTGAGTTTCAGAAAACGTTCACCAAATACCCTTTTTCTAACGGACGTTAACTTGCCGTTAGCTTAATTTATCATTTTGCCATTATTAACCCTAAACCCAAACCCCTAAACCCCAACCCTAATCTAACCCCTAACCCTAACCCACCCTCCCCTCCACCCCCCGCCCACCCCCACCCCCACCCCCACCCCTCCCCCTCCCCATCCCCTCCGCCCCAGCCCCAACCCAGCCTCCACCCCCACCCCCCCCCCTCCCCTCCACCGCCACAGCCTCCCCACCCCCTCCCTCCTCGCCAACCCAGCCCCCCCCCCGCGATTTCCCCAGGCCCCACCCCCTCCCCCCGCGATTTCCCCATCTCCCCACCCCTCCCCCTCGATTTCCTTTCCCCTAAACCACACTCTCCTCCTACCTTTCGCTCCTCGTACCTCCCAAACATCTTCTACGAAGCAGCATTGGACATGTTGGCGACATGATTGGATGCGAGGAGAGAGAATTCAGCAGTGCGACGAAGGAAGTGGTCGAAACCTTGCGATAAACGCGGCGAGAGTCGGGCGAAAATTGAGAGAAAGAATTCAACTAGTTTTATGTAGTGAAATTAAGATAGATTTGGGGATTGAAGGACGAAGAAGCAATTCGGCGGAAATTAGGGGGAGGCGTCTGCCGCGAAAATCGAGGGAGAGGGGATGGGGCTGGGCCGGGCAGGGGAGATGTGGGGGGCTGGGGGTGGAGGGAGGGGGAGGGGAGGGGGTGTTGCGGAGGGAGGGGAGGGGGGGTGGTAGGGGCAGGTGGAGGGTAGGGGAGGGGGGGTTAGGATTAGGGTTAGTGTTAGGGTTTAGATTTTAGGGTTAGGGTTTAGATTTTAGGGTTAGGGATTAGATTAGATTTTAGGGGTTTGGGTTTAGATTAAGGTTAGGGATTAGGGTTTAGATTTTAGGGTTAGGGGTTAATAATGGTAAAATGTTAAATAAAGCTAATGGCAAGTCAACGTCCGTTAGAAAAAGGGTATTTGGTGAACATTTTCGGAAACTCGGGAGTGTATGGTGAATATCTGAAACATTGAGGGTATATGGTGAATTTCGTGATTTGTCGGGGGTATTTGGTGAAAAATCCAAAATATTTATTAAAATAACAAATATTCAATTGGGTTTTTATAATGGGCTCAAAATATTTTATGGGTTTAATTTACAATTAATCATCATGGAAAATTAATTGGGCTTTTATAATATTATTTCAAAACACATATGGCCTGGTTATTCAGACTGCTCTTCCATTAGGCCGTGCCAACTAATACCGCGGTATATTTCATCATTGGACCCTTAAATGGGGAGACACGATTATGTGTCTACAAGTAGTATTAAAGTTGTGTGTTGTTTAAGTTGTGTTTTGAAATGAAAATAAAGGGGGTATTTATAGGAAAATGAAGTGGGGAACTAGGATTTGAAGGAGGTAGAAAATCATATCTTTGACCCCAAAAAAATCTGATTTTTACCATCCTAGATCATCCAAATTACATCATCAAATCTTCCTACATCAGCAAATTTATTGGAAATCCAAATATCTTATTCTTTTTAGATTTGATTTTGATTTCTACACTAATGAACCAAAATCATATTTTCAATCAATATTCTCTACCTAAATACATCCTAAAACGTGAAAGTGATCAAAAAACGTGAAAGCAAAGCTGACGGGGAAACTGCGCTTCGTGCAATAGCCTGCGCTGGACGCAGGCATGGTGCGCTGAGCGCACGGGTGTGCGTTCTGCGCACACCCTGGATTTTCCCAAAAAACAAATCGGATCTTTTGGATCTTACACCTTGGATTTGATTCCGATTCGTATTACTTTTCATGATTCTTATTCCTTTACCAATGGATAAAAGGAATTAATTGTGGTTAAAGAATATATTCTTATTTTTTAGCCAATGGACAAAAGTGACTAGTAGTTAATGACTTGATCACCAAGAAAATTGATTCCCACCAGTTTTGAGAGACGAGTAAAATTCCGGCGCCTAATCGTGACTCGTTTTTTCGTTTTTCGATAAACTAGCTTAGAACAATAAATGAAAACTCGTCAAATTAGTTAAGACGAGCATGATTCTACAACAAATCATTTTATTAAAACCGGTGACTGTAATTATTGACTACGACTTAGGAAAAAAATACGTTTTCAAACTGAAATTGTCTGATTGAACTGCAAAACGGAACACCATATGACCGAATGAAATTCGCGCTCCAAGTCGGAACGTGCCTTTGGCGGAGCGCGCGCTCCACGATATATGAAGCTTCGTTATTTTTATTTCTTTCCATAAATCTATATTTAAATTTTTTTATCCACAACAGGGGTGTTCAAAATTTGGTGTCAACAACCACATTATTATAAAAAAACTACCTATATATGTATTTTTTTTTAGTTTGCTCACTTAGTATCAATTACCATGCACAAATATTAAGGAAATAAGAGAAAAAAGAAGGAGTTAGATTCTTGGCAGATGGGTTGATACTGGGACATATCTATAATCACACTACAAAATAATGTGCTATTAGAGACGGAGTTTGAGACGGATTTTAATTACGTCTCAAATTTGAAAAGAATTTCAGGTAAACCGTCTCAAAATAAGAATTGAGATGGAATTGCATTTTTGGTCTCTAATTTAAGACGAATTATTTTTTACCGTTACTAATCTGTGACGAATTTTTTTCTGTTACTAATTTGAGATAATATTTTTCTTCTATAATTTTTTTTCTTTTGTTATTATTTAGAGACAATTTTTTTATTCGATTACTAATTTGAGATGAATTTACGTTAAATCGTCTCAAAAAAGGCATTATAATTTTTTTTTTACCAATATTAATTTTGTCTTGAAATCTTTTAATCAGATTCTATGTACTTATTAGTTTTTTTATTTCTCTTATTTTTACTAATATTAATTTTTATAACCCTTTCTTTCTCAAACACACCTCATCACTTCTATAATTTTCGAAAAGTCTTACAAAATCATGGCCATTAATCTCCTTGTTGAGCTCAAATTTACTCTTAACATTTTTGTTGTTATTCACTGAAGGTTTGAAATCGCAATAATTGGATTATTTGGCTTATTGAATCTCTAGGTATTCAATTTCGTCGCAAGTTTCTTAAAGGTAAATACCTAATTTCTTCATATGTTCATTTTTTTCTGTGATTTGTGCTTCATGTTGATGAATCAAGTGTTTTTTTTATATCTGTTTCAAAATTTGATTACTGTGATTTACGTTTTTGTTCTATCGGTGCACGATTTTTGTTTGATTTTGGTTATTCTGGTAATATGTAGTTGAATTTCTTAAATTTTACGTACTTTTTCCTTAAATGTGACTGTGATTTACGTTTTTGTTCTATTAATGCATGATTTTTGTTTGATTTTGGTTATTCTGGTAATATATGGAATTACTGAACTGCTGAATTGATGAGTTGTTTGAACTGATTTCATCAACAATAATTATTCGCTGTTTAGTGATGTAGCACTTTCTTGTAGATTTTTTTTTTCTTGAGACTTAGAAATGTCTTTAAACTAGTTTTACCAAATTGGTGATTTCAGTTGCAATTTCTTCTTATTTAATACATTATAATCTTTGAAAAGGATATAATTAATAAGCCTTTGATGTGAAAGAGTAAATGCTGTTTTGGTTATGCACTGATGCATTCTGAAATTTATATGCAAGATAGCTATGTGCTTCTCCTATCTGAATTACAGATTCTGCTCCAAAGTTCTGTCTCATTTTCAAACGATGCTATAAATTTCTGGGGCTGTACATTTCTCCAATCAGATGACTTTCACTATCATCATCAATATTTCAGTATCTTTGGCTTTGAAATCTTTAGTGGTCTTCTACCATGTACTTATAGTTTGTCTTGCAGTTCTAGTTAAGATTTACGAAGTATTTCATCTATTTCTTGCAAAACTTTGCGTAAATGTCAATTACACCTAAGTTTGAATATACAGGTTTGTTATATGAGCAAGTGAGGATAAGGACATGTATAGGTATTGTCATATATGAACTGTGATTACTTACTATAGCTAGACTACTACGAATATATAATTTTTTTTAAACAAATTTATGAAATAGAGATGGATGCTTAATTATTCAGTCTCAAATTTGAGATGGCTTATATAATAATCGTCTCAATTTGAGAGAATTTTGAGACGTACTCTGAAAAATTCCGTCTCAAATTTCAGATGTATTCTAAAAAAATTTCGTCTCAAAATTTGTGACGAGTATTCCGTATCAAATTTGATACGAAATCCGATCTGTCACAAATTTGAGACGAATATAACCCGTCTATAGTTTGAGATGGAGTTGCGAAAATTTTGTCACAAATTTTTTTGAGACGCCTCCTATAGGAACGTCCTATTTTCTGTCTCAAATCCGCCTCTAACTGCAATTTGAGACGGATTATATATGTCCATTTAGAGACGGAAATTTCCGTCCCTAATTAGGGTTTATTTTGTAGTGGATCTAAATTTTTTAATAATTAAGGAATGAGAGAGAAGAATGGATCACATGACTTGAATTTATTATAAATAATTGGACGATAGAGAAATTGGTCTCAACTAATCTTTTCGATTGTAAATAGTAAGAGGAATTGGATAAAAGAGCAAATGGCTCTCATTGTTACAAATAGGAAACTGAGAAAGATAAAAAAAAACATAAATAAGGAGTATGATGACGTTGCCATGTAAATTAATAATCCTTAAATAAAATTACAAAATATAGCATATATAAATGAAATTTATTTAGCTTAATAAGCGAACTTTCAAATGATTAAGGGCTTGTTCTCCCAAGCTTGTTTTCAGTTCAGTTCAGTTTCAATCAGCTCAGTTCAATTCAGTTCAGTTCCTAAATTATTATCATTACTATTAGTTATAATTTAATTCAGTTCAATTCCGTTCAGTTCAGTTCAATTTAGTTCAGTTTAGTTCAATTTAGTTCAGTTCAGTTCAGTTGCAATTAGTTCAGTTTAGTTCAATTCAGTTCAGTTCAGTTGTTTTATGCCGAAGAGAACATACCCTAAGTTATATTTACACAAACGAATAGAAGGACCTAAAATAAGAGTTATGTTAACATATTTAGCTATTTGATAGCCAAATTATAAAATACCAGTAATTTGCCGACTGTCGTATCCCAAATAAAGGAATATTTTTATCAAAATATGTTAAAATCATTTGTGGAGAACAGCTCGTCTTACAAGAGACCGCCTAATTATAACATTATAATTAGGCAGGCCCAAAGTCCAAACAATATGAGCTAATCAGCCCATATTGCAAATTAAAAAAAAACAGCAGCTTTCTCTCTCCTCTGTGTGTCTTGCGTGTTTCCCTCTCCTCTCTCCAAGTCTTCACTCTTCATTCTCTTCAATGGTGGAATTTTCCCGCCAAGGGAAATCCTTCCTAGCAGCTCCATCATCACCTTCTCCAATTTCGATTCTCCGATTACAAGGATGCCGAAAATTCGACGGCTGCACCGATTCGTCCACCATTGACGTTTCTCTACAACTTCAAAATCTTCCATTAGAAGATGCTCTCTCCAAGTTCTACTCCGATGTTCTACCTCACACAATTGACGCTTGTTATGGCGATTTTCCGATCACTTCCCGCCCTAGCCATGGCGAATTTCAAATTTTGGAGGTTAATTTTGAATTTTGACTTTTTCTCGTGAATTTTTGTGTGTTTACGTCTTTGATTCTACCATTAAATTTTAGGTTTTCAGTGTTAATTTAGTGTTTGAATTATCTCTAATTGTTTCTGGAGCTGAGAACGATGAACCGACGTGAGATTGTATGTATGCTTTGATTTTGGAGGCTATATTGATCTTCTTGAAGTTCTAAGCGCTGTTTGATATCCATTTGTATGATGCATTTGTATACTACTGTTTTAGAAATGTCTAGTAGTAGAATTTTTTGAACTTTATGGTCTTTGGCTTGTAACCTTTGGAAATCAATAGATTTTATTTTTGGTTAAAATGTCCCGTATGTCTCAAGCAATGAGGTGATTCATATGGCAATCAATCTCAGTTTTTCCCTGCCAATTTTCGCTGCTAATGCTAAATGTAATTTTGACCATGTTTCTGAACTTATGATTGTGATATCACCTTTTTTGAGCCAACAGTTGTGTATAAACTGGCCAAACTGTGCCTTTTGGTTTGCTCTCTATTGCCTTGTGTAATATGGGAACACTGTATGTTACATCTCCCTGTTACACTATGCAGTGTTACCTAATTCGTGGTATACCACTTTTTTGATGATATGTGTTCAATCGTCCACTTATTTGCTGAATTGTTTTGAATTTACTGATATTTTGATTGTTTGATTCTGCAAATTGTGTAGATTGTCTTGTTTTTTAATTGTAGTTGAGATTTTCGACATCTTTTTGTGGAATTAATAGAAGAAATGATTATTTACCAAGCTTAAGAATATTGTATACATTTCGTAAACAAAACATCGGAGATCGAGCGAGAGGAATACTCATTTGAGAGAGTAGTGAAATAATATCAAAAACTTGCATTTTCATAAAATGTTAACAAAACATGCATTTAGATACATTAGTAGCTACTATAACTTGATTGGTGACCACTTCAAGTCATTTTGGAATCACTTTAAATCATTTAACCTAGCTAAACTTGATTGGTGATCAGTTTTGGCAGTAAGTTTTTGTCTATTTGTGATCACTTTAATTAATTTAGTATCCACTATAACTTGATTGTTGATTAGTTTCTTATTATCATTTCTGAGACTCCTTTATAATATATTGACACTAACAAGACTACAAATGAAATTGAAATTATTACAGGCATTAAGTATCCACTGTAATCCCCCGTAATTTTATGAATTTTATAAATATATTTTAATATATAGTTATTTATATATAAATATATTTTAGCGTTTTAATGATTTATTTCTTCAAAGGAATTATCTTAATGATTTATTCAAATCAAATATTTTATTAAAGTCATGCTTTGAAAATATTTGAAATGTTTGAAATACTTATTGGATTTGGAAAAAGATTTTAAGTGGGTGTGGGGAGCCCAAACACTCTTAGATTTGGAAACCCAATCGCTATTTACCGTCCGTATTTACTTAAAATCGTCCGTATTTTTTTCTTTAAATACCCCCATGCCCCTCCCCCTTTCACCTCACTCTACTCTCTCAACTCTCATCAAACTTCATCCCTCTCTCTACCATTAAGCACTAACACCACCACCACCTTCCGAACACCACCACCGGACCACCACCACCGGCGCACCACCTCCGACGAACCAACTAAGCACATTTACCAAAACCACTGGGGTACATCCCTCTCTCTACCATTAAGCACTAACACCACCACCACCTTCCGATCACCACCACAGGACCACCACCACCGAACAACCACCACCGGCGCACCACCTCCGACGAACCAACTTAGCACGTTGACCAAAACCACCGGGGTACTACCAACACCAGAGCACCACCTTCGCCACCCACGAACCACCACCGGAAATGTCCGACGAAGAACCGTCAACGCCGCCGGAACGGAATGTGGCCAGTTTTATAATGGAGGTAACGGATGAAAAATCCGTTACCTCCACATAGATAACGGAATAGCTATCCGTTACCTTGGTAACGGATTACTTTTCCGTTGCCTCCATGGCGGCAACGAATTTTTCATCCATTACCGTGTATTTGATGCTAAATATTTATTTTTCCGTAATAAGTAGTATTGATTTTCTAATTTTGTTAATGAATATTTAGTTAATATTTTTAGATATTTTTTTCAAATATGTATGCATATTATTGTAATTATTTAAATAATAAGTAGTAATTTTTTATAATTTTATAAGTTGTAATTTATTGATGAATGCTTGTTATTAAGTTGAGAAATTGAATATGTAGTTAATAATAGTTGTGATTGGTAAATAAATAATAGTGATTATTAGTTACGATAAGTAAGTAAATAATAGTGATTAATATTATTGATTATATGTTATCTAAATGGTAAAATGTTAAACATTATAGGTTTATTTGCCGGATTTTGGGGGTGATTATATAGATTATAATCACATGTTTTATAATGAAACACTATGGGTTGAGAAAAAGGAACTACAAGATTGGGTTAAAACAAGGGCGCATGAAATCGGGTTTGTGATGGTAATTATGTCAAATCATAAACACGATCCTAGTGGTCGACCATATGTTTATATGAAATGTAACCGAGGCGCACCATATCGGGGTGAAGGTAGGGATCTTAGTGTAGCAGAACGAGGGATTAGGGGCATGCACAATCATGAGTTCATTCATTACCGTGAGGGCCACCGACCCATCAGCGGCCTTAGTCCGGCGGCTAAGGTTTTCGCTCGCGATATGATAAAGTCGCACGTTAGGCCTGCTAGTATCATGAAAGCTGTGAACGAAAAATTTCCCGATGATCATCCAAATATGAGACACTTTTACAACCTGAAGGAAAAGGATAGAAGGGAAGCAATGGATGGTAGAGACGTGATGCAACACTTCCTTCACCTTGCTCAAGAGAGCCGCTACCTTCATTGGATTAGGCAAGACGAGGAGACAAATGCAATGACTACGGCATTCATGGTGCACCCTCGTTCGGCAAATATCCTCCGTACTTATCCGCTTGTTGCTGGTATGGATGCAACATATAAAACCAATAAATATAACATGCCTTTTCTAGTGCTTATTGGGATGACGCCTTGTAACAAGAATTTTATGGTTGGGTATGCTCTGATGGCCAACGAAACAGCTGATAGTTATAATTGGGTGTTGGACAAGTTTAGGTTGCTTATTGGAGTGAATGTTGTCCCTGTTACACTCATAACTGACCGTGATTTAGGCCTTATGAAAGCGATCCGGGAAGTGTTTCCTAACTCTGCACATTTGCTATGTAGATGGCATATCAACAAAGATGTGCAGGCTAGAGTGAATAACATCATGGGCAACACCGATGCGGGTCCGAGATTGGTGAGCCGAACTTGGTATCGAATAGTCAACGCGACCGACGAGAGGAGTTATGAGGCCGAGGTTGAGAATATGAGAGATGTTTACAGAAAGTGGCCTAAAATAATCCAATACGTGGAAACAACTTGGCTTGTGTACAAAGAGAAGTTTGTGCGGGCATGGACGAACAATGTACTTCATCTTGGGAACACGTGCACTAGCCGAGTTGAAAGTGCACACTCTGCACTGAAGTCTTGGGTTTTTAGTAGCACAACTGCATTGGACACCATCTTTTCTATTGCTCACAGTGAGATAGAAAATCAGGTGAAGAAGGTTGAGAATGATTTGGAGGAAAGTCGGTGTCGACACGGGATCTTGTACAATACTCAAGCTTTGTATCAGTTAAATGGTCGAGTCTCGCATTACTGTTTAGAACTCTTACTGCCAGAGGAAAATCGTATGCGGGAGTTAGCCTATGAGGTATATCAGCGTTGCGGTTGCTCGTTGAGAACCACACATGCCATCCCCTGTGCATGCGCCATACGCAGACGATTGGAGGCGAAAGAGAGTCTGTACCTGACAGACTTACATCCTTATTAGACTACTTTGATCATTGGTGATGGTGTTATCAACCCTGAGTTTGTATCTGAGGCAGCACAGGATTCTCAGTACTTCTTAGAGTTGGTTGAGCAGGTTCAAAGTAGTGATCCTGCCGTCTTGGGGAGCGCTACCCGGGTTCTAGAGGAACATCTTTGTAATCCTGGTGATTCAACTTTGGAGCCCTATATTGTCGAGAACCCTAAAGGGAGACCACGATGAAAGAATCACCCAAGTACAAAACGAAAGAAGAGTGGTTTTGAGCACACAACATCCAGTTCGTCTTCAAAGAGAAGTAGATTTGTAGATTCAGTTATGAGCATGTCAACTTCTACAGGTAATATGTTTGTTAATTGTATGTATTGATTATTTATAACTTTGATTTGCTACGTACTGATAATTTTAATACAGGTTAATTTGATTGTTGTAGGTCGGGAAAGCGTGGATGGAGAAGACGGTTCTAGTGGATTTCCATTTTACCGCAGGGTTCCTGCGATTGTTGGGCCATTCATTATTAGATGGACGAATGTCTAGGCGGACGGTAACTGTGGATTTCGAACTGTTGCAGATTGTTTTTTAGGGAGTGAAGACCATTGGGGGTTTTGTCCGCCAAAATATGGCAAATGAGATTGCTGCTCATCGGGATGTTTACACACGTATTTACTTTGATGGGGTAGACGCAGCAATAAGGCGCATTACTTGGAGTGGGGGGCCAGCATCTGAGGCTCATTGGATGCATACTTCGCAAGACTTGTTTCCTATTGCCCAGCTGTTCAATGCCGCAGTCATTTTGGTAGGACTGGGCCCAGGGGGAACCCTATATCCGTGTATCAATGTCCTTCCTTGGCGTGCTTCTGAATACACATCCAACTAACGAACTCGTGATGGCACATCTTAGTACCTTTGAGCATTATATTTGACTCGAGTTACTTCCCGGATCACCCATACCACCAATTCATAACTTATGGCATAACATGCATGAAGATAGTGTTGATGGTTGGGATCAGTTGTATGGTGTGAGACGCGCTTTATGGGAGGAGTTACTCTCTACTTAGTTAACATTATATAGTTAGATATATTAATTATAATGTTTTATGTATTCTATTAGATAACTTTCTTGTAATGATTAGTGTAAGTTGATATGATATTAATATATAATGTTGGATAATAATAAGTTGCAATGATTCAAACTGAAATAATAAGTTGCAATTCATTATAATGTTTTATGTATTCTAGTTGGTAGCTATTAGTTAACTTTTTTTTAATGATTGGTATAAGTTGATATGATATTAATATATATTGTTGGATAATAATAAGTTGCAATGACCCTAAACTGAAATAATAAGTTGCAATGATTCATAGGGAAATAATAAGTTGCATCATAAAACCACAGTTGTAGTACGTAACTAAATAACAATATGATACAAGGGTAAATAAAACATCAACTATACACTCTGATATAAGCTAGTACATATGATCATCACGCGCATGCTGATCAGGGTCCTGTGCCCGATTTAATCGCAATGCAGCATTCCAATCCCGAGCGAGGTCATCGAACATCTCATATGACGAAGAAGTGTTGGGTCGCTGGTCATTGTGCCGATCCTCCGTCAAAGCTCTCGTGGCGTCAAAATGTCGGGCCATCCACTGCAAAAGTCAGTAAGTTATGTTATGTATCAATAATTAACAACGAAATGGTAAACATAGAATAATAAAAATTGCATACGTAGTGGGTGCTTGTAGTGTTGGGTCGGGCCGGAACAGTTGTCCTATCTGCAGCGATAAGGGTAGGATAAGAATATGTACAATACCAATCCATGTACTCTCTCAAACACTCTCCTGGACGACAAACACGTCTCAACTGTGATACAGTGAGACCCCCATAATATGACGTGAAACGCTGCCATGTAGACTCTGCTGCTGATACCGAGAACTGAACCTCATACTTCTTTGGATTTCCCGGTCTGTATGTAAAATCAGGCTGAGGAGGAGAGGAAGGAATGACCTGAACATAACCCAACTGTCGCAGTACACGATCTGGGTTGTATGGCTCAATGATACCTCAATAACGTATGCAACCGACATACAGCGTCCTCGGAACCATGGCAGCCTGGTCACCCCCATATGGCGTCAACATGACCTGAAATAGGATAAATGTAATAATTTAATTAGTTTAATGTAGTAGTAATATATGACAACATAATAATAATATATTTGATTAATGCAATAAATTTCGTACCTCTGAAACCTGAAGGGTGTCCAAGCGTCTGCGAATCGACTTCAGTCGGATGAACTCCTTGCCGACGAGGTGGTAATCCCACTTTCTTGCCCGGGGCTCATGATCAGTGAACGCTAGCCCATCTCGCTGAGGTCGGAAACATGGGAAGTACTCGTAGATCCAGCACTGTAAAAGCGTGAGACACCCATCACTCTGTTTGATGTCCGCTTTACTCGCCACCCCTAGCTGACGATATAGGTACGCCAAAGCTGTTGAGCCCTATGAGTAAGTATGTACTGAATCAAGGTCATCCAGCTCAATAATGTTCTGGGGCATGAGCCGGGAACCACTCTTATCAGTGAAGAGCGTACACCCAAGTGTAAGGAGCAACCATGCGCGAAGCTGCACATCAGCTGGACGACCATCAACCTTACATCTATCAATAATCTGCTGAACGGTAACGCCACCATTCTTTCAAACTCGTGACTCCTCCTGTAATAACTCCTCACGAGTACACTGGAGGAGCTCCTCAAACCGTACATACAAATCAGAACTCGGCAAAGCATCACTCACAGTCCGACCATCAACATGAACACGTATAATCTGCCAGACATCATGCAACATGATCGTCATCTCTCCAAAAGGCATGTGAAACGTGTTTGTGTCGGGCTGCCAACGCTTTACAAACGCTGTAAGCAATGGAAAGTCGAGGTGCCTAAACATAATCTGTGGCAGATGGGCAAGACGAGATCTATCCAAGCGCTCCAACGACGGCTGTGGGAAAGGCCAAGTCATCAATGCATCAAAGGCACTGGAACGGTTATGACACAACAAAACATCACTAGCCTGCGGATCGTGGTATATAACGGCGCCCACGTGACCCCGCCAACTAGGAATCAACCTACCGTCAAGAGGGCCCCCAGACATAGCCTCGGCAACTAACCACGAAGTGTCCCTAGCAGCTAGGGATGGGCAAGGGTCGAGTCTAGGTCGGGTCCAGCCGGACCCTAGACCCGGACCCTAAATTTTTTTGCAGACCCGGACCCGGACCCTAAGGGTCTGGAAAAATTGGACCCTGACCCAGACCCTAAGGGTCTGGAGGGTCTAGAGGGTCTAGAGGGTCCAAGTCTAAATTCTTTAATTCAAACAAATAAACTGAAAAAACAAACCCAGAAAATTCGCATGAAACAAACCCAGAAAAAAATTAAAGAGAAACTGATAAAAACAAAAAGAAATCGCATGAAACAAACCCAGAAAATTTGCATGAAACAAGCCCAGAAAAAAAATTAAAGAGAAACTGATGAAAACAACAAGAAATCGCATGAAACAAACCCAGAAAATTCGCATGAAACAAGCCCAGAAAAAACGAAACAAAATACCTGGCGTGAGTGACTCGTGAGGTGATGAAAGATACAAAAAACGAAACTGAAAAAATAAAAAGAAGAAAATCAGGAGATGATGAAATACCGGGAATGAAACGATGAAACAAGCCCAGAAAAAAATGAAACAAAAATGAAACGATGAAAGAATGAAATAAATCAGGCGACGAAAAATACCTGGTGAGTGTCGACTAACTGACTAAGGCCTCTGCCGACGCCGAGTGGTGACTGGTGAGTCGCCTCTTTCTCCTCTTTTCCTCTCTCCTCTTAACGGTTGTATTCTGTAGAACAGAATGGCGGGGTTTAGGGTTTTCAAAGTGAAGGGCAGGCCCAGTTTTGTTTTGGTGTTTTACAAAATCAGTTTGTTTTTTTTTTTTAAAAAGTTAAAGTTTATATATTAAATAAGTTTACGGTCCAAGGGTCGGGTCCGGGTCTAAAATATCAAGACCCGGACCCGGACCCTAAAAAAAATACTTGGACCCAGACCCGGACCCGGACCCTCAGGGTCTGAAAAAGTTGGACCCAGACCCTTAAATTAGGGTCGGGTCCAGCAGGGTCCGGGTCGGGTCCTGGACCCATGCCCATCTAGCAGCTCTTGCCCTGCTCGTCATCCGACTACCTCCGGAACTCGACGATCCCGAAACAAACCTCCCTCCTCTGCCCTTCCTCACAGGCACACGGGAGGAGCCTTCACCCACATCAGCTCCATCACCACCGGTCAAAACGTTCTCTAACTCCTCCTCGTCTGCAGTATCCCATCCCGCACTATCAGGCGCATCCTCAGCAATAGGAATCGGCCTAGCCTAAACATTAGCCCTCGCCCTCCTACTCGATGTATCAACACCACGAGATCTAGTGTGTCGTGGCGTCGATCCCTCAGGACCCTCAACACCCTAATAATCAATTATGTTAATTACTTATTATTTATTTAATGTCTACTTTATTATATTGTAATTACTACTAATCTATAACCATTGACATTCTAATAATTAATTAACTAAAATTAAAACAACAAATAATATTAACATGCTATATCATTAGTAAACATGCTCAAACATGCTAATATTAACATGCTAATAAAAACAACTACCCTAAACAACTAATAAAAACATGCTAATAAAAACAACTAATAATATTAACATGCTAATATCATTACAATAAATAATAGTAATATGCTACTAATATAATAACATGCTAATATCATTAAAATATTTTTATAATATAATAACATGCTCAAACAAATTAATTAACTAATTAAATAATAACTATTAAAATTAATTAATACTATTATCACATGCTATTAAACAAATAATTAAATCAAACAAATTAAATAATACTAACATGCTACTAACATGCATTAACATAATAACATCCTAATTATAACATAATCACACAAATTAACATAATAACTATTAAAATTAAAATAATAAAAAATATTAACTATTCACATAAATTACAAAACCGAAATAAACACAAAATATTTGAAAATTATATAAAACATAAATTATAAAAAATTTTAAAAAAAACCGACGAAATTTTTTTTTCGAAAAAAAACCGGCGTTGTAGATCTACGTTACCCCTGCGGTGGTAACGGAAAAGTGATCCGTTACCACCGTGGTGGTAACGGTTTTTCCATCCGTTACCCTGCAATTTTTCGAAATTTTTTTTTTTGTTCAAGCCACTTGTTCGGCGAAGGGGGGGTTTATCATATAATTTTCCGGCAAAGGGGTCGGTTTTAACCACAAAAATTCAAAACTAACCTCAGTTGATGATTCTCCGATTTCCTTTGCCTTCTTCCTTGAGCCCATGTTTTTTTCCGGCGAGTTGTGGTGGTGGTGGTGGACTTTTGTCACGCGGATCTGCGTCTCGCGGTGGTGTGCTTCGCGGTCGTGGTCTCCGGTGGGTGTGGTGGTGTGCTTCGCGGTGGTGCTCTGCGGTGTGGTGGTGTGCGGCGCGGTGGTCTCCGGTGTGGTGGTGAGCTTCCCGGTGCTGTTGGTCCCGGTGTGGTGGTCTCGGTGTGGTGGTCGCCGGCCCGCTAGTGGTTGCCGGTGTGGTGGTGGTTGCAGTGGTGGTAGTGGTGGCTATGGTGGGAGGGAGTGAGGAGTGAGGAGTGAGGAGTGAGAGTGAGGAGTGAGAGTGAGAGTGTGAGTGGGGTATGGGGTATGGGGTCAAGTATTGGTAGGGGTAGTTTAGGAGTATTTAAGAAAAAATACGGGTGATTTTTAGTAAATACAGGCGCTAAATAGTAATGCCCTTTGGAAAAGGATTTATTAAACCCCAATTTTTCCCCACACTTTATTTTCTCTCTCCTCCTTCCTCCCACGCTTTCGGCCTTCTCTCTCTCTCTCCTTGCGTTTTTCTTTTTCTCGTCGGCACTCCTCTTCTCCGACCACCGCACCTCGCCGACAACCACCAGTTGTTGCTGCTGCCGCCGTCTGTCGTTGGCCGGCGTGCTCTCCTTCTTCTTTCCTTTTTGCTTTGGTTTGTTTCTTTTCTTCCTCCTCAAGTTTTATTCAAAGATTGTATTTTTAGGTTTTGTTTTAATTTGTTTATGTTTAAAAGTTATAAGTTGATGATTTATTATTGAATCTAAGTTATATGATTTGTGTATTGATAAAATAATATTCAGATTTGCGTATTTGAGTTTAAAGTATATTTTAATTATCAAAGCATGAATTTTTAGGGTTTTGAAAGTTAGAAATCATAGTAGTTTATTATAAGTTATCAAAGTTATTATTCTTATGATTTTAAATATGTTTAAGCATGTTTAAAATGAGTTCTAATATGTTATATGTTGCTGGAAATTTCAAAAGAGTGTTGATGTTGGAGTTTATGATTTTGAAAACATGAGTTTTGAGAGTTTTTGACAACTAGTATAGTAGTACTATACTAGGAGGCTTTAATACTTAAGTTTTATTGATGGAAAAGGTTTTTAAACACTTTTAAGAAGGGTTTAAAGTATGTTATTATTGCTGTAAATTCATAAAGGATTGATTTTGGATTTATATTGGTTGTTTTAGGCGGAGAATATTCTTTAGGCGACTTTTAAGCTTGTTAAAGTAGCCTCGAAGTTTGTCTACACAAGATACGTACATACCTATGTGTTGATTGAAGTAGTATCATGATTTTAAGAAGGAGAATTATGTAGTATCATGTATAGGAACTATGTTGAGTTCATATATGATATATATTATGTTGGATTTTGCATGTTTTATGCTGTTGTGTAAACATGTTGATTATGAAGATTTATATTATGAGGTTTATATCATGTTTGTATGGAAGATTGATGCAAGCATGTTGGTTGGGAACTTTATTTTATTAATTCACATGGGGGAATTAATATATTTATTAGTATTGGATCATGATTGATCATTGTTCCCTTTTGAGTATTTCACTGCTTTATAAGGACCGAGGGCCTTATTTGGTAAGTTGATATTTTATACCTATGAAAGGTAATTTGGTTGTTGGCTAGGTTCAACAAATAAGAATGATTGGATTAAAGTTGAAAGTGTAATCTTGGATTGTTAAGTTGTGTGATCACTTATCTAATCCTAAGATAAAAATGGAAGTTTGTAATTGTTGATTGATTATGATGTTTGTTGTACTTGTGAGTCATAACAAGTAATAACTGGTAAATCATGTAAAGTGAAACTGGATAGCAATAGCTTTAGACTGGTGCATGTCTGAAGTATTGGACAATTAGGAGTTGGAGTACATGGTGGTAGCCCATGGCTTTTTCTGGGGCCGGATTGATCACCGTGTCCTATTTTTTTATTTAAAAGGTTCCTCGATATCGTAGGTCATGGGCCCGTATTTCGTCTTCCAAAGGGAAGGCTGGTTTTAGTTAGACAACTCGGTCCATTGACTATTCCATTTAAAGTAATAAAAATGTTGTTAAAGTTTAGTTCAGTAAAAGTTGTCTGCAAGTTGTTATGTTATTATTTATTCCTGTTTACTATTTATTAGTATCATGTTAGGATTGTTTATTTATTTAGTATGTAGTACTCAGCTTTGCTGATTACGTGCTTTTGTTTGTGTATGTTGCTCATGGCTTTGTCTTATTGATCCTGTGATGACCCATTTTGGTGAGCAGTCTCTAGGGATCAATAGTGCATTGTCTATATACAGGTTTGAAGATGATGCATCATTGGGTTCGGGATTGGAGAGCTTGTGTAGTTTATTTACAGTACTTTTGAGTTATACTTTTCATAGTTGGTTTGATTTTAATTTTGACTTTGGTTTTGTTAGTTAGTTTTGGAGTTGACTTATTGTTGACTAAGTTCATTTATAAAGTTTGTTATTATGTTTTTCGCTGTAAAATTTTGAATAAGCCGATACGTTTTCACACGGGCGATAATACTTTGATAATTCTCTATATTTTATATTAAAAGGTATTTTAGAAAAGAGAGAATTGTCGGGGTGTTACAAAGTGGTATCTGGGAGCTTTAGGTTTTTATTGGCCTTTCGTGCCAACTTTAAGTTTTTAGGCGCCTAACTACCTAGTTACTTCAAATGAATTTCTTAGAATTGAGCTCCTATTTATTCATTGTGTTCAAATTATCTTTCGAAAGTTCTTTTTCAAGATTTCAAGTATTATTTCGATTCGAATTAAATCTTTTTTTCAAAGGGTCCGAATTTTTTTTATTGAGTCCGAAAATTTTGAACTATAATATGTAATTTTTTTTATTATCTCGTTTTTCGGTTCCTTAATAAATTCGAAATTATTTAAATTATTTTAATACTCTAGCTTATTTTGATTATTTTATCATTTTGTGAGAGATGGGTAGTATAGGATGGGCATATAAGATAGAAATATTATATGTCTACATTAAATAGTTAGTTCAGCATGATTATACTTTTCTTCCCTGCTAACTGTTATGTTATTCTTATGCTTTATATTTCTGTTATTCTTGCTTATTGCATATTATTGTTGGTAATATACGCTAAGTGAGAGTATCATTTGCTTATAGAGGTAGTATTCATCTGTTATGGGATCTCTAGACATGTCTGATAGAGAGAATATTCGAGTAGGGAGCTACCACAACCCAATTGTATTGAGTGATGATGAGTATGATGGAGAGTCTGATAGTGAGAGTTACACCAGCCTAGAGATCATTATGTGTTGTGTTTTGAAAGTAAACATTCCTGATAGCAATGATGAGGTTATTCAGGAGTTTGATCGTACTAGAGGGCAAACCTGAAAGGACATCTATAGTATTACTTGGAGATCTTATCTGAGCTATGTGAGTGATTCAGAGTTGGACAAGGATGGTCATCAACTCAAAAGGATTCGAAGATCTACTAGACCTAGGAATCCATATTATTATAGTGGAGACTAAACTTTGAGGATGAAATGTTTACTCCATAAAAGTATAAAGAAAATAAGGATAAGAATGATAATGTAACTCCATAGAGTATTTATTTATGTTCTAAGGTTAGTAGTTGAATAAGTAGCTAAGCTACAATGGTTTAAATTTCCTTCTTTAGCATCTTTATATTGTCGAGGAATAAGTTGGTTATTTTGGATTGGAAAAATATTCTTATTATCGTTCGAGGAATAAAAGTTATTATTCAGTTATTTGAGTTGAGTGAGAATATATTCGTACGCGAAAAGGGGAATATTTTCTTTAATTATTGTGATTGGTTGCATTTGATCCTTATGTGATTATTAATGTGAATATTTATTCATGCGTGAATATATGATTGTTATGGTTCATAGTGTGTGAACTTAGTGTTATAGTAACTTCATGAGAATTGTATGTTGATGCGATCTTGTATGGTCAAATCAAATGTTGCCTTCATAGTAAATGGCAAGTAGTTGTGCATCGAAACCTAAAGTAGAGTTACGTTTAATTTAAGGTCGCGAAATAGAATGGCCAACAACGGTAATGTTTTAGCTTTTGCTATTCGCCTATTGGCGGAGAAATTAACTTAAGAAAGAGATGAGCTTCCCGATCCTGTTGGGGACATGTTTGAAAGACTAGCTAAGACTAAGCCACCGTACTTTAAGGGGCAAGTTGACCCTACCTTCTTAGAAAGTTGGACTAGGGAGTTTGAAAAGAGTTTTGGACCTGTAAAGTAGGTCAAGCTATATTGTATTTTGAAAGATGCTTAATTTTCTGGCAGTTTATTTCATCAAGTAACTAGTTTACTTCCTTATGTGACAAGTTTAAGTTCTTTGGTAGCCACTTTATTTTTTTGTAAGCATTTTAAAAAATTTGGTTTTCACTGTAAATGAATTTGCTGTATAATCTGATTCCTCAGCCACAAAAACAACAACCTCAAATTCCCACCAAGCAAGCAGATGAAGCTAATCAAGCGTTTTGCAGGAGATCGAAAAGACACCAAGACGTACCCAGCACAGCCACTATAGTTCTGCAAAAGCTGCAAAAACCATCTCCCCCGAAGCAAAGCTCTCATGTGAAGGAATCCGGACCAGCAACTAGATCCTCTCCAAGAAAGTAGTTTGAACAAAAACTGATTTGGTTACTAACATTGATGATTAATTAGTTTTGAATAAAAGGAGAACTTTATGTAATTAGTAGAAGTACAAACAAAACAATTACCACTGGTTTGTTATTTTGCAAAATTATGCTAAGTGGTACTCAACTTTAGGTTCTAATTACAAGTGATGTTGATCAGTAAGTTTTATGTTCTTAAGTGACTATTATATGTCAATTAGAGACCATGATATGCCAATTAGTCACTATTCCATGCTGACTTTAGATTTCTTCAAATTAGAGACTACTTTAATCCATTTGATGCTTGTTCAAATTAGTCGCCTATTCATTTGCTAATTACTTTAATTTAAAAAACACAAAGCTGAACATCTAATATATTTCAAAAAGTGACTATTTAAATTCATTTGGTACCTAATTTAAGCTAATTGGTGCCCACTTTAATCTATGAACTGAATATTTAAGAAATTAAATGACAAAATATATAATAATAAATCGAAACTTCAAATGTGAAATGGAAAGAACAAAATGTATTTATTACCATAATCACTAACAAAATGTCACTCCAATTACATTTGTGGGCTCCTAAATGTTAAAAAAATAATAAGTGACCAACAATAACCATTGTGTCACCAACATAAATCATCATGTGACCACTATAATCATTCAAGAAGCTACAACAATCTAGCATTCTTTAACTTTGTTTCATGCTCAGGTGATGGAGAATCATAAAACTTTTGACGTTGTCTAGGTGGTGTGACAAATCATCACGCCATGGTGAAGGAGTGTCGTTACGTTGGCAACACTGTCATGGTGGTGACAGATCAGTAAGTTCTCTACCTAACTCTGAAGCATCTACCCCAGCCTCTGGAGAAGGTGTGTCATACCTAGCTTTTCGATTACGGGGTGGGGAAATATCTGAACTTGGATCAAGAAAAGTTGAGCTATTTGGCACCTCAGAAATCGAAACCCAACCACTACCATCTTTAACGTAGGATAAACATGAACCATCGCCGGCGGAGGAGGCGGAGGAGGAGGAACGATCATCACTCTAGGATCGGAGGCAGGAATCGTGCTCGTCGGAGTCGGTGAAATCGGCTTCTTCGGCACGAACTCCGGCGCCTTCACATTGAGTTTTCTCAAGGACAAGTTCTGAGTCAACGAGCCTGACTCAGCGGATGCAATCGCCGGAGAATCGATCAACAACATTATTTTCTGCCACAAATCAATAACAACACAAAAGACATCATGACAGTTTATTAGGTGACCAATTTATTCCATAAAGAGACTAATATAAGACAAAAAGGGACTAAGATAAAAACAATAAAAAAGCCAACATACCAAGTACAACCAAAGACCTCGGTTCAACATTAGACTCAGCAACAACAGAAACATCTGAATTTAATTCATCATCTTGTGAAACCTCCAACAAAAATTGTTCAAACCTTGAATCAAGTGCCCCTCTTATCTCCCTAACTCATTCTCTAAGCTACTATTAAAACTAACTAATTATATAATACCAAAAGTGCCCCTCTCCCTAGGCTAGTCTATTACACTATGGTAATCCTGAACGCAGTGGGGGAAAATGAAAGTGGTTATTCAAATACTCAATACGTGGAAAGAGCATGGTCATCGTGTTCTTCTTTTCTCACAAACTCAGCAGATGCTTGATATCCTTGAAAATGTTCTGATTGCTAATGAGTATAGCTACAGGAGAATGGATGGTCTTACAACAGTTAAACAGAGGATGGCCTTGATAGATGAATTTAATAATTCAACTGATGTATTTATCTTCATACTAACAACCAAAGTTGGTGGTTTAGGGAGAAATCTAACTGGGGCAAACAGGGTGATCATATTTGACCCAGATTGGAACCCATCAACAGATATGCAGGTCAGTATAATTTTTATAGGTGTTCCTTGCACTTATCAGTTAAAGGATATTTTTCTGTTTCTCATAAATTTTCCAATGAACTGTTGTATTGTTTGGTCGCTCTTGCCTACATCAATTGCAAACAAGTTGACTCATAAATTGATTACAGAAGCTAAACCTCTACATCAATTGCAAACAAGTTGATGATGATTCGAAATCAGCAATATAATCACCACTCCACAAAACCACTCCACAAAATTTAATCCAAGATATTCAATTCAAGCGTCCAAAGTATAAGAATCCACAAAACCACTCCACAAGATTCTCAAAAATTAACCAAATCATCATTACAAATACAATGTAACGGACAAAATGCAGGATCAAAATCACACAGAATTCAACTACTTAAATGATCACAATTCCATAAAATCACCACGAATGAAAGAATTCAACTCGCAAATGTTTATCTAAAAGAAAAACTGAAATTAACAAGCAAATGTTACTAAAATTGCGTCATTAGGAAGTAACTGAAACTCGAAATTGAATACAAGACATTCAATTCAAGCGTTTAAAACCACTCCACAAGAGTCTGTATAATCAACTAAATCATAATCTCAAATTCAACTTATTCGACGAAATGCAGGATCAAACTCACAAACAAAAACAAACATATCTAAAAATGAAATGGAAGAAAAAAGATCGAAACTAACAAAAACCAAACCTCGAATTTCGTTTGAATGTCGAGCACACCTTCATCATCCTTCTAATTCAGTATCCAGAAACCCTAATTTAACAAATACCAAAAATCCTCCCAAATTTTCGAGCAGAGAAACTGAGAATGAGTTAGGTAAAATAGGAGGAGAAACTGAGAAAGGAGCAAGAAAGAGGTGAGATGAGCAGAGAGAAAGAGGTGAGGTAGCAGAGAGACTCGTGAGGCGGAAAAAATGAGGCTGGGTTGGGGTTGGTCGCTGTATTGAAAAAGGTTGGGCTTCTCTATTAGAATTGGGCCTGGGCTGGTCTAACTTTAATGTTAAAGTTAGGCAGTCTTTCTAGATAATTTGTGGAGAACTTAAAGTATATAAACTTGAATATATTAAGTTATAAGAAGAATTAATTTAATATATATCAACTTCATATATTTATGTAGAAAATTCTCTTAATATTAAGTATATGGTAACCCTTAATTTTATCTTTTTCCATTTGGTAGCCATAAGAAATTAGATCACAAAGTAACTTGCTAATCCTAATTCTGTGACATTCATGAAGGGAAAACATTAGCATCAGACAATTAAATTGACTCATGCATCCTTGAAATATTTTACATGTAAGAAAATCTAATGAATGACAACTCTTATATCTTATTTGTAGAACGGTTGCGAACAAGGGAATGTATGATCCAAAGTTCATAATTGCCATGTTAGAGCAAAAAATCCAAAATATCTAGCTTTAGTTTATACTTTAGGAAAAAATATTCATATCCTCATAAATAATAATGATGCTCGAATGTCACAAAGTTAAATCATCTAATGTAATGGTATTATGGAATTTTAGAGATGAAATATGTATAACTGAAACGGGAATATAATAGCCACTATGCAAACGTTCTTCACCATTGAGTAAAATTATTCATATAATTATAACCATTCAAAAATTATTCATATCCCCATAATATATAAAAGAAAATATTAGTCCCTCAATAGTCAATAGTTATTATCTGAAAAAACTCATATAATTGTAGTATAATACTACTTAAACATCGAATTTTATTTCCTTAAAAAAAAATCAACTTCTGAGTACATTATATAATACCAACAACTAACACAAATTTGGACCCGGGTAAAAATTTCCAAGTTATACATATTTTCATGGTAAATTAATTTCTAAATTACTTTCACCTTTTAGGGATAATAAAAAAAGAGTTTGAAACTTAACCTAATGAATCTATAAAAAGTGAAGTTATGTTGAAATAATTATGCTAAAAACTAAATAAGGATATTGACTAGATCCATATAATATCAAAATTGATCTAAAGGGCATATAAAAATACCTTGATAAATTAAGTTTAAGGAAAAATATAAATCGACAACTCAACCAGAGTAAAAACAAGTAACCATCACAACGACAAACGCTTATCCAGAAAATCTTCATCATCTTAGAAAATGACAAAATCTTCATATATAAATGATATAGATAAAAATTGAATCTCAAAAGTTCAACAAAAATGGATACAAAGCTGATAAAAATTTCTTATTTTGGTGCAAAAATACCTGAATATCATTTGTCCTAAGTTAGTTCAACAAATTTGAGGTTGTAATAATTTTGGCAATATTGGTACGAAAATATCATAAAAGAGATACAGGAAGAGGAAGAGGAAAAGAAAAAGGAAAGAGGGTGTATAACGAGGAAAATAAAGGATGATACGAGTGTAGGATTAGGTACTTTTTATATTTAATCAACATTATGTGCACCGGGTGTGTTTCGTCTTCTTGGCTGGCAAGTAAACTATTATCCCTCAAAGATGTTCTTCTTTGGAGACTTCTGCAACGATGTCTGAATCTGGTATCCCGAACTTCGTTCCAAACCTGCAAAAAAGGGACCAACCCTAGAGGTTTGGGTGGTGATTCCCCCTCTGAAGCTTAAGTCAGGTATCAGGAGTGAAAAGGAAATGTAGAGATAGAGAGGGAAAGTGAGAGATAATTTCTCCAGAGTAAGGGCACACTGTTCAATGAATTCCCTTTCTCCTGATTTCAAGGGGAGTATTTATAGAGTTTGGGATCTAATTGATGCCCTTTGAGGTCACCCTAATTTAGGGGCACCTGATTGGCAAGGCAATCAGAACTTGACACGTGGCAGGCAATGATTGGGTGATATACACCAGCCAATCATATGCAACTGTTTTTTGGGATTTGGGCCCTGAATATTCTTTCAGGCCAGAAGGTGGGTTTTTACTCTTTACTCAGTAAAACTCAAAGCTTTAAGCCTCTTTTTTACTCCTTTGGGGGACATGTGGATGCTCTGGATGGATCCACGTGTTTCCTCAGGAGCCTTTTGATTTATTTAGGCTACAACATTTTCCCCTAAAAGCGTTTTTATTGTTGGCCCCAAGACGGTTAATGCCCTTTTACCTGAGGAAGTTACCTCAATTTCACAAAGAGGCAAAGACGCGCCATTTTTTAGGCTTTACCGGTCATATTTAACCTGTTTAACCATTATCGGTCTCCTTTTAACCGATCTAGAAGGTTTTTCACCCCCTATATATATGCTCTTTTGTCCTTACTTCAATCATTTCACACCTTGAGAGAAGTTTTCTAGAGAGAGTGAGTTCGTCCAGCTTTCGTTTTCTTTTCCGAATCGTCCAAGCACTTCGCCAGGTATCCTTTCTTTCTTCTTTGTTCTCCTTTATTCTTTTTTTTTTCTTAAAAAATCAATAAAACGGATTCCTCTTCTTCGTCAAATAATCCTGGCCGTTCAAGAGTTTGCCTTGACACTATAACCGATAGTACTTATTCTTCGGCACATTCTAGAGTTGGGCCTATTCTGGTCGATTGTATATATTTTTATGGTTTTGGCCGGCAAAGTCAGACGACCCAGTCTTTACCTGTGCAGGGTAATCTGGCGCGCGACTCAAAATGGGAGCAGGATCGAAAAAGGATCTTAGAGTGTCTAGCAAACGACCCATCTGAGACGAAGAATAATTCTTCCTTCTTATAGCTCTGAAATGGAGGAATCTACTAGACGAGTTCCAGATGAGACGAGGGAAGCCCAAAGTGCTCAGTCATTAGCCGGGCCTACTTCCCCTGGCAATAGTGGGGAAGAAAATCTTGAAGCAAATCCCGAGCCCAGTCCGTCTGTTAGGGAGATCGATATGGAAGAAGCCGGCGACGCCAATAACGAGGGTGATTCCAGCACTACTGAAGAATCTGACGAACCCTCCACTACCTCGTCTGAAATTAGGAAACGCTCAGGTCCCCTCTCTGATCCTAGTTTTATTTTTGTCAACCGTAGGTGGTTAGAAAAAATTGGCCCTGATCCTAACTACTTATCCATTGTTATGCCCATGCCGGGCATTTCTTTCGTCATTCCCAAAAAGGAGGCTACAATCTTGAGCGCTCCCAAGAATTACTTCGTCGTCTACAAGCTGGTCTAGGACGTGGGGTTAAGATTTCCCCTCCACAACTTTATAGAACAAGTGCTAAGGCATTACAACATCGGCCATAACCAACTGGTACCGAATGCCTGGTACAACATTCTTACCTTCATAGCCGTATGCGAGTTGCGCGGCCTGGCCTTTTCTCTTCCGGCCTTTACTCAGATACACTATGTATCTAAGGTTCCAAGGATAGTGGACGGAGCCTGGTTCAGCGTCTGTAACTGTCCTCGTTTTCTTACGGCTTGGGATAAGCCTTTAAAGATGCACGATTGGAAGGCCGATTTCATCTTCCTCCGAGCTGCCAACGATTACTTCACTGAGGGATACCGTTTTCATAGCCGGGCGGCTATGAACACTGGACGAGGGCCATCCTTTTTGGATTTAGAAGATAGGTTTGACGAAGAGGTGGTGGAATACTTTAAGGTAAAAGAGTATTTCAGACCAGATCGTTCATCCTTTAAAGGGCCAGCTAACTGGATTCCCTTCAATGAGATGTTCTATAATGATAATTTCTTGGTCGCCGCTGGCTTGCGGTAGGCCGAGGATAAAGGTATTTCTTCAAAACTCTAAGTAAACCGTGTCGTCCATAATGCTTATCTTACTAACCCCTTTATTTGTCCTCTGCAGAATCAACCAAAGCACTTCTCAAAAGATGTTGGACGGGCGATATCAGTATGTCTATATTTATTGATAACCTTTGGAAGGAGTTCGCCAAGACTTATATATATATATATATATATATATATATATATATATATATATATAATTTTTTTTTTTTTGGAAACGTCCGGGCGTCTTAAAGCATCTTCCTTGCTTTGGAAGGGGGTTCCTTACAAAAGGAAAACGACCACACATGGTCTGCCTCCTTTTGCTTTTGAAATTTCGGACAAGGGTTCCTCAAGGAAGGAAGGCGTCCATAATCGGACGGCTTCCTTCATCGGTCCATCCTCGTCTTGATCCTTATGCTAGCTTTGGACGAGGACCTGGCTGGTTTGTCCAAGGTGAGAATTAAATTTTGGACGAGGGTCCCTCGAGGAAGGAAGGCGTCCATGTGTGGACCGCTTCCTTCATCGATCCATCCTCGTCTTGAACTTAAATCTGGCCTTGTACGAGGACCTGGATGGTTTGTCCAAGGTGATTATTAGGCTTTGGACAAGGGTTCCTTGAAGAAATAAGTCGTCCATGTTAGGACGGTTTCCTTCATCGGTCAATCCTCGTCTGGAGTTCAGTTGGACGGCTTCCTTTAGCAATCAAGGTGCGTCCAAAACACATTATATCAATTTTTTCTCTTTTGGACGATTATTCTCCTTACTTGCGTTTATTTGTGCAGAAAAATACCCCAACCAACAAGACCCCGCCTAGGAAATCTTCTTCATCCAAGGAGAGGCCCGCGACGGTTGGTGATCAGCCTCTGGCCAAAAAGGTCAAGGGCTTTGTGAAGAAAAAGATTGAACGGCCATCCGTCTAGAAGGCAACTCCAACTGGCAAGGGGGTTGGAGGAAAAACTATCCAGCCTCCGACGGACAAAACGTTGAAGGACGAACCGTCCACTGATGCCCTGGCAGTGGGAGAAAAAGAGCTGGACTCTACCCTTGTTCCTATTGATCAGTTGGACGCAATTGATCAACCTGAGGTCAAGCAGGACTCTACTCTGGTGCCAGTGGATCAGAAGCCGGACACGGCCGCTAAAGACAAACCAGCCTTCAGCGGCTCGGTTGCTAAGCGGATCTCCCAAATGCCGCAATCTATTAGGGCGGCGTCCCTATCTTCGGGTGAATCATATTATTTTAACATAGTTAGGACGCTGCGGGTCGGTGGATGTTCAATGAGTTCGTCCAACAGACAAGCATTAGTCATCCCCATCAAGAGAACTGACTCCCCCCCTCTTTCAGATAAGAACAAAGGACCTGCTTCAGCTTCGGCTGCTCCTATAGTGGACTCAGACGAGGAGTCTTCTGCTGCCTTTCCAAAAATGTCAAAGGCTG
Source organism: Beta corolliflora (assembly GCA_947648045.1). Taxonomy (NCBI): domain Eukaryota; kingdom Viridiplantae; phylum Streptophyta; class Magnoliopsida; order Caryophyllales; family Amaranthaceae; genus Beta; species Beta corolliflora. Next base: position 388,327 of record CANSZD010002547.1, read on the forward strand.
AACGAGAAAGGCTCAAGCAGTAGCTGTCCAAGTGCTACCCTAAGTCCTACATAAAGGGCTAGAGGGGAGCATCGGATGGACATATGGGCTACATATCACAACTTGCTGCCGAGGTACCTTTTGTTGTCGTATTTATTTTTGTACTTGTACCAATTTTTATTTTGTAACTTGTCTACTGACTTGCTTGACCTTCGTTATTTCAACTTCATGCTCACAGCATTATGACAGAGGACTGGGCGAGAGAGCTTAGAAAGGAAAATAAGCACCTCGTCCATCAAGCTAGAACGACCGGTGACAAGGCCATGCACGACATTGAGCTGGCGGAGACCCTTCACCGTCAATCTCGGGAGGCCAGGGAAAAACGATCAGCCGAACTGTAGGCTAGCAACAAGAAGTACCTCGTCACCATCAACGAGATGTTCAAGGAAAAGGATCAATTGAAGCTGGTCTTGGACACCGTCTCAGCTAATTGAAGGGCGAGAGAGATACCGCTCTTGTGGTCGCTGCTCAACTTAGGAGGGATAAGCTCCTTCTAAGGGCCCAGAATGATCGGCTGACAAGGGAGGTGGAGCAGGCCTACAACGATGCCAAAGAAGGCCTTAGCAAGGTCATCGAGACGTCCAAGGACTAGGCTCTCAAGGCCTTTGAGATGCTGGCGGCACCCGAGGAAGTTCCTCGCTTTGAGCGCCGCCTGGCATTTCAGGAGAGCATCCACTGGGCAATGGTTACTGCGGAGGAGCCTCATACCTTCCTTGATTCCTCAGACGAAGAGGTGGATGATGAGGAAGAGTCTCCTGTGGACGACCAAGATGCTCCTGCCGAATGAAGTACCTAACTTTAGGTTTATTTTTCTAAGTATCTTGGCTTGTTCCCCGTTGTAGCTTAGTCTCTTTTTTTTTTTTGTAGACTAGGTTGTTAGCCTCTTTTGACGGGTGTTTAATGAAATGATCTTTTAACAATGCTTGTCTTTTGGTTCTATCATCACACTTAGTCAAGCAAGTATAACTGAGACTCGTCCAACTTTTCTTGGACGTCCTTGAAGCTTAATTAAACAATAGATGAGTCTCGTCCGAGACTATGGACGGTCTTCAAACATTTCTCCAATAAACAGATAATGGAGACTCGTCCTGCTTTTCAGTCGGTCTTCGTGCTTAGTCAAGCAAAGGGTAAGTCTCGTCCTTGTCTTTGGACGATCTTCAAACTTTCCTCAAATAAGCAGAGTATAAATGAGACTCGTCCTGCTTTTCGGACGGCCTTCAAGCTTAGTTAAGCGAAGGGTGAGTCTCGTCCTTGTCTTTGGACAATCTTCAAACTCTCTTTAAATAAGTATAAATGAGAATCGTCCTGTTTTTCGGACGGCATTCGAGCTTCATTTGGCAAAGGATGAGTCTCGTCCGAGACCTTAGACGATCTTCAAACTATCAAATAAGCAAAGTATAAATGAGACTCGTCCTGTTTCTTCGAACTAGACTCGTCCTAAAAGTTCCAAGGGTTTAGCTGTATCCCCCCCTTCTTAGGCTTAGCTCGTCCTTGTATTCCGAACGAGCTTTGTACCAAGAAGGAGAGCGGCCAACTTTGGCCGAGCCAACATAAAACTTTTCATTTAGAACGATCTTAGATACTTATATGCAATTTATATTTTGATGTTTATGGACGAACCATGTTTTGGCCGACTTCCTTGAGGAAGCAATGCTCGTCTTGAAGAAGGGAGCCCTAACTAGGAACTTTACTACTTAGATGACCTTGTATGCGAAAGTAAGATTCCTTTACTAAGGTTTGCTTATTTCTGGTCGGCTTACTTTTAGGAACCATGATGTTTCTCTTACTAGAGACTATCATTATTTGGTTAACCAGAGGTGTGATATACCTTTTTGGTTTATTACACTTTGGCCGGTCTCCTTGAGAAAGCAATGTGCGTCAGAGAACTGGTCATTCCATGTTGTGATGTCCATTGTTTAGCTTTTACTTTGGACGCTTATAATTCTCTTTCATTTTGTCTAAGTTAATGTCACTTTTAGACCATTAGGCTAACTGGTGGTAAAAATGGCCCAAAGTGAACAACTTAGTAAAAAATAAAGGAACAATATAAGGAGAAAGTAGAAATTGTATTATATGAATTTTGTTTGACTAAGTGCCAAGGTACATGTATACATTTCTAGTTCTCTTTTTTATGCCGTGGCACTTGTCTGGGATTACAAACTACTTTAAAATTCCTGCCGATTATCTGAGTCAGACGTGGTACGTCTTCAATGTGTCTGATTTCCAAGTGCGCTGTATTGGTCGTCCATACATATCTTGGAGACGAAAAGTTCCGCTTCGCACTTCTTGGACTATCAGATAGGGTTCTTCCCAATTTGGTGTCAGTTTACCCAGCTCCTTAGCTCATCCAACAGCTTCCATCTTCCTCATAACCAAATCCCCTACCTTGAGTGGTCGTCTACGGACTCTATTGTTAAAGTCCCGAGCCATTCGCAGCTTGTACAATTGCATTCTTAATAGTGCATTGCCCCTGACCTCTGGTACTTGGTCCAAGACCGTGCATAAGGCAGCCCAATTGGCTTCTTCTGTGTACATCATGACTCTCAAGGTAGGTTCTTCAATCTCAATGGGCAAGACGACTTCAGTACCATAGACCAACATGAAGGGTGTTTCCCCTATAGAGTTTTTGGTCGTGGTTCTAATAGACCATAATACCAGTTGTAGTTCTTCAACCCATAGTGCCTTGGCATTGTCCAGCTTTCTTTTGATGTCGTTTGATAGGATTTTGTTGAACGACTCTACTTGCCCATTGGCTTGTGGGTGGGCGACTGCAGCAAAGTGAGCTTTGATTTCTCTTTCTGCCAACCAATCTTTCAACTTTGGCGTTTCAAACTGTGGACCATTGTAAAAAACAATGGACTACGGCATGCCGAACCAGGTTATAATATTCTTCCAAATAAAGCCCTTGACATCATTCGTTGTTATACCCCACATTGCTTCAGCTTCTATCCATTTAGTGAAGTAGTCCACAGCTACAATTACAAACTTCTTCTGACCAGCGGCCACAGGGAAAGGTCCCAGAATATCCATGCCCCATTTGGCAAAAGGAAGTGGGAACAAGATAGGAGTTAAGTAATTGGACGGCTTCTGATGCAAATTTCCATTGACAACTGTCACACAAGCAAGAGCATCTTCCTTAAAGGTAGGCCAGTAATACCCAGCCCTTAAAGCCTTTTCTCCCAAAGCTCTTCCCCCAATGTGAGATGTACAAGCTCCTTCATGGAGTTCCTTCAGCACTTCTAGTCCATCTTCCCTGGTGATACATTTGAGAAGAGGGCGATTGAATGACTTCTTGTAGAGGGTTTCATTCCACAACTCAAACCACTTGTCTCGGGCTTTTACGTACTTAGCCTCTACAGGGTCTGAAGGTAGTCGTCATGTCTTCTTGAATTATATAATGGGCTCCACCCAAACTGCCCCTCGGCTGAGGAACATAACATGTTCTAGCTCAATACTCTTTTTCGTCGTAACTTCCCATAAAACAGTTCTTGGTGCATCACAATCGACTGAGCTAGCCAATTTTGAGAGAGCATCAGCTTGATGATTTTCTGACTTTGGTACTTGGTCGAGAACAAATCGCTTTAAAGGCTCAATCTCATCCTTGATCAGACGCTTATATTTACTCATTGATGCTTCTTTGCATTCAAAATCTCCATTGACTTGACTGACGACTAAGAGAGAGTCCAATTTGGACTCTATCTCTAAAGCCTCAGCCGCCTTACACATCTTGATCCCAGCCAGAAGTGCTTCATACTCAGCTTCATTATTGGACGCTTGGAACTAGAACCTTAGTGCATATTCAAATTCATCTCCTTTTGGAGATTGACAAATGATTCCTGCCCCACATCCATTGACAGTGGATGATCCATCTACCATGAGCGTCCAGTGCTTCTTTCCTTCGGCCGGATAAGATATCGGTTCTATAGTTGACCAAGTAAGCTCAACTATAAAATCTGCTCAGGCTTGCCCTTTAATAGCTTTCCTTGGTTCAAAAGATATGTCAAACATGTTTAGTTCAACAGCCCACTTCAGCATCCGTCCAGCGGCTTCCATCTTTTGTAGGACTTGCTTCAGAGGTTGGTCAGTATAGACTAGTATACTGTGAGCCAAGAAATAAGGCCTCAACTTCTTGTTGGCCATGACAAGTGCCAACCCAAACTTCTCAACCAGTGTGTACCTACATTCCGTGTCCTTGAGCACATGACTTACAAAGTATATTGGGATTTGCACTAACTCTCTTTCGGCCAGTAGAACAGCACTTACGGCCTGAGGAGACACGACTAAGTATACAAACAGTTTTCCCCCCTCGGCTGGACTGACCAACCTAGGTAACTGACGAAGGTGATCTTTGACTTGATGAAGTGCTTGTTCAGCTTCTGCTATCCATTCAAACTTAGCTTTCTTCTTGATAGTAGCGAAAAAATGATGACACTTATCTCCCGACTTAGACACGAAACTTCCAAGGGCAACTAGGCAACCCGTCAGACGATGTACTTCCTTGATTTTTGACGGGGACTTCATGTCTAGAATAGCTTGGATTTTTTCAGGATTGGCTTCTATTCCTCTCTTATCTACTAAGAAGCCTAAGAACTTCCCCACCAAGACACCAAAAACACATTTTTTGGGGTTCAATTTCAACTTGTACTTCTTGAGAGTTTCAAAGGTTTCTCTCAAGTCACCAATATGGTCTTCTTCTTGCTGACTCTTTACGATCATATCATCTATATATGCTTCCATGTTTCTCCCCAATTGTGGCTGGAAGACCGTGTTGATCAATCTTTGAAAAGTGGCTGGTGCATTCCTAAGACCAAAAGGCATCCTCAGCCAGCCATACATCCCCTTCTCCGTGATGAAGGACGTCTTGTCTTGGTCCTCCGGCCACATGGGTATTTGATGAAATCCTGAATAAGCGTCCATGAAGCTCAACAAAGCATGGCCAGCCGTGGAATCTACCAGACGATCCAACTTAGGCAAAGGAAAACTGTCCTTAGGACAGGCCTTATTAAGATCAGTGTAGTCCACAGACATTCTCCATGTGCCATTGGGCTTTGGTACCATGAACACATTAGCTATCCAGTCTGGATAGTAAGTTTCTCTTATAAATCGTGATTCCAACAACTTATGTACTTCTTGGTCGACCGCCTGGTTTCTGGCCGGTCCCAAGTGTCGTTTCTTCTGTCGAAAAGGTTTTAAGCTTAGGTCAACATTTAGCCGGTGGACGGCTATCTCTGGATCAATTCCAGACATTTCTTCAACATAGTAGGCAAACACATCTTGAAATTCTTTGAGCAAGTTAATCAAAATGCCCCTCAATTCAGGGGAGAGAGAAGATCCAATCTTCAAGGTTCTCTCTGGACGAGCTTCATCCAAACAAATATCTTCAGGGGCCTCTATAAGCTCTCGATGTTCAAGCGCCACGCCCATAATGGCCATCATTCTCTAGACGAGGGTGACTCTTCCATGACGGGCACATACTTTCTTTTCTTGCTGGGAAGGTTTTCGGACGTTTTCCTTAAGGGGGCAACCTGCGTCTGAGGACTTTCAATTGTCATTCTCACAGAGGTCACTTGGTCTTTCACAATCGCAGTCGTTTTCCCTTCGCCAGCGACCTTCGTTTGGTCTTGCTTCTCCGCTTTCCATGATGATGGTTTCAAAGTAGTTAGGTAACATCCCCTAGCCGCCTGATGGTCACCATACAAGGAGCCAATTTGCCCACCCTCACATTTAAACTTCATGAGCATAAAGTGAGTTACTATCACAGCCTTAACATGATTCAGAGTTGGCCGTCCAAGAATGATGTTATAAGCCGTCAAGTCTCGGACAACCAGGAACTTGATGAACAACGTTCGTGAGGCATCCTTCTCTCCAACTCGGACGGGCAACGTGACTGTCCCCACAGGATGAATAATTCCTCCCCCAAACCCAATGATTGGATGGTGAACAGGAACCAAGTTCTTCTCATCGAACTTCAGCCTAGACAAGCAATCTGCACTAATGATGTTTGTCGAGCTTCTAGTGTCAATTAGAATTTTTCTTACTCTCATATTTTCTATCTTCATTTCTACAACCAAGGGATCATCATGAGGGGTTCTCAGCTTCCCCTGATCTTGTTCACTGACTACTATTTTTGGGAAGGGCTCGGCCTTTGTCTGATCAGTCAATAAAATTTGGCCGAGCTCCCTAAGATAGTTTTTTTGCCCCCTATTGGTTAGTCCTCCAGCTACAAATCCTCCTGAGATGACAAGAACAACATCTTTGTCAGTGCTCTCACTTTCCTTTTTCTTGTTCTGACGATCATCTCTCTTATGAAACTTCTTTCCCCCTTTGGTGTAAGTATGAGTTCATCTTTCCTTTTCGAGCTAAATCCTCTAAAGCCCTTTTAAGGTGTTTACATTCATTAGTCTCATGACCACAATCCTTGTGAAAATGGCAGTAATTGCTCTTGTCTCTATTCCTGTAAGGGGTCTTCATTTCAGCCGGAGTCTTTAACTCATATTGGTCCTTTATCTCCATTAGAATGGAGTATTGATCCTTGCTAAATTCAATAGGATCAGCTGAAGATTCAGATTCTTTCTTCTTGCCTCTCCTGGATGAAGTGGTGTGGAGGTTATAGCCCAAGTCTCAGCCTTTTTAGGCTTGCTCTTCTTTGGTTGAACTACCTCTTCAGGCTTCTTGGACTCAGGGTGCTTTGCCTCAGCACATACTTCAGTGGCGTGTATAAATGCTTCGGCTTCTTTTAATGCTTCTGCAAGAGAGGTGATTTTCTTCTTCACAAGATCAAACTTAAAATTCGTGGCCTCAACCCCCTGATGAAGGCGTCAAAGGCCACACCAGCATTGAGATCTTGGATCTGCAATGCTTCTAGATTGAATCTCTTAACAAAACTTCTAAGGGCTTCTTTTGGTCCTTGGACGACCTTTCCCAAGTGCATGCTTGTTTTATGCTCTTGCCTATTGGCAACAAAGTGACTAGTAAATAAGTAACTGAGTTCAGTGGAATTGTTGACTGAATTGGGAGGAGATTGTTAAACCACTTCTGAGCTACTCTCTTCAGAGTGGCAGGAAAATTCTTGCACCAAGTAGCAGCATCTACTGATTGGACGTACATATGATGTTTGTAAGCGGATTGTTGATCGTTTGGATCAGTTGTTCCATCAAAAAGCTCTATGGTAGGGAGTTTAACCTTTGGGAAGGGGGGCGCCTCCATGATTCTGGCCGAGAATGGGGTTGGCCAGTTAATCCGGAGGGCTCCCAGCTGTCCCTCAATGGGTATGAACTCCTTACGATATTCTTTCAACACTGGGTAGATGAAGTGTTTGCAGGGGCTGGACGCCTATACACCATTGGCTGTAGTACAGTTTTCTCTTGTCTTGGACGAACAAGAGAAGGGCCAAGACTTTTTCCTTCAGTTCTCGATGGTAACCTCAAAGGGGGGTCTCTCAAATACGGTGTTGACCCTGTGGCCGACCGTTGTAATGCATCAGCTTTCTTTGCCTCCAAGTATTCCCTGGCATCTGTTTCCATCCTATGTCCACTTGGGCGAACATTATCTTGGGTCCTAACCACCAGGTTCCAGTCCATCTTCCTTCGTTGCTTTCTGCCTTATGGCTGTTTTTCTCTAGCCGTTCTCCTAGAGAGTTCCTGACGAATAGGTCGACTTGGGCCTAGATAATTCTCCTGGGAACGCCCCCTAAGAGGAACTAGATTGTTAGCCGCTGGATCTGGATTAACATGGATAAATAACATATTGTTCTTGATATGTTCCTGGACGACTGCCATCTTAGTCTGAAAGTCATTCAGGACGTTCTCTAGACGGGCAGCAGTCACTGGACGTTCAAGATTTTCCTGAATAACAGGTTCATGGCTTTGTCCAGGGACATTAATGATGGACGGGGGTATATATCCCTTCCTCGAGGCGGTCTCTCATCGTCTACTGTATCTTCAACTCGAATTTGAAAACTTCGATTCCTTGCCACATTGGACGAGTGAAAATCAGTCATCGTTGTGTCTCCCCACAGATGGCGCCAAATGTTTAGTCTTCTTGGCTGGCAAGTAAACTATTATCCCTCAATGATGTTCTTCTTTGGAGACTTGTGCAACAATGTCTGAATCTATATCCCGAACCTGAGCTTCATTCCAAACCCGCAAAAAAGGGACCCACCCTAGAGGTTTGGGTGGTGATTCCCCCTCCGAAGCTTAAGTCAGGTATCAGGAGTGAAATGGAAAAGTTGAGATAGAGAGAGAAAGTGAGAGAGAATTTCTCCAGAGTAAGCGCACACTGTTCAATGAATTCCATTTCTCCTGATTGCAAGGAAAGAATTTATAGAGTTTGGGATCTGATTGCTGCCCTTTGAGGTCACCCTAATTTAGGGGCACCTAATTGGCTAGGCAATCAGAACCTGACACGTGGCAGACAATGATTGGGTGATATACACCAGCCAATCATATGCAGCCATTTTTTGGGATTTGGGCCCTAAATATTCTTTCAGGCCATAAGGTGGGCTTTTACTCTTTGCTCAGTAAAACTTAAAGCTTTAAGCCTCTTTTTTACTCCTTTGGGGGGGACACGCAGATGCTCTGGATGGATCCACGTGTTTCCTTAGGAGCCGTTTGATTTATTTAGGCTACAACAGGGTGTACAATAAATAATTTAGAGTTTTTCTACATTATACCCTTGTGTTTTTTTTCCAGTTTCTATATTGTACCCCCAACCTTTTCAAAATTCTATATTTAAACTTACATTTTTTAATGCACAATGCCCCTGTCGTTATTTATACGTCGTTAATTTCATTAATTTTTTTAATATAGTCGAACTAATTTAACTTATACATAGTTTAACCCTTGCAGGGAATATTTATAAATTAGATTAGTTCCACTGGATTATCAAATATAAACGAAATTAATGACCTATAATTAGCGGTAGGAGCATTGTGCATAAAAAAGGTAAGTTTGAGGGTACCATGTGGAATTTTAAAAAGGTTGGGGTACGACGTAGAAACTGAAGAAACACAAGGGTATAAAGAAGAAAAACCCATAAATTTATTATCAGATCAATTAACTTTTGGTCAAAATGGGTCACTTTAAGTCAAAACGAATTACTTTTCAATCAAAATGGGTCACTTTTAAACAAAGTGTAACTTTTAATCTTAAATAGGTCACTTCTATAAGTAAAAGTGACATATTTAGGGCAAAAATTTACCTCGGTCTGACAGGTAATTTTTTATCTTAAAGGGGTCACTTCTATATAATTGACCCATTTATTGTACACCCGATTGATTGAATATTTGTGTTTTTATTCTTTTTTAGGATTACTTGAAAAAATGAAGAAAATATCTGAATTTGTAAAAAATGTTACTCATTTTAGGATTATGGGGTATGATAATGAACAATGTAATTCCTCTGTTTTTTTTTAATTGCACCATTTTCTAATTTGGGGTGTTTTCTTTTAATTGCACCATTTCTAATTTTGGCAAGTTTTTGGGGTTATTTTACCTTTTTACCCTCAGTTCACCTACATCTCAACCCAATTAATTGCCAAAAAAGTTGGGTCTAATCTTCTTCTCTCTCCTCTTTTTTTTAAAAATTTGTGCAAAAACCAAACGGTGCAATTAAAAAAGGGATATTATCTCAGATAACCCTGACTTATAGGCCTTTTTCCCAAATAACCCTGACTTTGGCAGGCCTGTCTCCGATAACCCTGAACTTGTTTTTTGTCATTAAACTGGACGGAATTAGTGACGGTGTTAACTACACCCTAACTTGGTTTGACTTTTGCTAAATTCATCTCTTTCTCTCTCTTGTTCTTCATCTCTTCTTAAGCCCATCATTCTCTTATTTTTTTTTCTCAATCAATTCTCCAGATTAAAATTGGTTTGACTTTTGCTTAAACTTCCACCCACCCCTTCTTCAACTCAAGCACAATCTTGAACAATCCACCCCAGCAACAACAACAGCTATTATCGAAGAATTCCCCGACTAAGCCTTTAACTCTGTCTAAAACCACGTCTCCTCTTCACCTCCCAAGTCCACCGGCGACATCCACTTGAATTTCCGGCGACATCCACCGGCCACCACGAGCGCATATCTACACCACCACGAGCGCCCAGATTTGCACCACCACGAGCTCCCAGATTAGCACCACCAGGAGCGCACATCTGCACCACCACGAGCGCCCAGATTTGAAACAACCCGCACACCACCATCTCTCCCACTTGAGTTATATGATTTCGCTTATGTTTGCCGCGCACCACCAGTGAGAAGTGGCCACTATCTCTTCACTTTCGATTATGAATTGGTTGGTGTTATAATAGATGATTTGCTCATTTAAACATTAACGGAAAGTTTGTGTTATTTTATGCAATTCATGCTAAAATTTGCTCATTGCCGTTATTTGCATTGAATATAGATATTGTTACCCCCTTGATAATTTGCACTAAATTGAAGAATGGGTTTAATTTGGGTTTTCTTTCGTCCCTTGCGTGAGGTGCTCCGTGAGGTTTTTGGGTTTGATTTTTGTTTTTGTTTGGCAGCCATCAATTGCTGGGTACTGCTTATGTTGCCATCTCAAACATTATTACATTTTTTTGTTTTTTAATTGTTGTTAATAGCTTGAGGTGCTGCCATCAATTTGGTTTTCTTTTTTTTTGTTTTTTAATTGCGTGAGGTGCTGCCATCAATTGCCTGGTACAGTTTGTGTTAATTTTGTTGGAATCGAATCAATGAAGCTATGTTAATACAAGAGAGAGAAAGTGTTCGAATTGGGGCTGTTTAGGGTTCGAATGGGGCTGTTTAGGGTTCGAATTTTCTACAGTTTTGGTGATGGTAGTGTGGAGATGAAGAACAAGAGAGGGAAGAAGATGAATAACAAGAGAAATATGGGTTTAATTAAAAAAAGTTAACACCGTTAACAATTCCGTTAGGTTTAATGACAAAATACAAGTTTAGGGTCATCTGGGAAAAAAAAAATATGTCAGGGTTATTTGGGAAAAAGGCCTATATGTCAGGGTTATCTGAGATAATATCCCATTAAAAAAATAGAGGAAGTATGAGATAATGAAAGAGGAACATAATGCTAAGAATGGTTGTTCTGTTGTTCATCTTGAACAATGAGAGTACAGAAGTAGTTAAGTAAAGATTCATGTATTTCTAGTATAATACGTATACAACTTGCAGATTGAAACTGTAATCAGTTAGTTGAGTAGAAACCACTATTTTTGACTGACAACTTGAACGCGTAATCTATTGCCAAAATGGTTTCCAATTTATCAGGGATTCAAGATCATCTTCTTAACCTAGTCTTAGTCATTTCGTTGACTGGTTACATCTTGCAACTGAAGACTCAATTTGTTCCAAATGTTGATGGTGGATTATGCTTATTAAAGTTATTATGGGTCGACCCATATAGGAAATAGGGGCTCAATACTCAATAGTAGCTAATATGGCAGCAGGTACCCTAAATGGTTGGGCCGTCAACTCCCAATAATAGGACAAGTCTCCTACTGATATTAGACCTGGACTCGGACTGAAACTTCGTTGCGATGCCAACTGAAATGAGTGATTTTGTCTATCAGTGAGACTTGCATGTACTAATAAATAAGAACATTGAGGATTACTTTTTTTTGCTCATTTTACTCATTTGCAATTTTCATCTTAAAAAAATTCTACTGTAAAAAACCAAATGAGCAAAAGCATTGCCTTTTATGTTCTCATTTCTCGATACATCAATACATCGTGATGAATTGATGATAAACAAGTTGTCAAACAAATACTCTTGTACTCTGTTCATTAACTTGAAGGTCATGTGCGACGAATGTTATCCAATTGCTAATGCGTACAAACAAAGATTGGAAAGGAAATTTCAAGCATTTGATTAATAGTATGAAGTCGTGTACATATAATAACTAGACTAGGCCAAAGAAAATATATGTCCTAGCTAGTATTTTGAAATCCTATCCTCATCAACAGTGAATTCCTGAGGACTCCTCAAACCTTTGCTTTGTGCTCTGGCCGGTGTGTGTACTCGAAATCAATATGCACAAAAGCTCGCTCTACTTCCTGGAGTTGCTCGAGCTTTTCTTGTAGTGTCTCGCCAATATTATGTGCTTGGTTGAGAGGCATCTCTTCTGGCAGCACAATGTCAACTTCTGTAAAGTAGTGGGAACCAAAAGTGTATGCTCGTACCGTGTCAATGTGCTTAATCTCTTCATGATGATTCCATATAAGATAAGTTAGCTTGGCTAAGAATTCGGGTGGTGCGGTTCTTCCAATCAGTGACCATACGTTCTCAATGACAGTTTTTGCCCATGTACTGATTGTGTACAAAGCAATCTGAAGAACAATTCAAAGAAAACAATAGAAAATCTTGCAGTGAGAAGCATAAAGTAGGCATTCCTCATTAAGTGTCACTATTGAGTAGGAAATTTTGGTAAGTAGGTTGTATTTATAATTAGGGAAAGTTTTCTTCACCTTAAAAGAATACATTTCATAATTTCATATAAGTTCAAATTTTCCAATCAGATAAGTTCCAATTAGTTAGATCTAATTAGTGTAGAAAAATTCAAGTTATGACAGTGCATCTTAGGTTTGATAGTTTATATAGACAATGCAACTTAATTTCATACCATAATAACTTGGTACTTCCTCAATCATTCTGTACTGAACGTGGGTGGTATTGTCGAGTTAGGTCAAAGATTACTAGCTTTAAAAACAAGAATGGACGTAGATATTTCAGGCACTTACTATTATGGCACCAGTTGGATCAATCCACCAGTAAAATCGAACAGCAAGAACTGCAGTCGCCAGACCAATAGAGTTTGTAACAACATCGAAGAAGTGATCTTGAGCATAAGCTCTAACAATCTCATTTTTAAATCTGCGACAGTAGATCATGAGAACAAACTTGACTACTGTGACGGAAACCATAATTCCGATCATCCACATCTCTTGTCTATGATTCATTTTAGGCCCCGTCTGCAAGTTTGACAATAAAACGAGCCTGTTCAATATCAACATTATGCTCATGTATATGAACAATCTTAATGAGTTGATTCAAAAATGATGGTTGGATTAAGTTATGCACGTAGACAAAGAGCAGTCAAAATAATTGTGAAGGAAAAGAGGACCTGAGGTTGGACAAGCATCAACGTACAAACTGACACAAGATCTTTTTCACAGATGCCCTATAAACTTATTATCATTACCACCATTTATTACCGCCTACCAAATGGGTTGTTGATGAAGTATCATGTATTAAGAAATCACAATAATAAAACCGTAATCCATAAAGGTTTGTGTTAAGTTCAGTGCAACCAAGGCGACAGTTGGTAGCATCACATACTTCGCCCCGAAATACCCAATAGTATAAGTCGATTTAAGTGATTCATCATAGTCAAGTATTTTGAATGAGGTACTTATTCAAAACTACATCCAAGTTTGTATAACAGATTAAGAAATTGAAGTAGGATACCTTAGTTAAGAGGTCACGGCCCGACTCCAGCAGTATTTGGAGCCCCAGCGTCGCCATAACCGATGCAAAGACTATAATTCCCTAGATCATCCGCAAACAAAATGGAATTCCAACAACAGTTTGATGAGATACCAAACAATGAAAAATGAAGCTGGAAATTAAAAATGCTCGTTGATGTTGATATGACTAAAATTTGTTAGGCAAATTATTTCATGCCCAAGAAAGCAGCTTTAATATAAAGACATACCACTGGTTGCATTCTTTTCTTTCCAATTGGGTAGTAATATTGATTTGGTTTTCTCATGGCGTAGGAAGTAAACCATAGAATAAAACCAGACAAAAGATCAAGAAGTGAATCCAATGTTGATGCAATGACTGCCAATGATCTGCTTTCTATGGATGCATATATCTTGGCTAGAAAAAGAACCACATTAGCTGCATTCGATATATTTACTGCCATCCGCTCACTTTTTGCAAGCTGCTTCATCTCATCCTGAGGGGGGACAATTGTACAAATATATGTGTAGGGCATCAATAGAAGTACTACTAAACAATACACATTCCGTGCTTCTTTGTTCTACATACTGTTCATGTCATCAATATGGGAAAACTTTGACTGCCTTTTTCATATATAGATAAGGGGGAACATTATCACGTGAGATCTTGTTACATTTGTTTTAACTTTTAAGCCAAAGTTCATTATTATTGCTAATACGTACGTAAACACATTAATGGTCAAAGTTGTGCTTGCAAAAAATCAAATGGGTAGAACAAAACTCGACACTGGGTGCATGACATATTCTTTTATTTCGAAAAAAGGAATAGTTCTGATCATGTTTCAAGTCCAAGTTCAAAAGGAATTGACAAATGAGCACAAGAATGCATAACTACAAGATCCCCAAGAAGAACAGCAATTTCAATGCCCAAAATTCCACTGCCTCAGAAGCGACTCCACAATCAGTATGGATAATCTCTTGTGATTCTGAACTCACACTAATTTTAGATATTGTAGTCCAGTGATCATTCTAAAGTTCAACTTCATCTTGGTAAAATCATAGAGGATATAATATTTTGTTTACCCTAAACTAAGAGTTCCAAAGATTCATAGAGCCAAAAAGTACAAAGAACCTTTGTATAAAGCATAGAAAATGCAACTAACCTCTGTCATACTTCCAGGAAAGCAACCTGTTTCAGTAATGTTTTCCATCTCATTGTAGCCTTGTAATAACCTTTCTTGTTTCTTGTAATACTCGGCAATTTTTCCTTGTTTCCCTGCCCAAAAATAAAGGAAACAATAACAAATATAGTTCCAATTCACCAATCTATGAAAATGGCTTCATTAATGCCTAAACATGCAAGTTATTGTATGTATACGCGCGTACACACACACATTTTCAAATTGGTAACGTATACCTCTCATCTAGCAATTAATTCAATGTCTTGTGTGATCATCAAATCTTCATTTACTATAATTTGAACCTCTCTGAAGAGAAAATCTTTATTGTTGCTCACCAACATAATTTAGTGTTTTATCTTATAATGGACAAAATTCACAGAGGTCTCCTTGGAAATTCATGCATAAATTAGTGACCAAGTGTTAAGCAGTAACCTTTACATACTACTCCCTTCGTCCCTAAAAGATTGCACTAGTTCATTTTTGGTTTATCCCTAAAAGATTGACTCATTTCCCTATTTGATCACATGGTCCCAACAATCTCTTTCTATTTTTTCTCCTACCCTACACACAAAAATATAAAACTACCTACTTACTCAATACAACTCTTAAAAAGATAACCTAAAGCAAATTGGGAAAACATTAAGGGTAGAGGGAGTAATAAGACAATAAATGACCAAGTTGTCAAAAACCACTACATATCATTATGAATTTGTGATTGTAAGTTTGTAACCATATTGTACTTCCCTTCACAATGTGTGAAACAGTGAAACCCCAATTTTATGAGGGTCAAAATCAACACCACCTTATTTCAACAAACATTCTTACTAACGTGTGAAACTCCAATTCCCACTCCTGCTCTCCTATGGGACCTCATAACAAAGCCTCTCCTTCTAAAAACAGATAAATGTATTGAAACAAGGAGATTGAAATATCCCCACCTATGCTAACTTTTGTTTCTTAATAATAGTCATATGCTAACTGGGTCTAAAAAAAAGAACCCATTCTATCTCTCATTTCCAAATTTCTCAAATATTTATCCATTTCTTTTTCTGAGTTGAAACCATATCTTAACTATTAAGTCTACAACATAATATTACTCACTATTTCCCATCACATCTACTTAGCTTTTTCCCTATTTTTACAATAAAAAAAATTACACTCTATCTTCACTCCTCGTATTTACTGTTTTTATTTCCTTAGCATAATATCTCAAATAGCCCACCTTATACTCCCTCCTAAACTATGTGGCTATAGCAAATGAGTTATGTATTATTAGATGGGGGAGTTTAAATTTACCAACTAGAGTAACCATAAAAGGGAAGGAGACACTCCCAGAAAAGTGTTACTTTTCATTGAACAGTATTCTATACATATCCTTGACTTAAATTAATGGGAGTGTAAAAATGATTGCATACAACCTTTGTTTCTTCTTGTAAGGCCCTATGGTCTAAGAGGCTGAATGGACACAATTTGATTTAAATTATAAGTTAAGAAACTAATAATATTGTGAAAGCACTTTTTGAGATGATTATGATGGTTTGATTGTATATGATTTCAAAGATATTAAAGGTCAACATTAAATCTCGAAAACGAAGAAAATTTCTAGAAACAAAGGGAGTATCATATACTTCTACTACCTTTGTCCATATGTAATAATCATAAGTACTATTAATGCACCGTGCTTGGGAAAGTAGTCAATATCTTTTCAGAAGTTTTTGAAGGATTTGTCATATGTAACAACTGTTGACCAGTGAAAAACCTACATTTATGCAAAGACATGACATCCCAAATAGATAAATAAAATAAAAATGTGTTGATTTGTGATTCCGCAACACCAAATTATGGATCCTAAAACCGATAGTTCACAATTCGAAACAATAATCCTAGCTCCACAATTAGAATTTAACTACGAGGGTTTGAAACCCTAAGAAAATCGACTTCTACCAAAAAATAGTCGATCCGTTCAACATTCGGTAGTTGATTATAAATGGTGATAATGGAAATGAATTTGTATGTAAATTTGTGAATAAAATCATTATTCATTCCCATGGTGATGCTAATTTATCCTAAACTGTATCTTTCTTCTTAAATTTTCATTCCTATTCAATAGCACCAACAATAAGGTAACGAGTGTTAACAAAATAAATTGCTTCCCCTTAGAGTAAAAACACAAAGTTTAGGGATGAAATTGCTTTCCCATGGTAAAAATTCACAAACTTGGGGATAGAAATTACCTCCCATAGAGATTTTAAGAAACTTCCCTTATAACATTACACTTAAAATTCTTTGCCATTACTACCCTCTATTAACGACTACCCAACTAGCTATGACAATCTAACAGAGTGAGAAACTAGAAAGTAACATTACTTTTAACGGAACTCTAAAAAACATCTTTAAGGTTTTAGGACTTAAATTCAGTTTCACAAAATCACGTACAATCCAAAATAAAAGCAAAAGAAGTATAATCACATATAACATCAAGGGAAAACTTCCATGACAATTTATGTAATCTTTCAACACTTAAAACAATCACATCATGCAAAATTTTAAAGCCAACACGTAAAAAAAGAACAAAATGAAAAAGAAGGGCTCACTTCGAATACGGAAAAGGCGGCTAAGACGGGAGTTACACGAAGGACGAATTTCCGGGAGTTGGAACGAGTTGAGTTTGAGTCGCCATGACTCGGTGTCTTCTAACTCGGGTTCCGACGCCATAATAATACAACTGTACTAGAGTTGCCCAAATTTTGTGTAACAAATGGAAGTTATTCTTAGTGGGAATTTGGGTAGATATATTGTCTCTTTATATTTTATTGTGCTTGATTGTGCTTTTTCATACGCTTGCCTTTTCATTGTGTAGGGTGATGGTTACACATAAAACGAAGCTTCGTACCCTAAAAAAAGTTGTGAACTGTAAGGCTCTTAAAGATAATGGTTACGTGATTTTGATTCCCATCTTTGACAAATGACTAGGGAATTCATAGGATCCGGGGGATGGATTCTTTGTGGTAAGTTGGATACTTGGATTCCAAGAGTAAGGTCGGTCTAATTTTATCAGTCATGCTTTGGAATGGTAATATTTGATGATTAAGTTGTTCGCTGTAATTGTTTCGGGTCATACAAGTTCAATTTTTAATAATTTTTTAAGTTGGTTGTTTTAGGATATGTCAATTTTTTAATTTAGATGAGTATCAGATAATATGAATTTGAGTACAATCCGCATAATTGAATGTATGTCAGTTTTGGTAGGTCTATTTGTTAGTTAGAGATCGGAGAGTACTTTTTATTTTGGTCTATAACGAGCCACAAAGAATAATAATTGTAATATGATTTTATACTGGAATATAACCTCAACATTTTACCACTTAAAATAAAAGAGTGTGTCTTGACTCTTGAGTGTAACATGTTACACCATAACTTATTTTGTAACATGCATAATGACATAGACTTCAATAAGAATGACATGGACTACACAAATAATGACATAAATCCCATGTCATTATGTTATTTATTTCATGTCATTTGAGTTTCTGTTAAAAAAAAAAAAAAGCAGTGGTTTGTGAAATTTATGTTATAACCGTACATCCAAGAATTTGTGTAAAATAATTGGCATAGAAGATAACTCCTCATATTGTTTGGCATATTTTTGGGCTTCGGAGCCAGGCGAGGTCAGACTTAAAAATCTGGGTTGGATCGAGCTTGTGAACCCTAAAGCTAAAATAGCACTAAGAAGATATTTGAAGCAATAATCAGGCCCAAAACTCACTTTTCGAATTTAGTGTGCCAGCCCATGCCAGAAATTAAGTTGATTATCTTTTTGTTTTATGCTTTCTTGCCTCTTTATCTGACACATGGATGTTGAAACCCAAACTTTACTATTGGACCAGCTTCTTTCATGTCTAACCACGAACATGATCTCTCTATTTCTTTTTTTGATTAAATTATCTCTATTTTAAACAAACAAAACAGAATAAATATCATGTATGTTAAATTTAATATTTTGAACACAGGATAAATATCATGTATGCTCGCTTTGTTGTTGCTACAGTTTAACTTTTTCATTTGACTATATTTAACTTTAATACTAATAATTGTATTTCTTCCGTTCTTTATTGATGTAACTAGTTGGAATCTTTTCACTATTTGGAATAACATAGAATATTCTAAATGTTTGGGCCCATTTCCTGGATTGGCCCATCTATGGTGAAATGACTAAAATACCCCTGCAGCAAGGGAAGACAATCCTCCACCAATTTGAGTTGACTAAAATGTCCTCATTTATTGGAGTCTCATCCTCTCGTAAATAGGGGTTGTCTCATCGACAAAGGTATTCAATTCTAACCTAACAAAACCAGAAGATCTCTCTCTACATTTACTCACTTTCTCTCTCTACCTCAATCTCAACCGACTCGAGCGTCGGAGGGGCTTTCCTAGGAACACCCCGGGCCGGTTTTCCTTGTATTTTGCAGGATGGTCGGAGACCCCTCCCTCAGCACATCAGACCTTCTCGGGATTTGAAGACTCTCAACACTACACTCATATTTGACAGTTTCTAGGCAGAAACAGTTTGGCGCCGTCTGTGGGGATGCTACATCTCAAAGTCACATACCGAGAGCAACATGGCACCCGACTAAAGAAAGACAAGAGCTTATCACCTGGGCCGAAGAGCTTCCATCCTGTCGTCATACCACACCTAGTGTAAAACCGACTCATTAGGAAGATGAGGGATCTACCTCCCGGGATGAGCAGAACAGCCTCAACCTCTGGAACTAATTTCCTCTAAATCCACCTCAGTTAGCCACTACGACTAACCCAGAGAGGATAGTCGATCAGGTCAACTAGACATTCAATGAAATATTCAAGAGCTTCTATCCGACATGCCGCAACTCAACCAAGGGCGTCATCTTCAAGCCCAATTAACTCCCCTCAAAGTAGAATGGAGGAAGCTCGGGAAGAAAAGGACCGAGAAGACATTCCACAACAGCAAGTCAGTGTAAGATGGAGCAGGACACATGCTAAGCTGTCAACAACCTTGAAGCAACTCAGGGAGAAGGATATCGCAGAAAGTACTTGCGCATCACAAACCCTCGAAGAAAGTGTGAAGGGGTCCCTCTCAGAGTCAACAAGCACAAAGAAGGAACATGCAACTCGGGCCCTCAACAAGTTCTCGGGACTCTTTCATAGTATCATCACGAACTGCCCAACATTTGATATTGGGCAGCAGCACGAGAAGGGATTTGTAAGCCAATCGGCGAGAAATCATGGAAACGAAAGGAGAGGCTCCCTCCCGGGAGTCCACCAACAACAATAACACCCAACTCGGGATATCATAGAGGGCTCATTAGCACCCTAGTTGGTGCATCACCCCTCTCGGCCTTGCCAGGGGGATCAACACTTAAGTCAAAATTTGGCTAAGTACCTCAACACCCAACTCAGGATAATCATGGAGGGCTTATTAGCACCCGAGTCGGTGCATCACCCTTCTCAGCCTTGCCAGGGGGCTCAACTCTTGAGCCAAAATTTGGCTAAGTACCTCAACACCCAACTCGGGATTATCATGGAGGGCTCATTAGCACCCGAGTTGGTGCATCACCCTTCTCGGCCTTGCCAGGGGGCTCAACACTTGAGCCAAAATTTGGCTAAGTACCTCAACACCCAACTCGGGATTATCATGGAGAGCTCATTAGCACCCGAGTTAGTGCATCACCCTTCTCGGCCTTGCCAGGGGGCTCAACACTTAAGCCTAAATTTGGTTAAGTATCTTAACACGAGTTGTAGGTGGCTCATTAACCCCCCGAGTTCGTGCATGATTCTCTCGACTTTGCCAGGAAACTCGTTATTTAGCAAAATTCGGCTAAGTATTCTCCATACACCCAACTCAGGAATATAGGTGGCTCATTATCCCTCCGAGCCCCCACATTCGTAACTCTTGGGCACTTGGGAACTCACTCCTCCCAGCTTGAGAAAGCAAGAAGATCGACTTGGGAAAAGCAACTCGGTCTCCCTAGGTAGCCACGCATGTATACCCCTCGGGTAATATGAGGCTCCCTCTCCCCCAACTTAGGAAATTTGAGGGCCAACTCGGAGAATTGAGTCGGTCCACTACACGATCACCTAGCAAGATCAAATGGACAACATTGCATCCACCATTTAGGAAATTTGGGGCTTCCCCCAACTCGGGGATTGAGTATCTCCCCAACTTGGGAATTTCATCTCGGTTCCCCCATGAGGCTCACCCAGCTCAGCCTCAGAAAACATAACACCTTTGGGGCTCCCACACATCAGGGCACCTAGGAGCAAGGCGTAATCTTGAATCCTCCCTCCCGAGACAGGCATAGTACTCAAGACCAGGAGCCTCTCTCAGGTTCCGCTGGACGACCGCTTCGGGAAGGAAAAGAGGCTGCCCTATCACATTCATCCAGCGTGGGGCTAATTACTTGAACCCATCAGCGGGTCCAATAAATACACTCGACGAAGGTATGATGGAGTTCGTGAGGCCCCCGAGTCAAAAAATTCTCCAAGGACATCCCTTCGGTCATGGAGGGGTGCCCCGACCGACTTACCGAAAAAATGGCCAAGTATCATTCACAATCACTCGGCATCCGAGTGTCGTTGTCTCAATAAATGAGGCCTCCTCGGGAAGCATGGGGCTCATTAACCCCCCCGAGTCGAGAAACTCGTTCATTGGCACCTCCTCGGTCATAAGAGGAGCGTCCTACTAACTTAGCCGAAAAAACGGCTAAGTATCGACAATTGGACCTACTCGACATCCGAGTAGCGTCGTGAGACCTCCTCGGGGAACATGGGGCTCATTAGCCCCCCTGAGTCGATAAACGGCTAAGTATAGGTTATTGACGCTTAACTTGACTCGGGAAATGAGTCCCTCGGTCTAGGAACAATCTCATGTGCGACCTTGTAGGTCAAGGAAGCCCTCGGGTGCGACCCTGTTGGTCAAAGACCCCCTCGGGAGTGACCAACTCGGAGTAACCCTCTCGGTCAAGGATGCCCTCGGGTGTGACCAACTCGGAGGTGATCTCCTCGGTCAGGAGGCCTTCTCAAATTCGGAATCCCCTCGGGTCGGGAACATGTAAACGACCCTCTCGGTCTAAGAAGCAATCGACTCGGGTATTTCCTCCTCAGACCATGGAATGAACTTGGGCTCAGCTCAATCAACGAGAAAGGCCCTTGCAACTCGGTAATGAAACCCCCTCATGCTCAGGAATTAAGAATCCCTCAATCTAAAAGCCAACTCGGGATCAACATCCCTCCGAGTCGGGAGCAACCCCCTTGGTCAGCTGAAGAAGATAATAGGGAAAATTACGTCAAGCAGAAGGTGCATCGCGCGTGCTTGTGCTGCGTTTGGTGCACCTGGTCGCGTGCCTCGCGCTGGGCTACGTCACGCGCCCAATTCACCCTCTCGGCCTTCTTCCCGAGTTGTCCAATAATCGACTCGGGGTTGGCCTCCGAACCAGAGAAGTCCTTCCGTCAGCATGCAACTTTCTTCCCGACTTCTCTAGCGCGCAAGCACTCCAGCCTCGACTAGGCGACCACGAGCGCTCCCTCTCGGCCTCAAGGACTGTCTCGTGTTCGGGCACTCGTGACGCCGCGGTCTGCCAAGCGTCTCGGCTCGGGCATTACCTCTTCGCCTGCCTCATGTAAGCCCTCGGCTCGGGAATCAACTCTCGGCCAAGCAATAGTCGGCCAGTGCAAAGGGGGTGTCTCTGTTATTCCCGAGGGCAAGACCCCCCCTCGTCTAAGAATCAACTCGGGAGCTAAGTAGGGGATGAAGCAGTTGTGCGCAGCTCCCCGCGCATTAATCCCGAGTCACTCACTTTCGGTCTGTGTTGCACGCCCGACTTACCCACTCGGTATTGAGAGCCTTAGGCTCGGGATTTTCCTGTATGACCGGGGCAGTCGGCTCGGGAGCATTCAGCTCGGGGCTCTCTCTTGGCCCCAAGTCATTCTCGGGATTTTGCAAGGCACTCCAATCCACCCCGACTCGGCTCACAAGAAGCCCCTCGGCAGTTCACGAGAGCCTCCTCGTTGGACTCGGGATCTACCCCAACTCGACTTGGGAATTCATAAGAAGGACCCCCGTGCTTGGTTAATCCTAGCGCCAGAAGAATTTCCCCACTACGATCCAACATGAGAATTTGCAAGTCCCGCTCAACATCGGCAAAAATGCAATTACTATGTTCCGCCAATCAACCGCACTAAAAATGGCGATTTTCACTCCGATTACTTGGCGTGGGGCTAATTGTTTGGGCCCATTTCCTGGATTGGCCCATCTATGATGAAATGACTAAAATACCCCTGCATCAAGGGAAGACAATCCTCCACCAGCTGGAGCTGACTAAAATGTCCTCATTTATTGGAGGTCTCATCCTCTATAAATAGGGGTTGTCTTATCAGACAAAGGTATTCAATTCTAACCTAACAAAACCAGAGCATCTCTCTCTACATTTACTCACTTTCTCTCTCTACCTCAATCTCAACTGACATGAGCGTCGGAGGGGCTTTTCCGGGAACACCCCCGGGCCAGTTTTTCCTTGTATTTTGCAGGATGGTCGGAGACCCCTCCCTCAGCACCTCAGACCTTCTCGGGATTTGAAGACTCTCAACACTACACTCACATTTGACAGTTTCTAGGCAGAAACACTAAATTTTTCTCATTGGTCTCATTTAGTACTTTGATAAGATAAATTTTTTATAATTTTTACAAATAATATGTAATTACAAATATTTATAGTAAAAGATAATACAAATGTGCAAAGTCAAACTAGAAACATCAATAAGAAACGGAGGAAGTAATTAAATATTAGTAAACATAATAGAATGTTGATATATTTGAATTATACATTGTTTTTGTTAGATCCAACAATATTTTATCTTATATGCTATAATAATATGTTTCTACATATTAGTCAAAAAAATTGTTCAAAATTAGTATATGAAAATGCAAAATTAAAATTTTGTGGTTAAAGAACGGAGGTAGTTTTTTTTTTGTGTGTATCCTAATAATATCTTTCTAAGAGCATCCACAATGGAGAGGATTCTCCCTCCTCTTAGCTCTCCCTCTCCTCAAAATCTCTCTCCTCACCATTGTTGGGCACATTAAGAGGATCCTCTTGTAAAGAGGATGTAGCAAATTCCTCTTTCTGTATAGGAATGCACACCTCGGCCCGCGTGCAAAGAGGAAGATGGGACTTCATCAAAACGCAGCTATATCTCTCATTGTTGCTGCGTTTTGTGGGAATGAAAAACAAATTCTGATTTTTTCTTTTGTGCAATGGGGCCCACTTCTTACAACTTCAATGTTTTGATTGCAATTTGTGTTTCTCAAACGGTCACTTATTTTTAACAACGGCTATAAAAATAATTTAGGTTCAAAATTATATATAATAAAATATACCACTAAACATAATTTATTTTTCTCTATAAATAGAGTCCAAATTTGCCATAGTTTGACACATTTTTTACCACATAAATTGCAATTTGTTCGTCAAATGCAATTTATGTTTTTTCATTAATTGTGTTAATTTATTTTACGGATTACAAACTTATATAATTGTTAGTAGTTAAAGATGGCATTAATTAATTTAATTATACACAGATTAATAATATGAAACATACAATTAAAACTATAATTATCAAAATAAGCTAGAGAATATATTGTGGGGTATGTGTAAAGTAAGAAAAAGGATGTGGAAGAGGATTCTCTTTGTTGTAGAAAAATATGTGGAGATGTTAAAAGGAAGAGGATGAGTTAGTGGGAAATGAGGTGGAGGAAAGAGAAAATGATGTGTCCAAAAGAGAAAGGGAGAGAGAAAATATAAGAGGAGAAGGACCTCCTCTCCATTGTAGATGCTCTAACATTAGTAGGACCCCGAACCCGTATGTGCGAAAGTGACAAAGAGAAAAGGAGATAGTCCACTGTGTCTGTAGCGCACCCAATTTGTCCCAAGATTTAAAACTTCTTTAAAGAGCTGAAGCATGCATCGAACAGAATAGATGATCAATTCAAATTACTACATATAGTCATATAGATCACGAGGTGATCGATGAGCAATACAAGCATTAATGACGTGAGGAAGTGTTGAGTGCCGTGAGGTGACAAAGTGGCTGCATGCAAATTAGTTTCCTCAGTTTCTTATTTGGGGGTGTGTTTTCTTCTACAATTTGCAAAAGATAACAAAAAGTCTATCACAAATAAGAAATAACAATGACATGAATTGACTAGTATTGTGCTGTGCATGATCCTTGCTGTTTTACAAGGGAGGTTCGTCAGGCTTCTACATATTTTAGCTTGGTTTTGCGGCATTGACTAGTAAATTAGTAATTGATAATAGTATGCGTGAATTGTTCAAAGTATATATTGAGGAAGACATTGGCGCTGGTTCGGATTAGTTCCAAACCCGGACACCCGAACACAAGCACAACTCACACATGACTGGCATCAAGAACCCAAGTGTTAGCCATATGTAAGCCATATTCTTGGAAAATGGCACGACTCTAGTAGTGAGAGAGTTCTAAATTTCTAATCTATCAATTAGGGGACCAATCTACATAATTTTTTTTTTCTTTTGCAAAGGATAAAATGCTCATAATGGGTCAGATCAATAGAAAACTTCGATGAATATTGAAAAAACAAACGCTGGTATGAAAGTTTAAACATAATATGTAATCTTGAGCAATTCCAATCTAATACATAAATAATCAAACTACAATATAAGAATATAATTATTTGATTAAAAACCAAAATCATAAGGGATAGCAAGGCGACAAGGCATGATGGTTAGCCAAGGATGGCCACTAAACTACGCACAAGACCCACCTACAACCCGTAAGGGCCAGCCTAATACGATCCCTTCTTGCTACTTCGAAGCATACAAATCAACACATAATCAATACGGTTTTAAATAAGAATGATTCATGTGAAAGCTTAAAAGAAATTAAGAGACTTACGACGAGTGGGATTAAGACATAAGAAGGGATGATTAGAAGAACGAGATGGATTTGGAATTTGAAACTCGGTTATATCAAGTCTCCATGCGGGCAACTCAGTAGTGATGACAACCGATTCTACGTCTGGCAAAGGAGAAAGGAGCTCTCTTCTTGAATCAATACGAACTTCATTTTCCATGTTTCCTTGCATTGCTCCTCTAGTTGTACTATTACTGTATTACACAATAGTTTCGTTATAAATAGTTTAGTTGAATATAATTGTGAAAATTAGCAAAGAGGTTATTAACTGAGGGAGTGCATAAAGCTAAAGGTACACGTACCTAATCTTTAGTAATATTATAATTTTGTGCTTATGTCAATTATTAGCTGCATGTGTATGTCCAAATTAATAGGTCCTCACTTTTTACATCACCAAAACCATTAACCACTCCACTATTGTCAAAACTATTGTACATCTATACGTATGAAGTGTATAGTACCCTATTGTCTATATATATATATTTTTTTTGGGGCCTCTTTTCGGGAACTCAGAAGATAAATTTCCTCCAGCCGCTTCGCACGCGCCACTCACCGTGCAGCCCAACAAGCCCCAAACCCCCTTCCCCAACAATATTGAAATTTTGCTTCCACCAAGATTTGAACCTTGGACCCATTGGACCCAAGGGTTCTTGATCTATTGTCTATTTTAATGTCTTATATTGACGTAAGAATTAAGGTTGACCTAGTTGATTGAAGACCCTCTTGTGACAAGGTCATGGTTCAATTCTTACCCATAGCAAAGTGGGATTCCCGAATCCCCCCTTGTGAAGGGATATTCATCTTAACTTAAAAAAAATAGATTTCTATGCAAGTAATATGAATCACTCTAAGTGGTAATCTTATATAATACTCCCTCCGTCCCATAATATAAGTCGTGATTATGTTTTTACACGGGAATTAAGGTAAAGTGGAATCTTGTTTTATTTGAATAAAAAGATTCATTTTTATTGGGAAACACTTACATTAGTTTTTTCTTTTTAATAAAAAAAAAAATTGAACATTTAATGTTGCATGGTATAATGTGTAGAGGAGTTCAATGGGGTAAAAGATTTCATTTTGTCATCAATAATGGTGCATTGAAAGCTGAAATTATGAGGACATTTTGGAAATTAAATTATTTTTATGAGGGTATTTTGGGCATAATTATTGATTGAAAATAGAAATATGACTTATATTTTGGGACACCTTATAAGGAAACAACACTTGTATTATGGGACGGAGGAATAGTATAGAGCATTATAGGAAATTTTTATAGTATTACTTGGAACAACTTGTCCAGAGATAATGCACAATGCATTTAAATTGTTTTGTTTGAACCAATACATTAAAAAAAATCGGGAAAGTCTCTCGACAATTACCAAATATATAACACTTTTTCAAAAATATCGAGTACCTTATTGTTATGATACAGCTGGTGAAGTCCACCGACTAGAGATAGCCAACAGTGTGGGCCAATCCAGCCCATCCAGCCCAGCTCACCTGGTGGGCCGTGTGGGCTGGGCTAGCAAAAAGCCCGGTCCAGCCTAGCTCGAATCATGAAATTAGTGGATGGGATGTGGGCCAGATTTCTTGAGCCCAACCCATTAAAGCCCGATACTAAAACCGCCCAGCCCGTACCACGAAATCGATCCATGCCGACCATGAACCGGACCAGCCCAACCCAAGTAAATATTCAACCAAATCGTGTATATTTAATCAAATTGTATATATTTTAATCAAATTGCATATATTATAATTCAATCAAATTCAAAAATAATAAAATTATTCGTTAATATTAATAATTGTATATATTTTAATTCATTTTAAAGGTTTTATGTAACAATAATGAATAATTCCAATGATTAAATAATTTTGAAAAAAAAATAAAATAATTTCTCTGGCCGGCTTGTAACTCCCCGAAAATACATAACCTTAATCGACAACGGAAACATGTCTTAAGCCTCTGGGTTATGGCCCACTATTAATATAATAGCCTAAAATGATCTCTTGAACATACAAATGATCAACTTTAAGTAATAATAATTACCCTTAATACAAAGTATTCTAGATATCCCAAATATATACAGAGTCACTTCAACTTAATCTTTCCGAAGCATCCATGACATAACTGATCATGCGCCTATCTTCATAATACCTGAATAATTTCATAAAATAGAGAAAACACATAAAATAACCTTACATGAGTTGAAAACTCAGTAAATTTACTTCAGCACGTAAAAACGTTTTTAATTCGTAAACATTTTCATGCGCAGGCATATATCACATCATACTGGTATTTTTTCGGAAATACTATCAGAAAACGTTATCATTGAATAGTCTGGTGACAAGGACCATTTGCGTGATCATAGTTCATTGGCAAGTACAGGTTTTGGACAAAGCATTAAGATTATCATATGACCCTTTTGGTCCGTGTTCATTCGTATATCGTAAACATAATTCCTCCATCTGCATGTAACTTGCCCATTTGCCAGTTCATTTCATAATGTCAAGCCAGCAGAACCATCCACTTTTACAAATTTGCATATATTCATATTTCCGAACAACACCCATAAATCATAATAGACAGGTTTCATAAGTCATAACATCATCATTCATCGTATACATAGACATCATTGAATCATATCGTATTTCATCATGCCACATAAAAATTGTAACACATAATCATATCACATAATCAGCATCATATACTCGTATTCACTCAATACACATATAAAACATCACATATTACATATACGGGCATGCATAATAGCTGGACATGAACACTTCACATAACATATACGGGCAAGCATGATAGCTGGACATAAAGGTTACCTCATGCGCTAATTCATTTCCTTTACTTCTTAAGTACCGTCATTCCTCAATCACCAAGAACCATCATACATATATCCTCCTCAAAACATAATCAATAATTAGGAAATTACCTACTACAAACATTCCTTGCCTAATTACCCATAATTTATTATCGTTATCAGAATACTCGTTTCTAAAACGAGTTTAAGTATGAAAAGATAATTTACCTTATCCTAATTTACACACAAATATTGTCATAACTTAGTCTCCGATACAAGTTTAGCCCAACACAGATGAATATAAGTTAAACTAGGTGGTTTAACTAAACTAAGAAAACTGAAATCGGTTTAGTTTTTATAGAATCAGCCCAACAAGTCAAAGTATAAAATAAACTAGGTAGTTTAATTAGGCAAATCAGTTTTAGTTAAACTTTAATAGCCCAACAATTAACTATGTGGCTTTGTGTAGCATTATGTAAATCTGATTTGAGCCCAACTATTTGTGGTAACAAAATCAAAAATGGTTTTAACAACTACAATAAGATTTTAGGCCCATACTAATCTAATTCAACATATGTATAATTAGGCTTGAGTTTTGAAAACATAAAATTCTGAAATTAAAGAAAACATGAAATAATTCACCTCTGCTTCAAGAGCAGGGAAGAAACAAGGCAACAAGAGAGGGGAGCAGAGCTCCGGTAGTGAACACCAGCGAGATAGAAGCAGAAACGCACGACGGCAGAAGGACGGCGGCGTTCGTCGGCGGTGTAGCAGCAGCGAAGCAGAAACAACCAACAGGAGTGGCTGCAAGGCACAATGAAGCAGAGGGGAGAGCGAAGAAGTGCTAGGCGCTGCGGCGCAGCGCGGGCGGCGGGGATGCGAGGGTGCAGCTATGGATCACCGGCGAGGCTGTGTTAGGCTTCGGTGCTGGTGGTTACAGGTGGTGGTGGCACGGTGGTGCCCGAGAAAGAAGAGGAAGCTTTGAGTTTTTGTTGTGACTTTGAGGATGAATTTCAGCTCAACTCAATGGGGGGTTTTTATAGCTAAAGTTAGGGGAACAAAATGGAGGTGGCTTGAATAAGGATTGGTGATTTTATCACTTGGAGAGCAAGGTAGGAGACATGTCAGAGAGAAGGAAGAAGATGGAAGTGAGGTGGTCGGGTGGTCGGTTGTGCCGTGACGGACTTTGGGTGTTTGATGTTTCTTTCTTTCTCTTTTCTTTTTCTTATTTCCTTTGGATGACAAAATGTCAAAACTTTGACTATTTTCAAGTGTTAAGACATTAAGTTAACTTTGACTTTTATCTAAATATCAAAGCCATAAACTATATTATAAATAAAATCATTTATCATAATAAATATCATTTTTGTATAACTAAAGTAAATATATTTATTTTAGAAAATAACCTTAACCATAATAATTTAGGAAAAATTTAGGACGTAGTTAAGCTAATAAACATAATTAGTAGCTAATAAAACAATTTTAAGGTTCGGGGTATTACACGGTCCGCCAGCCCGACCCAGCCCGCTAGGCCCACGAACCGCCGGAACCGCTTCCCAAACCGCGAAAACCGGTGACAGACCGGTGTGGGCCAAGATTTTTCGGCCGCAGACTGACCTCTCCTCCCAAACCGTGAATTTCACGGTCCGGTACTTGGTCGTGAAATCTCAGCCCACCCCACTACGGCCCGCGGCCAACACCACCCCGCACCAGTGGCCATCACTACCACTGAACTAAGCAAAACTTGACATTTTAATAAATGCACAGATTATATACTAACCTTCGTATCTAAATAAGTGCAATATAGAGAAGTGGCACACAGACCAATTCACTTAGACAGAGAAAGTTGGATACCGCACTTGAACAGAGTTTAGGAAACTTAATTAAACAAAGGGAAATTCTACATAGTAGCTCCCAACTTTTAGGTTTTCTACATGTTAGCACTTCTTAAATTTTTTTATACTTGGTAGCCCCGAGATTTTAGGTTTTCTACATGGTAACACTTCTTAGGTGAATTCCGTTAAGTTGTAGCTAGTTTTGACATTTATTAGTCTGGCAAGCACATCGAGACTTTTTCGACATCCAAAACGAGTATTTCTGATCACATTTTGACAATTTGGACCTCAAATCGGGCACTTAAGGACAAAAATACCCCCTTAAACCTAGACTCAGTAGTTTTTCTAAGCATTTAAACAGAGACGTTTCCATGCACGCAAATCGAAGTAATTTTGGTTGTTTTTTGTGAATTTCTGGACATGCAAATTTTCCTCATTCTATGTTTAGGGGGTCAATTTGGCCCTTAAGGGTTCAACTGGAGGTCGAAATTGTCGCAAAACAACTGGAATTCCTTGATTTACATGTCGAAAAAATCTCAACCTGGGATTTAGAAAACGTAACTATTTGCATGGGTATAAAAACTACTCAATCTAGGGTTTAGGAAGGCAATTTTTGTCCTTTAGGGCTCAATTTTAGGTTGGAATAGACAAAAAACGAACAAAAATACCTCGATTCCCGTGTTGAAAACCGTCTCGATTTGCATTTCGAAAAACTTCTCGATTTTATGGCTAAAAAAACTATTTATTCTAGAGCTTAGGGGGCAATTTTGTCCTTAAAGGCTCGATTAAAGGTCGAAATTGTCAAAAAATGATATGAAATACTCGTTTTGGGCGTCAAAAAAACTCGATATGCGTGCCAGAGTAATAAATGTCAAAACTAACGACAACTAAACGGAATTCACTTTTTTTTTACAGGTTAATCAAACCATTTTACTTTGAAATCAAATATGAGGTTACAAATTGCATAGTACTAGAGGCCATTCCTTCCATCCAAACTCGTATCCCCTCATATGTTGAACTCAATTTTGCTAAGCAGCACTGAGCTACACAATTTGCATTACGCCTAATATGACTAAAAGAAATTGAAACAAAGTTTAAACTAAGCATACGAATATCATCTATAATCCTTCTAAGAGTTGATCTTTCTCTCCTATTCTTCTTCAAGCTCTAAATTAAACTCAAACAATCTGATTCCACCAGCAAACTATTCAAGCCCGAGTCTCCCGCCACTTGAATTCCATGTCTGAGTGCCAGTGCTTCAGCTTCTTCTAGGCTATACCATGTCGCAACCTGCCAGCATGTTGATAGCATTACATCCCTCTCGTGATCACGAATAACAGCACCCAAACCCACCTTGCCTTTCCCTAACATGGCTGCATTAGAGTTGAGTTTAAAAAGCCCATTAGGAGGGGTTGTCCAGCGCGAAGGGTTCTGCTCAACTTCAGTTTTACTGGCACCTCACTTTTCCGCTTGTTCATACTCATTCATTAAACCAACTGCCTTCCCTACACACTCCACCACCCCTTTTTTCCTCCTATTAAATACCCAATTGTTCCTCTCAATCCAGATAGCCCAGGAAAAGGACCAGAAAAGGCTCCACCACATCGAGCATTTACATCTCGCCCACAGTTCCTCCATCCACTATTTCATAACTCCCTTCAAAATTCTTTGTCTCCAGCCTCAAAGGTGATGCATACCAAACTCTAGTAGAATCTTCACAAGAGAGAAGCATATGAGTAATAGTCTCACTTTCCTTCCCACATTTTGGGCACGTTGTGTCCACTTCAATTCCTCTTCTTGTCAGGTTTGCTCTAACTGGAATGCCACTCTGAATCACTCTCCAGGCGAAGTTTTTGACTTTTGGGGGAACCTTGGCATGCCAAATATTCTTCCACATCCATTTTGTTGCGCTGCTATCACTCGGCCCCTCTCCTCTATCCACCTCCTGTAAAGCATGGTAGTAAGCACTTTTAACTGTAAAATCTCCTGATTTTGTAAATCTCCACGCCCCAGTAATCATCTTTTGGATATAAAGGAATGAGAACTTTGCGAATTTCGGCCAATTCTTAGTCTGAGAGATATTGTTGAATAGCATCTAGCTTCCATTGCCCCTGGTTAATCAGCTCACTCACCCAAAAACCCCCTATGTTCGATTGATGCTCACGAGGAAGTAGGCAACCCACTGGCAGCCCTGAGACCCATGGATCAGTCTCAAGACACGTTGTCTTCCCATCTCCTATCACTCTTCTTGCACCCTTTTTGATCAGATCTTTTGCAGACAAAATCGATCTCCACATATAGCTTATATATCCTTTCACTTCAACGAACATCAAAGAAAGATTTTGTAGGGAAATATTTTCCTTTTTACACTTTTGCCATCAAAGAGTCTGGGCAATTTAGAATCCTCCACCCCTGCTTTGCCAAAAGTGCCCTGTTGAAAGGAAGGATATTACGGAAGCCTAGTCCCCCATCTTTTTTAGATCGACATAGCACCTTCTAAGCTATCCATGGGATCTTTTTTTCTGTACCTTTTTACCCCCAATAAAAGGATCTATAAAGTCCTTCTATCTCCTTTAGCAAATTTTGAGGAAGAAGAAAGTACTGCATTGAGTACATAGGAATGGCATGGGCTACTGCTTTGATTAATATATCTCTTCCCGCATGTGACAAGAAACCCCTTTTCCACCCTTTAAGCTTTTTCCATACTCTATCCTGAATTGTTTGGAAAACAACTGCTTTGGAGCCTCCTATGAAGGCAGGAAGACCCAAATATCGATCATGATCTTCAATAGCCATAAATTGCAACTTCGCCTGAAGCATATTTTTCTTCTCAAGTTCCATATTTCGGCTAAAAGAAACCTCTGATTTTTCCAAATTTAGTTTTTGTCCGGAAGCCACCTTATAGGTGGTTAGGATATCAAGAGCATTATCAACCTCTTCTTCATTATCCCTGATGAACAACAAGCTATCATCTGCGAAAAATAGGCGAGATATTGGAGCAACATTTCTCCCTATTTTAGCCCCATGAATTGCTTTTCTCTTTTCCGCATTTCTAAGGAGTGCTGACAATCCCTCTGCACATATAATAAACAAGAAAGGTGATACTGGATCTCATTGTCTCGGACCCTGAGTAGGAGTGAAAGTTCTTGAGGGTTGGCCATTTATTAAGATCGAGAATGAAGTAGTTGTCACACACTTCATTATTAAAGACAAAAAGGCGTTCGGAAAATCTATTTTAATCATCATTTGCTCCACGAAACACTAGTGGAAAAAAGTGCATCTGACACAAGTAAGTGATTCGGTTAGGCGCAAACCGGATCAGCTAAAGTCATCTGATCTGGTTGTGGCCCAAAACCGGATCCATTATTTTTTAGGCAAAAATGTGACTTTATTCCATGCTGACAGAGCTGTGGTCTGCTCTTGAAAATAAGAGCAAATCATCAGCAAAGATAAGATGTGTAAGGTGAATCCTTTCACATTTAGGATGAAAATTAAAATCTGGATCATCACTAAGCTCAGTCAAGCATCTGCTAAGATATTCCATGCTTAGAGAAAGTAGAAATGGGGAGAGGGGGTCCCCTTGTCTGAGGCCTTTTTTAGCTGCAAAGGGAGGAGAAGGAATACCATTCAATAAAATTGAATATGATACACTTCTAACACAAGCCATTAACCAGCTAATAAAGGTAGCAGGAAAACCCAACTCATTCAAAACACTTTCAAGGAAGGGCCATTGCACTAAGTCATAAGCTTTCTTGATGTCAACTTTAATAGCACACCTTAGAGAAATATAAGCTCTAGTATAACCCTTTATCAACTCGGTAGCAAGAAGAATGTTATCAACAATAAACCTATCGGGGTTAAACCCGGCCTGAGTAAGATTAACCACTTCATGAATCACCAAATGCATCATATGAGTCAGAATTTTAGAGATAATTTTGTACATTTCTGTACAACAAGCTATGGGTCTAAAATTCTTAGCATGTATAGCATGCTCAACCTTGGGAACCAGAGTAATGACAGTGTACATATTTCAGCGTACATATCATGCTTGATAATCTCCAAGCTTTCTTGAAAAACACAGCATTGAAACCACCAATTCTAGGAGCCTTGGAATTATCAATTGCAAATAAAGCTCTATCAATTTCTTCATGAGTTATAGGTTGGACAAGATAATCTCTAGATTCGGCTGTGAGAGACTTACCAGTCCTAATTGTGGCAAGGTCAATAGCAGGTAATGAAGAGGCACAAGACCCTAGAAGCTGCTTGTAAAAACTCACTATTTCCTCCTGAATATCTTCTTTGCTATGCAATAAATCACCTTGGCAGTTCTGCAGAACATAAATCTTATTTCTTGCTTTCCTCACCTTTGTCAGGGTAAAGAATAATTTTGTATTAGCATCACCCATTGACAAACCATTATATTCTAGACTTCTATCTCAGAATACTTTCTTCAACTCTAGACCAATGTCTAAGTTGATCATTCAACTTGTTCTCAATTTGTTGAAGTTGCTCATTACTTCTGATATCCTGATCTTCTTGCACAACAGTAAGTTTGATTTTGCACTCTTCCACCTTCTCATGGGAATGAGAGTAATGTGTGGAATGCAACTTTTTCAATGCTTTCTTAACAGCCATAAGCTTATTCTAAACTCTTTTCTGTGAAAATGATCCTCGAAAAGAATTCCAGGGCTTCATAAACAATATCCACAAATCTAGGGTCCTCAACCAAAATATTGTTAAATTTGAAAGGCCTACCTACCTCCCTCCCCGAGTCTCACTATCAACTTCACAACTAATGGGGTATGATCTCGACATACCATCGTGCAAGTATTTCACCATCATATCGGGAAAATAAATCAAGCATTAATTCATTAATAAATGCTTTATCTATCCTTCTAGGAATTCTACTATCTCCTGGACCTTTATTAGACCATGAGTAAAAAATTCCACTATAAGGAGCTTCCATAATTCCTGATTCAATTATGAAATTTGAAAAATCCATTGTCTCTGCTTTACTCACATCATTACCATTAAACCTATCATTTGCATGATTCACAACATAAAAGTCCCCAATAACAATGAAAGGACTATTACAACTATCAATTAACCGCTCCAATTCCCTCCATAAGCTTCTCCTGTCATCTATGGTATGCAAACCATAAACAGCAAACAACCTAAAAGCAAATGAGTTTGCAAAATGTTCAATCTAATTTCACCAGACTTGCTTAAAATTTCACATTTAATTTCGCCAGGTTTCCATCATCCATTCCAAATCCTTCCCCTAGGAGAATAATCATAGTTATTCTCCCATTTCCACATACTCCCAACTTGTTTTGCACTTTACCATGCTTCGGAGCTCTAACTCTAGATTCAAAAAGAGCACACGAGACTAACTTTGCGCCGCTGCAAAACAACTTAGTCTCTTTTATTTTCAGAGGATCATTCAATCCCCTAACATTCCAGGTAGTGAACAACATCATGATAGATAGGGGTTTGGTCCCCTAGCACCCCCAGGTCTCCCTAGGTCATGATTTGCACTTTGTAGATTGTAACTCACTCCTCTCACAGCTTGGTATGCTGCTTGTTTACCCTTGGATTTCTAGTAAGAATCTTCTATGGTTCCTCTTCTTCCACATTTTGTTGTTGAACAGGGGTACTAACTGGAGTTATCTCATTACTTAGCTCTACTACTAAGGGAGGATCACTAGATGTGCTAGTTTGACCAACACAACCAGGATCTACAACCTGAGCAGGAGCATTAGTAACAGGAACATCTTGAGGCCCTGTTTCAACATTATCTTTAGGTACACTGACAGTTAAAGTCTTCTTTAATTGAAACCCACTTTGGTACTTGTTTTGCCTGTGGCTTAACTATTTTAGCATCACATTTATGCCCAATAATTTGACATTTTTTTACAAAATGCAGGCAACCAGTCAAACACAACTTTCTGAAAAAAATTCCTTCCAGTTGGATCTTGAATCTGAATTTCTTTAGGAATTTCTTTAGTAACATCCATCTCAACTAAAATTTTAGCAAAGGACACCCTAAGAATTTTAGTGGTACAATCATCAACATATATTGGTACACCTAACAAACTTCCTATCCCGCTTAATGAGTTTTCACTCCAACAATTAAGGGGCAAATTAGGTAGCTTAACCCAGATTGGAATTACCTTCAACACTTCTTTATGAAAATCAAAGTTAGATGTCCATTGTTGGATAATCATAGCTTTCCCACAAAACAGATGAGGTCCTGATAGAGCACAAAATCTCTATCATCTCTACTTAATACCACATTAACCACAAAATATCCATCATCATGCTTATAAACATGTGGTTCAGCAGACAAACCCCATTAAGATTTTATAAAAGCATTCATAGCATTCATAGTAGTTGTTTCCATTTAACATTCAATTTCCACTTTATCTAATCTCGCTATAGGAGTACCTTCAATAATGGTAGGAGCCACAAAGCTTAGACCCATACCTTTGTCCGAGATACGATTTGCTCCTTTAAATCCTTGCCATTTCTTCGCTGCACTTCATTCGGGATGGATTACCCCTTTACTCTCCTACATTTTCATCCGGGTTTGTAATCAAAGGATTACCATAATCTATTCCTGTTCCATTGGGGTTTATATCCTTACTAACCTCTATTGACTGATTTATAGTCTTTGGGTGCTCAGTGGACGGTCCCGGAGCCGGCGAGCTACTAACCGGACTTGTTGTCCCCTTCCTTCTCCGACCCATCGCTCAGTTGGTGCACGATAGCAGATACCTTATCATACGCCTATAGAAGGTTTTCTTTTCAAGTTTTGAGAACGACAGTTTGGTTTATAAATTCTAAAATTAATGTTTTTTATATTAAATTTGATATGATATACAAAAATATCAATTATAATTTCAAAAATAAAAATTTATAATATAAGAAAGTAGTTTATAATCGATGGAAAAATATGACAATTTACTTCAACAATATAATCATTCTATGCAAAAAAATTTTGAATTTACGAAAAACAAATTATTTCGGCTCTTTTTATGCCCATCTTCTTCAACAATATTATAAACCTATGCCAAAAAAATTATTCCATGAAAAAAATAATTAAGAGTTAAAATAAAGTTTTTAAAAAAAAATTATAATTTTTTTGCATGTATTGATAATATCTTTGAAGTAAACTGTAATAATTTTTAAAAAAATTATAAACTAATTTCTTAAATTATAAATTACTTCAACAATATTATCATTCTATGAAAAAAATTGAATTTACGAAAAAAAATTATTTCAGCTCTTTTATGTTCATCTTCTTCAACAATATTAATAACCTATGCCAAAAAAAATTACTCCCTCCGCCCCTGGGAATCTTCTTGACACTTATCAATGCACGTAGTTTTAGATGATAAGTTGTTGTTTGGTTATCAATTGTTATTTTATTGAAAGTAGATGTGATAGGAGTTAGTAGTTAGTAAAAGTAGTATTATTTTATTTTAAGGAGAGAGTATGTGGAGCCATGGTTAGAGTTGGTGGGTAGTAGAGTGGTATTATTTTATTTGGAGGAGAGTGTGTGGCCAATGCTTAAAAGGTAGAAGGATTAAAATAATAGTGGGTCATATCCAAAAATAAAAGTGTAAAAAGTATTATGGGACAGATGAAAAAGGAAAGTGTAAAGAGTATTCTGGAACGGAGGGAGTATTTCACAAAAAAAGTAATAAAGAGTTAAAATAAAGTTTTTCCAAAAATTACAATTTTTTGCATGTTTTGATAATATCTTTGAAATAAACTGTAATTTTTTTTCTAAATTTTAAACTAAATTTGTAAATTATAATGTTTAATTTCAGTATTTAAATTTAATATTTTTTCGTATAATATAGAATAATTTTGTGAATTATAAATTTTAATTTCCAAATTTATAATAACTATTTTCATAAATATCATTTTGAAATACCAAAAATATTAATTTCAGAATTTATAAATTGCAATTTAGAAAATAATCTATAACTACTTTTGAAAAGTAAAAATTTGCTTTAAATACATATGCGCATATTTGGAATATAGAGTATGTGAGTATATCCATAGTAATTAGCTATAACTGTCATTCGCTGACGTGGACAAATTTGTGGCTCACATTAATTTCTTACGGTAGTCTTTTTTTTAAGAAGGCTACCATAAAAACATCCGAAATTTGG
This sequence comes from Beta corolliflora, assembly GCA_947648045.1. Classification (NCBI taxonomy): domain Eukaryota; kingdom Viridiplantae; phylum Streptophyta; class Magnoliopsida; order Caryophyllales; family Amaranthaceae; genus Beta; species Beta corolliflora. The sequence continues at coordinate 426,818 of CANSZD010002547.1, forward strand.
GCGCGGGTTTTGGTTGAAATTAGTTTAATTAATTGAAAAAGGATGTTCCTATTCAATAAGGTGAAGATTAATTAGGGAAGCCGCGTCCAGTCTATCTCTAAGATGTACCAATTATCTCGAACTACGACGGTATGTATCATTTCTATGACGGAATATATAGATTCTATGATTGGATATATTTAAGATTCTAAAAAAATGGATATTTTAACTCTATAACTACTAATCCCTCTCGTTTTCTTTTGTTCATCCTATTTGGAATTAGAGGAGGAACCAATGCAATATAAAAATGTTTGGTTAGATTCCACATATGAGAAGAGAGAGAAAAGAACAAAATAATCGATTCCACCTT